>NNCF01128174.1:1610-77169 GCA_002313205.1 Laupala kohalensis | reverse complement strand
GTATATATATATATATATATATATATATATATATATATATATATATATATATAAAGTAGTGTGACCACAGTCTGGTAAGTAGTTCCTATTAACGAACTAAGGGGCCAGACTCGTGTTAAAAACGAAATATATCTATGAACAACGTCCAACCTTGTCAGCGGATCAAAACCTACTCTTCGCTACTCTCGTCAGTCGGCACGCTAGCCGTCTATTTTTCTACCTTCATCCTGCATCAAGACACTGATGGAGGAACCATTAACTACTTGAAGACCATCTCTGTTATTCATGAGTCTTCAATCTATCTGAACTGAACATCAACACATCAATTCAACTCGACTTCAATTACGACGTCATCTCGGCTGAATTTCCAGGATCATCTCATCTCATCACGATGTATCATGGGAACTTAGTATTGTATCATTTTTCTCCATTACCTTCATATATCGCGTTTTATTAAATTGTTTATGTTGTCAATCACTACTAATCTACACCTGATACTTTCATTCTTTACTATTACAAACAGTTGGTCCTTCGAATCTAATCACCCCACGTGGAGGTAAAGTCAGTAAATTGTTTGCACATTTTTGGGTCCTCTGAACCGGATATATTATTTCATGTATACACATTTGTCTAAGGACAAAAAATGTTTATACATCATTTCTCACGTCTTAAATATCTTAAAAGTTCAATGTTCATGACAAAAATAGAAAATAAAATAATTATATTTTATTAACCATATTTACGCTCACATTTGTAGATGTTTTAAAATAAATACACTGAGAATATCGCTAGGTTGCTTCGAATTTCTTACACATTATTATGAACACCAATATTTATTTTTATTCAAGGCTTGATATACAAATTCAAGAAATTATACACACACAAACTTTTGTTCTCCCAAAAGTCCTGCCATCTGTTCACATTAATTAATTGCTCTGCTCACAACAATTAATTTCCTTCCACGAGATGAGACCTAAGAGTTTCGAATTACAGATATTTAATGATTTCTGAATGATTTTGCTTATTAATTGTTGTGAAAGTAGCGAAATAGTTGCCCGTTCACTTTCGAGTTGAATTTGTACTTGCATCACCTCGTAGATGACGTATACTTGAGAATACTGACAGTTGTCGATAGTGGTCGCGCGATCGAACCTTGGCTTCCCAAAATATCAAGACCGACACCGATGTGCCACAATGCTTGTATTATATTAATAATACAGGCAAGGTATCCTGTTTAAGTGAAAGTGGGGAGGGGTTGGGGGCTCGTCCACATCTGGACGAATGGCAGGCGAGATTTTGCTGGGTTCAGCGTCCCATTTTTACTAATTCTACGGAACTGGCAACTCAAATCCGGTCAGACACAATCATTGTTGCGTTCAATATGGCAATCCTCCACAACTCCTCCTCGCCAGAATCTTTCCAGTTTTATTCAGAGCTCGTCTATTTACCGTTGGGGCGCGCTACACTTTTTGCTACATTGATTGCGAATCATACTGCTACACGTGAAGTATTCTCAGATGCTCGTCATCCTTCTGCCATTGACCAAAGAATCCACTTAAAGCAATGTGACTCCTTTGTACGTCGTACAGTGCCTGCTTCAACATGACTTTTCCGGTAACCTGGGGAACTTCTATCAGAGAGTTTCGATCCTACTTACATTCTCGTACAGTTGCTCTATCCTTTCCATGTGTGATATTTCCATACGTAAAAGTGATTTTTTAGTTTCTCTTCTTACTCAACTACCATCCCAACTTTCTCAGCCAATCCGAGCGTCCTGAGCCCCTCCTCTATTCATATCCTCGATTGCCGATCAAACTCTTCTGAAAATGAGAAGAAAAAAGAAACTTACTGAAGTGTTATTTTTTATTGTCTCTTCATATACTGTATGTTTTTTTCATTTAAATTTCTTTGTCAAAACATGCGAGTTATCGAAACAAGATAGTTAACAAATTTACGTAACAAATAATGTACACGTCATAAAATATTTCTGTTGCTCATACATAATAGTTCTATTTTTATGAATATTACTTTGATTCTTCATGAATCTTCTTGACTTTTGAATTAATAATTTTCAGTTTCCATGTTGACATGTTCTCGGAAATGTCCTAGTTTAAAGATTAAATTTCGATAACACCAAAAACATTTTATCCTCGCTTTTACATTTAATTTAAATTATTAATTGTAAAACAGAAATCGTTGAACCGAAATGCGTTTCGGTTGTTCCAGTTAGTGAACTGTTTTCATGATTTTATGGAAGATCACTTACGGTACGTGTTCCTGATGAAAACGGAAGGAATGACGCGTGAAAAAAGGGTGGTGCAACGAGAATTGTATATTCGTTGTTCTTTGTAATCGAGAATGATAGCTTGCTATTTTTGAGGACACATTCATGCAAGAAGCTTTTCTCCCTTTCGTATGCAGCAAAACAGTGAAAATACGAAAAACGAATGTTTTTCAACCGCTTATTCGTAAATTTGGAGTTTTTAATACAAATGAAGTTTCTTACGTCAAAATAGATTACATTTTGTAAGGTCTATTATTAAGTTAAATTGATAAGAGAATGATGAGAAATTTCTCACAAATTAAATATAAATTTGGTCCCTCCTTTCCTTTCAAGTCGATTTTTTAAACGAATGAATTGTCAGTTGACAAAATAAAACATAACATTTTCTCAGTACAAACCCAAAATCTATAATCAGTCAAACTTTTCATAGTCAATTCTTTGTCAAGAAAACAGTAACGAATTTAAGAGTCTAGAAACTAAAATAAGTGCTAATAAATAACAATTTAACCACAAATAAATATATGTGAAAATGAGCAAACGAGATATTACCAGTATAGCAAGTAGAAAATAAGATTTACTAATTTCAAGCGAAAAATTGACATTTCTTTTAAAGATTTTTTAGGTAGAATTAGATGAAAAACGATAATATACATGATAACATTTTTTTAAAATCTCCCATAGTGCCTTTCTCAACCGGGATATTACATTCAATGACGCGTTCTTCACATACGTAGTATTTTATTTTAGTATATCACAAGTGTGGTAGATCTGAGATTAAATTCGAGTACCTCTGCCTGTCCCACAGTAGGTTATATTGTAGCAATTGTAGTTTGCCATGATTCAGTTCATTTGAGAAGGAGATGATATCACGGCAAATATGTTTGGTCCCTTGGATCTGACATTGTCTTATTATGAACACATTTTTGCACGAAACGACTGTATCGATTTCAGTTGATGACTGTTGCGCCCTTCCATTCTGCAAACTTTTCATACCGTCAGCAAAAATTACTCAATTTACGCGCGACTGTTCTGCGCATGTACTCTCTTAGATGTACTAACTCCTAATAATGTGATAAAAGCCTCTTTCTGCATTCCATGTCTGATTTTTGTCGCATCGCATCAGACGATGACGGGGAGCAACGTGTTTTTCTCGTTTTTATATTCCATATCTAAAATGGAGCAAATCACAAAAATTCGATCCAAGTACAAAGAAATCGTTTCTCATTACTGAAAGAAGAAGACGCAAAAAAGATCTACAACATTTTTAAAAAAATTTGATGCAGTATTTCCAAATTTACCGTTTAAAAGGAAAAATGCATCCCTAAAATTGATTTAGTTTTCACATAATATGTACGTCCTAATCCTTTTAGAGAATAGTTTCATCAGAAATTATTCTCTTTACTATGAAAATAAAACCAATATATTACTGACAAAATTATTTTCATATAGAAATCTCTGAGATTGCGGTGAACCTCACCGCCAGGTAACAGATTCAACATAACATAATTAACCTCACCGCCAGGTAACAGATTCAACATAACATAATTAATCGCAATCTAAAAGATTTCTATCTGTTTGTGAACCAGAATTGGAAAATACGACCCAAAACAAAGTACTCCCTAAGGGAGTCGCCTCATATGAGGAGCGTAGTCTCTACGAGTCCACCTCAGAGGTCTTTTTGGGTCTCGCAAGTTGAATGAGGAAGGAAGACAGGCCTGGGAGGCAAACGGGATGGCGCAGTCGGTAAGCGCATGAGCACGTTAAGCTCAAGGTCTCGAGTTCGGATCTCGGTCTCGTCTCCCATTTTCATTCAACATAACATAATTAAAATTATTTTTGTTTCTTTTCCGTATTTCTCGCCTGTGATAAGCGACTTAGGATGAAGGAAATTACCAATGCATCAATGCTATGGGATTCTTCTCTCCACCGCCTGTTAATTCTACGACTCAAAAATGGATTAAATTCGTTCCTTCAGTCTCACACGTTGGTTGACGTAATTTCTCTTTCCGTAAAAAATATGAGGTGAAACCCTCGACAAGTTCATATTTTTTTACTTTCGTTAAACTGGAGTCTAATATAGGTACAAGATTTCTTTATTGAAGTTGTCTCCATATTCAATAAAAATATTCCATTATTTCACAATTCAAAGACCGGTCACTTTGTTTGCGCTTGGTGTCTCCATATAACTGTGTGATCGTTATGAGGGTGACGCGTAGCTCAAGAGTTTTATTCCTTGTTCTTTGCTATAGTCTGCGGTTGAAAAAAATTAGATTTAACCGAAGCGAACTGTGTGTGAACGTTAGGTATCGGAGGAGACAAATTCAATTTGTAGAGACTGACATGAAAGTGATGAGAGGTTGGTGACGTCTACTCCCAAGCAGAGACAAGAATAAGCGGATCACCGCAAGTCGAAAGTGGTCCTGATTTTTCTAATATTGAAACATACTAATGATATCTCCTGTCAAATACGACACTGGACTCCGACGATGACTCAATGGAAGGTTCTGAAAATATAGAGAATTTGGTCAATCCTCTGTGTTTACTGTCTTCTTAATTTTCGAATAACAATCGGTGACATCGGCCGATTCCACAAGAGTTAGGAACGTTCGCTGTTGTGAACCAAAGTCAATATAGTTATATTGACCTTGTAGTGAACGTTCACAGATTCCTGTCATAAGCATTGCATTTACACGTCGTGGTGTCAACTAAAAAACAACAACTCTGAACCCGAAACTCCTAACACATCTTTATTCGAATTTCTATGACTTTTTAAGTAGTTCAAGAATATCACACATGAAAAAAAATCACAATGTCTAAAATTTTATTTCTTGGTATTGGGCGTTTCAGAATGTCACAAATATTCTAACATTTCTGTTAAAACATCATTGATGTACAGTGACATTGGAGTATTATACAGCATTCATGATGTAATAAATAGTACGATCTATAAAAATTATATCATAAAGAAACTATCTTATTATTATTCATTGTTGAATGGTTCTTTAGCAAGAAGTTGATGAACATTGGCAATGTTTTATTTGTAATTATATTGACAACTTCATTAGCTAAATACTTCAAGATTTCTACAGATGTGGAATACAGAAATTATTCCAGCGTTGGAGGAATAATAGAAAGTGCAGGAGAATAAATTGTTGATGATTAACTTCTCTTATCTGTTCAATAAACTCAAGAAAAAAACGCAATGGGCTTACGCACCAATATAATACATCGATACAGACTAGAGCGTACTTTATTTATTTTAATCATTAAATTATAGGTGTGTTGGTAATGACAAGTAAGCAAACTTGAATGAAATTTATAACTTTAACGTAGTTATTTTATGTTTTAGCTTATTTAGAAGAACATTATTTATATACTTTCATTTAAAACTTCTTTTAAAAGATAAATGAAGATTTCAGACGTCTTACGAAATGATACTGAGAGGAGTTGTAGGGAAATGAAGATTAAACTACATAAATATTCTACATTACATAATCTCTATGACAGCATTAATGAGTGAGACGAGGTAAAATTTAATTATATTTATAATTATTTATGAGAATTGAAAAAAAACGTATTAAGAACAGATTAGAAAGTCATTTCCTCACAAAATGTAGTCTTAAGTCATTTTATTTCACAACGTTTTAAAATTATTGTTTCGAATGTCAGTCGTACTTGTTTGTTTGTTTTTACTTTTCTTCCACTTCTTAAGATAGCAGGAAACACTATTAATTGTTTTCATTTACTTTCTTTCCATGAATGGTAAAGATATCTATCAATTCGGAGCTGATCCTCGTGACACTGCCCTAATGGCTTGCTGTCAGGGTTGTACAAGACCCACAAACGTAAATCTTCCTTATACGAAATTATTTATTTTTTAATTTTCTAATACCTTCTAGTGTGCCATTATCGCTAATATTTTGACACGACATACTAATAGTATGTTTCAATATTTAAAAAAATGAGAATCCCTTCGACCTGCGATTGTTGAAAAGTCCCTTGTTAGCCTCAAACGTGACGATTGTTATGCTGTAGCGCAGAGGTGGCCAGCGATCTCCACTGTGATGAATGTGTGCAACTGTGTAGGGTAGAGACTCGAGCACCACCACTCTCCCCTCCCGTGAAATAAGGCAGCAGCTCAAACACGGAAGCAGTGTTATTCACTGAACAGAGCAAACGAGAATAGCAAACTTTATAAACTCTCTTGAAAGTATCTACAATACTCACGATTTCTATAATAATCATAAGGAACATTTTCATTCTCAATAAATAAATAACACGAACGATCACATAATAATAAACAAAAAGAATACAAATTCATGAAGTGACAATAAAAGAAAGATTGATCAAAATTTAAGAAAGACTGAGAAATATTTACACTGCCTCTTAAGCTATCACATCTTTGATTCTAGGTTGTCAGTCAGAAGAAGGTGCAATTCTCATAATCACTTTAAAAGGTTCGTCGAAGAGCCTTGATCGTAAACGGGATTTAGTGAGCTTTATTTTCGACATAAGTTATTCTCTAAGATAAGTACTGCCGACCACCGATATAATTTCACCCACACACGCACGAAATTATCCAAAATTGTGAATAGGTTTGTTTTGTAAAAATAATGTTCAACCGTCTGTTTTATGAAGAGTGCAGATAAACCTATGTCGCATACCATAACAATATATCCCATTTGTAGGAGGAAGGAACATTTTTAACATTTACATCAAAATCTTTGAAACGTTGGGTGAATGTTTCCTTCAAGTCACCAAGCATATTGTCATACTTCGTCACATTTATTTTTTCCTTACAAGCGGAATGATAAAAACTGCTAATTAAAATGAGCTGGTTCGAATGACAAACGTCATAATGTCTTTTTAAGATGCATTCACACAATAAACTTTTTGCGAATTGTACATTGGGTTTCATACCCTTTCAGCTGACTGAAGAAACACAAACTCTACTGCGAGGCGAACAATCCAAATACTTTACCACTTCTCGGACATATCTAGAAATTAATCTACACAGCTTTTATTCCGATAAGAAAGCGAGCGATATAAATGCGGCCATCCACTGCTCAGAGAGGCGAAGTATTAGAAATTGCACTAAAATGCAAGCGTAAATGCACGCGCGTGCAAAATGCCCAAGCAGGCAGCGGTGGCCATCACTGCTGTAGTGAATGGTCTAGCTGTAACGTCTTCACTCCCACCGTATTGCTGAGAGAGCGGGATCAAACCCTGATCGACCGATGTGGGTAAGGTTTTCAGCTAGAGTTTCTTTCCCTTACTATACATCAATGTTGGTCCAGTTCTCTTGGTCAGAACCCCACCATAAGTCAATACAAAATTACATTATCGTTAATTTACAAAGTTAACATTTTGTTAAACTTTTAAGTTAATCCTTTAGACGTATCATCCATCTCCGAATCATCCATCTCAGATATATTCCGAATATTAGTTGATAGAGATCTGTGTATTGTGAATAGACTCTCCTTCGCTCTTCTGAGCTTAACGGCTAGTGACTTTGAGGTGTCGTTTGTTAGACCATTCACATCATCGCAATTTTTAGATCAGCCATCCTCTCTATGCCTTCAGAACGCGCAAAACAACGATGGGTTAAGTTATAAAACCATAAATGCTCTTTTTTTAACTTCCATTTATCTTTTGTTACTTAAGTCCGTTAATTTTCAAGTTATTTGTCCTTTTTTCAGCATTGTTCTCACAGTGGGTGGCGCAGCGCGCCTGGTCAGAAATTTATCTAACCTCGCCCCGTCTGAACCAATGATCTCTTATTGCTCAAGGTCGTCGGAGGTTCCTGCCCTTTCCCGTAAAATGTCATAAAACCCTCGGACATCATATGTTTTCGCCTCAATTAATGTCTAGGGTTCCATACCACAGTACGATATGTGATCCCCACGCTATGCGTCGTACGAAGGGCCTGAAATTGAAAACCAGCATCCTCAAGGATTCACCTGGTAAAACAAAGTCGTGAGAATAAGGGAGATTTGATAAGGTGATACGCACCAAGATCTTGTGATTAAGATCACAATAGTATTCAGGGATTCCATTTGCGAATACTGTGCACAAAGTAAAAAGATTGTCATTTATCGGTTCGCTGCGGCCCTCTCCCCATTTCTGTTCACACCCTCCGACTCGTGAGTTGACCTAGAATACAAAATCTACAGAGTGGGCGAAACCGAATATAGAATAGAATAACAATTATTTAGTAGACAATCTTGATATATTACCGTTAGAATGCGGAGTAAAAGTTATCCCTCTAAGATGAAAATTTACTTACGTCAATGTTCATGAAGGGTAAAATTCACCTTATGCAAGGTGGTCCTGGATGGAATATATTCTCCTGCTCCTTCAAATACAATAAATAAGAAACAAAATAACTACATCTTATGCTTTTGTTTACCTCGTCTACCCAGCCCAGTCTAACCTACCTACACTATACCTCTGTTATAATGAGCTACTGATTGTTTGACTAACTACAGAATTGTTGACAATTTGACTGATTTAACATTTAAAATATTCAAGTAACTTAAAACGATTCAAATTAACTTCCGTTAATTTTCCAACAGAAAACTAACGCTTAATCGATTAACGAAGTTAACTCTTGGAACAACGGATTAACGGTTAACGTAGTTGAATTTCAGACTAACTTTGTCCACTTCCGGTAGCGACCATTACTGGTGCCTGCAAGGGCGTAAATTCACCTCGGAGCGGAGGGATGTTCTCACTGGGCTCATGTTACACCATCCAACGCTTCGTCCTTTTTCAGTATTTAGGATGCAATTCTCTTAGATTGGTGTTTGCATTTATTTTGAATTAGTTTTAGTATTTATTTAAATAAATTAAATTAAACTTGTTCTATTATACTTTTTTCATTCTTTTCTAATACTATTTAATTTAAATTTAAACTACTACTATCTCTTCTTCGATATTGAGCTAACTTTCTTGTTAACCGTATTATGATTTCGATCTCAGAGTCTTTCCATGAAAGTGACTTGCATTGCGCCTATATCTCTTCCCTCCTGCACCAAAACCTTCGTTAACGCTAGACTTGAGGGTCGTCACATAGGACTTGAACCCCGCTTTTCGTTTGTTTGGAAACGACCCATCCCTGCGTGCACCCTCACCCATGCTTCTACCGCGCCCATGACGACAGTGACTTTAGCATCCCCCTCGTGGCAGAGGAACTAAGCTGCCACACATATCGCGACTCTCCCAAAAATTCCGACAGATGGATGTAACGAGAGTTCCGGGCTCTGACTAGCAGTTAGACAGACAGGAAGCGCCATTCATTTCAGGAAGTCACCTCCTAAATCTGTAGGAAACAGCCACTCCTCCACCCACCCAACAAAACTTCGTCCAAACTATCGACTCAGTACTGGATGCTGTCACGTCTCTCAATACGTCACGACGTTTCTGCAGATGAGATGCGTACACATAATATTTTAAACCATTTCACTCATTATCTATCCAAATCATTGTCTTGTACATTATAAAGTCTTTATTTATAGTTCATTCTGCTCTAATCACTTCCAATTCTAGACTTGTAAGGGAACTTCGTGATCTTCTTACTTTGTGAAAACCACCGACATCAGTTGTAATCTGTAACTCTGTACAATCCAAAACTACTATGATATACTATTTTATACATGTAACCTCTTCTGCATTTCTGAAATTATTTCAATTCTTTCTGATACAAACATTCATTGATTTATTCCATATCTCCCTCTGCACCAATGTCCTCCGTAAGTGCCACTCTTCCATGTTGTGTGATCATGTTACGAGTATATGCTCTTTCCTATGTATTTATTATTTCTAAAACTATTTATTTACTGAATATTCTGATGTCACTCGACACAGTAATTTAGTAATTAATTCAACAATAATCTTAATACAAATGAATTCATAATTTGAGTAAACCTTAACTTAGGTTTTCTCGTATTTTTAACAGCGTCATTATTCGGGAAAATGTTTACTCATCTGTTTTCCTACCACAGCACAGTACATATTTGTATGTCCCCTGTTTTTTACGTCCTGTTAGATCATTTTAATCGCATCTCGTACCATGCACATCCTGCAGGAGAGTTCGTGGAATATATTGTACCTTGTTCTTGTAGATATCATGTCCGAGTCATCATCTACCCGTCTGACCCCTTCTTTCTGTTGTCTCAAAATTAATTTACGTCTTTCTATATTATAGATGTCGCTGTCCCATAACACGTGATTCCCGTCTTCTTTTCCTTTCCCACGAATAAATTCTTCCCTGTCAGTCTTTCGTATCTTTGTCAAGTATCTTGCAAAATTTCCGAGTCCAGTCACCATCTCCATCATTTCCCATCCTGGTCTAAACCACTTTCTGTTCTTAAAAGCATAAGTCACGTCCGGTATTTAAGAGAAAACTGTTCGTCCTGTCGTTTCATTAGTCCATCGTATTCGCCATGCATACATCAGTTTTCTGCTTATCTTTTCTCTTCATCCTTTTTCGTCCTTGGTTATTCTCATGTCGTTCATTTGTATTTCTCCCGTTTTTCTTAGCCTATAACGCAACCTCATTTTATGCAAATGAATGTCTATTGGCATTACTCCTAGAAGCACCTCTATACTTGCTGGCGCGACGGTGTTATAGTATCGGCTTAACCGGACTAAACATCTCCGTTATGTGGCATGTAATAGTCTTTCTATTTGCATATTAGTCAGTTTCCCCACCATTCACTTGCTGCATAACTTATTATGGACCTGATCCCTTCTTTATATAATTTAACTAGCTCTTTTTGTAGTAGATTTTTGTTATTTTACCTTACTCGCAGTAAACTATAAAAACTATAATGTATTTTTATTGCTTATTCCGTTATATATCTTACGTGTTCCCGAAAAGTCAAACCATCATCCAAAAGAATACCTAGTATTTGTTAGTCCGCACAATTTTTATGCTTTTTCCTCCTAGTTTTATTATTGGATTTCGGCGTTTTCTATTGTTGTTTCCAAAATACATTCCCTTAGTTTTTCCTTGTGATAACTTCAATCCCTTCTGTTCCATAAATTCTTCACATAGCTTCACAGCACAATTACCTTTCGCTTCTATCTCTCGGCGGCTTTGCCCTTCTACAAATAGTCATATATCGTCTGCATATAGTACAACGTAAACATGGTTTTCTTGCATTGTTCTTAGTATATTGTTTATATAAGAATTCCGTAAGGTGATAAAGATGAGATCTGGGGAATCTCTTTAATGTTTCCCCTCCTAATGTGAGCATTGTATGTCGTTCGGTTAAAAAGATCTCAATAAGTCAATTAATCGACATGGAACATTCAAGTCTATTGTTGTTGCAAGAAGTTCTCCCCTCCTGACATTATCAAATGCGACTTGAACGTCTACAAACTCTACCCGCCCGTATTTTCCTCTTCTTCGATCGACTACATTTACTAAGTCGTGTATAGCATCTTCCGTCCTCTTTCCAACTCTAAATCCATATTGGTGTTCATACATTAATCCACTTTCTTCTATATATTCCTCAATTTTATCACTAAACCATCTATCCTAGGTTTTCCCTAGTGTAGCCAATAATGTAACTGGGCGATACCAGCCAACCTTCGTCAAAAATTCCTCTTTCTTTCTTTCCCTCTCAAATATCCGCAATACTCTTATTTTCCATTCCTTTGGAAAATACCCTTCATGTATTCATTGGTTATATAAATCCAGAAGCTGTTTATCATATATTGCATACGTTGTTTTAACCATATCGTGAGTTCTTTTCTCAAACCCTGGTGCTTTTATTTACTAGAAGACAGTAGTGTATTTTTAAGATTTCCGTAAACAATTAATTATGCAAATCTACAATTTTCTTCCGAGCATGATGAAATTTTAGACTCTTCATTCAAACTTAGTGGAACATTACGCAATTTTGAAAAACAGCACACAGCCTTTTTTTGTTGAAATTTTACACCCATGACGATCAAAATAAGTGGGATATTACTGTCTTAATTTTCATGTAAGTATTAATTCAGTCCTCAAGAGAAGCATAGTAAGTTATGGGAAAGGGGTGATATGTAAAAAAAATCTCAAATGACCGGTACTAATGACGAATGCATAGTTTTAGAGTCTGAGGGGAAAAGTTTCTGAGGTGAAAAGTAAGACTCTCGATACCTTTGACGAACAAATTCTGGCCCTTCTGAGTGTAGAAGGCTCACTAGGCTAATTAGTGAAAGTATTGTCCTGAACTGAATAACCAACTAAATTATATTGAAGGGTTTAAACAGTAAAATGACGGGATACACTCCCGGGCAACACCGGGTTTCTTTAACTAGAAGTTTTATATTTGACTATTGTACTAGCATTACGAAGCCTCAGGGCAATTATGTGTCTAATTTTATCAATAGTTTGTAAAATATTCACTAACTACCATTTCTGAGGCGTCACGCGGAGGACCGAAGAGATGCTTGTCAGATTACCAGTTTTGTTGACAGAGTTCAATAATTTCATTATTTATTCGCTTTTTAATGAACGTAAGCTCCAGAGTTATTCTATTCTGTATAGTTTTTCCAGAAGATAAAATATTCGGGAAAGAAATTTAAAAAAAAATGTTTCCAAATGGTTGTTCTCTTCTGCAGTCAATATTCAGCCCTAGAGCAATGACTGCCTTTCTTATATTTTCGTGTGTAGCTTTCAAATTTGCAGTCGGCAGTTTTAGAAAACCAAGACAAACACCGGGAAAACTTAATTTTTTGCAAAATTAAATAATATTAAGTTCCCTACATGATAGTATCAAAGGTGATAATTTCAACAATGTTTTAAATCCATACGTGGTGTAGAAATCTTAGATAGTACGAGACATACTTTAATTGAAATAGTTCAATATCTCAGAAAGGAAAATACTGTTCCGAGCACCACACATAATTGTTATTTCTATGAAATATGTTTAGTTAATTCTATTAATTTGCTCCAACTATCTTCCTAAACATCATTGTTGTGTCTCCTCACAATAAAACAAAAACTGAATTTCAACTGTTTAATTGCTTCTCATAAATTATAATAAACGAACAGCAAGTAGATTAGTGATGTCATTTAAANTAAATTATTTTATCTTTGGATATCGGTGAGGTGATACTAGTATTCATATTGAGATAAGTAAATGAATGACGTTTATCTACTAGTAAAACTTTTAATCTTGGGATAGGACTTTCCCGACCTTAGCTGGCGTCATCAGTTTAACAATGCCAAATATCAGTGGCAATCAGGGACAACTGCCGCTGATACTTGACATTGACCGACTGTCGATGCTAGCTAAGCTGGTAAAAGTACTATCGCAAGATTGAAAGTTATACAAGAAGACAACATCACGTCGTTTATTTATTTATTTATGTTGCAATTGAGTTAAAAATCAAAGCTATCAAACTAGTTTTTGTTTCTCTTGTTCTCTAACTACCATTATTGATGATGAAGTTTCATTTTCAGGATTGTTCGCACTATAACTAGTCGAGGAAAATTATCATTTAGTTATGATGTAATCGATAAGGTTTTTTTTCATTACATATGTTAAGATAAAGTCAAAATCAAAATTTTTGCAAAAACGGATTGGAGCCTCGCGAGAAAATTGCATAAATGTGCATGTTTGGTGTATTTTGAGTGCATCTCTACACTATTTTTTTAATATCTCCGTTTCTAATGGTTGGAGAAAATTTAAAAAATGCGAAATACTTGTGTATGAATAAACTATTGAAGGGAAGGGAACAAAAATTTTATAAAAGGATTATACTATAACTACAACATTTTAATACTATATTTTTTTGCCATTTCACTCCTACATCCCTCAAAATTCGTAATAGATTATATGAATCATGGACTATAAATGTGATAATGATATTTTAAAAGAGAAAATATATGTTATTTTATGCATTCCTTTTCTATTGTTTTCATATCATGTAGATTTAAGGAACGGTCACAACCTCAAGTATTTTAACTTTTAGCGTTTTTTCTCGCCTACATCACATTTGAGGTAAAAAAATTGAGGAGTGTAGACTTAGCAGAAAAAAATTGATGAACGGAAATTCCGTAAATGTACTGGGGTGATAATAAAATCTGTTTACAGACGAAATCAATTTCAAATCATCCCCATACCCGAACTGAAGCGAAATGAAGAATGAATCTGTGTCACATGATCTCGTATCTACTTGTTTGGCATGAAGTTTTTCATCGGTTATTTTGAATATATTCTCTCGTATCATTTAAGTTTCTCTCCAATAAAGGGGAACAACTTTTCAGAGTTGATTTGATAAGTGTTATATAACGGCATCCAAGTTTAATTAACTTCTCTCGACGAAACCGTAATGGAGGAACCCATATTAATACCGTCATTTCAGCACAAGCTCTCTC
Source organism: Laupala kohalensis (assembly GCA_002313205.1). Lineage (NCBI taxonomy): Eukaryota > Metazoa > Arthropoda > Insecta > Orthoptera > Trigonidiidae > Laupala > Laupala kohalensis. The sequence continues at coordinate 62,509 of NNCF01128174.1, read as the reverse complement.
TCACGAGTTTGCGCTCTCTTTGTGGAACAAGGTGATGTTAGAGAACGTTCGGGATGGACATAAAACGCGCTCCATGGTCTCATACAGAGATCACATTATTTCAGTAATAAGAGAGCAGGAGACAACCTGCCCTGCAGGCGCATAGATGATCGAGTGCCCACTGCCAAAGGGCAATGAAGAGGGAAGCCGTCAAGGGAGAATGCAATCAAGTGCCTCATGTGTTCTGCGCCTCGAGGGAAAGGTCCCTGGTTCTTTACGCGGTCGGATACGCTGAGGCGTGTTTCAACCCGAAGCGATTGTAACGATCTACAATTTCAGCGCAAAGGATCTCTCTGATTCATTTACGAAGATGACGGTGTATACTATAATTATGACTGACTTGTTTCTGGTTTTCAAATGTGCATTCATTATTCTTCCTATGAAATTACGTCAGACTATAATTAATATGTCGGACATGGTTCTGGTTTCCATATATGCATGTGTTGTTATTCCTTGAAATCTAATTAGGTATGTTAATTAATTAAAACATGTTCCTATCATATGGATGATGATTTCAAACTATTTTATAAGATTATTTCATCAGTATTTTATTCTTGAGACAGAACTATACGTTTGTATTGTTCTGTATTAACGAACCGTCTTTTTCTTCATTCTGTAAACCAATCCTCTAGAAAAAAGTCATGTCGATTCTTCATGGTCAATAAACTTAATATATTATTCTATTAATAGATTTGGGTGGATGAAAGGGAAGTACTACGAAGATTTATAAGTTCTTTTCCGTGGTAGATATATTTTAAATAATTCAACTTAGCGACCTCCTCTTCAGGCAGCCTCTTATTATTTCACAATAATGTAACTACATTTCAGCTCTAGTTCGGGTCTTCGTCGGAGAGTCGAAACATTGTTAAATATTGTGAAATAATGTGGCATTGTCTAAAAGAGGTCAACTTGAATTAATTAAATACATTAGGCGTAAACAAGCAATTAATAGGAAGATTTTGTTTGTTACAAACAATCAACGGAAGAGTTTCTTAGCATTGCACCTCTAGCCATGACATCAATGAAGAACATTCTCATGAATAAAATACATTCCAGAAAAATGCTTTTTAGCTAGTACCTCATAAAATCAATGTGCATAAATATAACAGTAGTGTATATTTAAATACTAGCTGAGTCTCGCGGTTTTGCTCATATGAACTATGTAATATGTCTGACTCCTGATTCTTTCTCACACTCCCATTGATATCCAACGAGAATGTTATACATTAATGTTGGAGGTTTGATCGTATTGGTGTGGATCCTCAGTCCCTTATTTTCACTGATGTAATTGAGAAAAATATTTTGGAAAACACTAATTTCCCATTTCACTCTCATAGGGGTGAAGTTTTGTAAAATCCTGTCTTAGCGAACAATTAAGATATTTTTTCGTGTCACACTCTTCCCAACTCTCACCTCTCGTGGTGTCGTTTACCTCATGTGGTATGAAAAGTACATAATATTAATATGATTATTCATACACAAAATTCAAAATGCACGAAAACCATGGTCTCGACCCTAATATCGGTATTTTTATGTTATTTTTTCGTCTCACTTTTCCCACACCCAGCTTGAAGGATACCGCACTGAAAAAAATACCTGAACTTGGGCAGCTGATGTATTGGTTGCCAGCCAGTTCATGAGCTCGCTCAGTTAACACCCGTCTGCAATGACGTGAATTTTCGACCTTCTGTATCACAGCGTACAGCATTAGCTCTCACAGCTTAAGTAGCTAATCTACAAGATAAGGAAAAGGAACCTTTAGTAGATGATGTTGACAACCAGTAAGCATGCAATATTGATTCGACATGAGTCGATGTCGACTATATGCATGCTTTCTTCTCGATATTTTTTCTCGACTTTCTTGACAATATACATTTTTATTACAACTCAATGGTCTTACCTTGTTTCATCACAGGTGTACAACAAACGTTCTCTTTTTCGACGTCCGGCTTCAGGTATCCGACCGCGTCAGTATTCGATCCAGGGACCTTTCCCTCTGAAGGCGCAAACACTAGCATTTTCCCCCCTAAAACTTACCGCCCCACAATCGCGGTAAGACATGTGCATCATCCAATATCCAATATGTTTTTAGCTATTCTCCTTAACAGTATGTACCCCGTTTTTCTTTCCATGACTAACACTGTTTACTCCATAAGTAAAATTTTTATATAATTTCCAAATATTTTTTTCCTCTTTTTAAAAAACTTTTTCATGTGTTATTCTAAAAGTCTCTTGCAATTCGAATGTACATACATTTTGGTTATACATTGTATAAAATATATAGTTTCCAATTAACCATGTCAAAGTATTATTTTAGCATTTTGGTATAAAATTGTAATCTGGTTGTATTATTATCTTATCCTTAATATTCCATTCAGATGTTCTTATTATCACAGCAATTTTTTCTTTAACCATCTCCAAGTAACCTTTATTACTCTGCATTCTGTTAGTTTGTGTAGTAATGTATCCTCCATACCACATTCTAAACATTTACTACTCTGTGACATTCTCATTTCATTTAATCTTTTTATTTTGTGGGTATAATATCGTAAATTACTTGGTATCACAATGCTGATACTATACTTGGCAGGAATTTACTTTTGACATTTTTCCACACATATTTCCAATTAACCCTAGGAAATTTTTCGCACACTCTTATCTTAGGTCTTAGATAATTTAGTATTTCCTTATAAATTTACATTTCTGTGTCTTTCTTCTCTATTAACCTTTTCAGTTCTTGAATATGATTTTTCCATTCTTGATCTTCACATTTTTGTTCCTGAAATTTAATACGGGCAGAAAAAAAATCGGATCTTTCATATATTCTTTTACTATACTTAAAGTTTTGTGTCTGACCGACGTACACAGTTCAATTGCCTTTTAGTCACAGGGCAATTTTCTGGCCAGACCATATCATTCAGAAGTTTCTCACGAAATTTATTATTACTAACCTGTTTCGCAACTGTCTTTCTTCGCCATTATTCTGACTATTTTTACTCGCACCTGTTTTCTCACCATATTTCATGACTATATTGGATTCTTTTACTCTCCCACCTTTTTCCTGTTCCACAGACGATTCATAAATATCAGTCTTCTTTTCTTCACTCTTCTTTCCGGAACTTTTAGGAACCACACCTAAATTTTCAACTATTTCCTTCACTTCTACTTTTTCTTCTATTACATTTTCTATAATATTGTCACTTCTCTCGTGCGCATTATTTTCTTCTTTTCTTGTGTTTTCTGGTCTTTTCGTCGCTTTCATTACCTCCCCTGCAAGCGGTTGCTTCTCACTTATCTTCGCCGTTTCCCTCACATTATCAGGTCGGGGTTTAATCGGCGCTTTTAGTGGCCTTTGCCTTTGCCTTTGCACCACTTCCGCAAGTGCCGATTGATTCGATGGAGCAGGTATCCATCGATACTGCTACCTCCACTTTCATTGTCTTCCTCCTCCACCTCAATTGTCCGTTCTCCTTTTTTCTTCCTGATAAGTACATTCCCTGACAAAGTACCCATATTTCCTGCATTTGTAACATTTATTATCTTCCTTACGCAAATAAATGTCCCATCCATTCCCTGAAAAGTTATGTTAACTGCTTCTGGCAAATTTTAACATTCGGTATTAAAGACGCAAATCGCGTAAACGACCTCACGTGAGACAAATCATTTCCAAGTCCTAACCTAAGTTCTTTAATGTCACTTACGACTTTCATATCTTTATAACATATTATGGATAAAGACGTCATCTATGCTAGGTGTTACATGGTGGAAAAATTACCTTTACCGCTCCGTTACCAAACTTTCTCACTGGAATTCTGATGTCCCTAATAACCGCATAACCTTCACTTACTACTTTTTCCACTGCTACTTCATTGAACAAATAATTACATACACTTCCACCTCTTATACGGGATGCATACATAACATACCTTGCAGTAACCACGTCCGCGATTTTCCTTAAACAGTCCCCAACAACTGATGGATTCAACATAGTCAATCACCACAGTATTTTTCATACTGGAGCGCGAGGTCATGCTCGCATGCCCCTGTACAGGGGCACTGCCCGTCTACATTGCACAACTGAAAACAAACTCTTTGGTATAATAATTTTTTTCACACTATAACAATTTCTATAAAGAAAGGAACACGAATAACACCGTCACCGACGTCTACCCGCGCTAGGCGGCGCACTAACACTACTCTCTCCGATCAGCCAGGCACACGACCGTTAAGCTCAACATCCAAGTAGCAACTATTGATCTACTGCAGTATGATGATTTATTATGTTGTCTAAGAGTTGACAATTAGCTGTTCCAATTGTAACGTCCGAACCAAGACACTCTACCAATTTGTGAATTATTAATATTTCTTCGCATTTCACAAGCCGGACGCCACTATGACGGAAGGGCGACGAACTTGGGACCCACCCTAAGCCTCTTCAGTTATTGAGGCATTGTTTGAACGCACACCTTTCACTTCCTAAGGAAGGTACGATTGTTCTCGTAGAATGCGGTCTGCGACGCTGACCAAAGCGAGGCTCACTATGGAATTTCAGTGTACCTCAGAAAAGAAGAATTTTAAGACGTTGTGAATGAACTACTTCGCCGGATGTATGAACAATGACATACTTAAGTGAAAGGGCGGTCAACACCTCGCGTGGATCGGCAGAGGCGCCTCGCGAGGAGATCATGCTGAGGGGTGCCCAAGAGGATGGGGTGGCACATTGTGACAGCGAAGGCGTGGTTATTTGCTGATCACGTGACTTCCTTTTCTGTATATACTGGAAAGTTCGAGGAGTCTCGAGGACTTTTTACGTGGGAGTAGAGTCCGCCGGTTATGGGAGATGTAACCTGACTAGCATTGGTCGCAGAGACACGATAAATCATAAGGCTGCTGCGGTAGTCTAGATAAACTGATTACTAGTTAGAAGTGACATAACGTGTAACAGTTCAACTTGTAATTTTGGAGTTTTATATAACCTAGAGGGTTTTTTCTATTTAGTGGTCTTCAACTAAATTTATATAGTGTAATTAATGCTTTCTGATAGTATTACTTGTGTAATAAAAGATTGTTATATGTATTAATGATTTTGGGAGTTTGTCTTCGTTTGTAAATTCAGATTTCTATTTAATTTGTATTAAATCATTATTTATTGTTACTGCACGTGTGTTTGATTGCCTGGGCTGGTGGCAGCGATGAAAACTACCATAGGGATTGTGGCATTTATGTGGATCCCGCTTCTACCAAAAATACTCAAACCGCATCAGGGCTTGTGGTGTGATGTTACACAATTTAGCCATATGTATTTTCGCACTTATGTGTCCGTCCCCACCACGAGGAGGTATGGAACGTGTATTTATCTAGATTTATATGCTTTTCGTATACTAAGTATCTTCATTACGTATTCCTCGAATTCTTCGTATACTTCTTTTGTCTCGATGTACTTCGTCTTATTTTTAATTTCAAATACAGCTCTTCTTTTTAATTGGCTTATCCAGTTGCCCCTTTCGTGCCCTGTTATGATACAATCATACAATACTTGTCTATTGTTTCAACATCCTAGTCACATATACATTTCTTTGACATCCGTAGGTTCCTTTTTTCCCAATAAGTGTTACATTCTCCGTGTCATGTCATAATTTCCAACAATGTTTGACTTGCTTTAAACCATTTCCTGTTTGTATAACTTTTTTTGTGGGGCTTTAGGGCTCGTCAATGGAAGGTCATTAGAGCCCTTGTATAACTGAATGATACATTCCTTATAAATTGGTGTGTTTTTGGTAGTTCGTTCATCTATTGCTTTATCCCAACGTATATTCCAACATTTCACTAATTCACGTGTCATTATACTTTTCCATCCCTTTTCGTGTCCTGTTACCAAGTTGAGATGGAAGAGGAGCGCGTCAAAAAGAAAAGAAGTGAACGTGGACAACTGTATTGGCTTCTGGGACGCAACTCTTCATTGGCCATACATAATAAATTATTATTATTATTATTATACAAACAAATTTTGAAACCAATTTGGCTCTACGGCATTCAGCTATGGGGTTGTGCTAAAAAAGTAACATTAAATATATTCAGATTTTTCAAAATAGAGTGCTACGAAATATGGTGAATACCGCGCTGTATATCTAAAATTGTGACATACACCGATACCTTGAGATCCCCTATGTTGCCAGTGAAATAAGACGATTTGCAGCCAAACATGAAGTAAGGCTACACGGACATACCAATGTGGAGGAAATCAATATCCATGACAACGAGAATTTGGTCAGAAGATTAAAAAGACTTAAACTTATCGAGTTAGTGTAATGTGACTGTGTGAGTGTTATATAGTGTGTAGCGAGTTATATAGTGTAATTGTGTGAATGAACAAATATACTATGCTAATGTAGGACTTACATTGTGAAGTGATTCTTGAACAATCAATATCAATGAAAAAATATAGTACACTATTGAGTGAAATAATTTTGTAAAATTTTTATCTTATTTTAAGGAACAGATGTAAATTGATGATTCATCATAAATGACCAGTTTCAATAAATATATTTAAAAAAACAATAATCGTATAATAAAGCAACTCTCTTGATCTGTCCGTATTTTGTGTATAGCGTTTGTGTGTCTAGGAGCGTACATATGAATTCGGTTTTTTCAAAGGAGATTTTAAGGCCGACCTTCTCAGTTCACTCACTTAATACATCTATCTGCTGTATCGCATTGTATACAGAGTCTGTCAGTATTACCAGGTCATCGGCGAAGGTCAAACAAATGACTTCGACTTTTCTTCCAATTTTCAGTGGTTTCCACTGGCCTCGTTTTCTTAGTTCTTTTTCCCATTCCCTTATGGCCTTGTCCAATACAACGTTAAATAGTAGTGGAGAGAGTCCGTCTCCTTGCCTCACTCCTGTATTGGCGTCAAAGCTTTATGAGACCTCACCCATGAATTTAACTTTAGAGGCTGTGTCAGTGAGCGTCTCTTCAAGGAGTCGCCACGTTTTCAGATCGAGTCCAAGTTCTATTAATGCATTGAAAAGAGATTTGCGGTCAACCGAGTCATACGCCTTGTTAAAATCAACATACGTGCAAATTGTGAGTTTGTGTCTGAGAGCTCTATATTTTAGTGTTGTTTTTAGATGGAAGATCTGTTCGGGGCAGGAGCGGCTTGGTCTAAAGCCTGCGTGATACTCCCCAATCTTGGGTTCAAGTTGCTCCTGCGTCCTGTTCAGTATGCACGCAGACAGGATTTTGCAGGTGACTAGTAGCAGTGAAATGCCTCGGTAATTGTTGACGTCTGTTCGGTCTCCCTTCTTGTGTAGAGGGTGGATACTTCCAATCGGAAGGTAATTTTTCCTTAATCCACACTTCTCTAATGATGCTTGAGGGCTCTTCGAGTGACTTCGGACCGAGATATTTTAGAAGTTCAGCAACGATGTTGTCCTCGCCTGCTGCCTTGTTATTTTTGACATGTTTGATAATTTCTTCTTTGGAGGGGGGTGACGAGCTTGTGTTGGTGTGTGTAGGTTCAATGAGCGGGAATCTTTCTGTGGGTTCTGGGCAATGAAGTAAATCGGAGAAATATACTGCCAGTTCTCTGCAGTTTTCTTCATTGGTAAGAGCAAGTCTCCCGCCTCGTTTTTTAAAGCATACAATTTGTGGTGTGTATCCCGGAATTCTATTTGCGAATGTTCTGTAGAAGTCTGTGGTTTTATAATTTCTGAAATCAGTTTCTAATTTTTCTAGTTGAAAGTTATCACAAATTTGTGCGTCAGTACAATCATCATTCGCGTTCGAGTTTTTGTTCACTTTGCGTCTAACAAGTGAATAACATTTTGTTATTCATTTTGTTATTCATTGCACTTCAAACGAGCGAATGACATTTTTATTTATCATTCGCAATATTTGTGTCAAATAAAAGAATAATTGGGCCTTCGTCATTCAATGTTCGTCAAATAAAAGAATAACTAAGCATTCTTAATTTATTTACGTCAAATTAAAAGAATAACTTGTAATGCATTAATGAATGTTCGTCAAACAAATGTATATATTTTATTTGTTATTCTCATTATGTAAAAAAAGAATTATTTTTATTTATAATTATCGTATTATTATACGAGTGCACCATTCTGATTTTGAGAAGCCCTGCCGCAGAGAGTGTACATAACCTCTGGGACTGCGTGGTCGAACCTCTTTCATTGATGAATAATTCATCCAGAATAACTTAAAGAATTCAATTTAGCTCACCCTATGTTAGCATTTGTATTAACTCTTGATTGACGAAAGAGCTCACATCAAAAAAGTCTATCTCGAATATTATGATGAAGCATGTTTTCATAATATTGTTACGTATATCAATCATGTGTATTGTTTTCTACCACCAATAATTTTCCTCTATATTCTTCCATCGGAAGCACTCAATATTTCAGATATTTTAATGACAGTGTATTATATTTCGAGTAATACCAACGTTTTAGTGCAAATAGAAAATGGATGGAATAAAGTATTAAATCAATTCAACTTCCTGGTTTGATGAAGTTATATAAACGCTTGGTATTTTTTATCAAATATATTTGAAAGTGTTTTACATAAAAATGGACTGTGATAATCATGAATGGACTTTTATGAAATTGAAATTAGTGCTCAATATCCGTTCTTAGTGTGCTCTGCTATTTATGAGCATGGAATATTACATAGTTATAATTTTATGAATAACGTATTCTTCTTATTATAATTGATACAGATAGGATCATAGCATAAAGTTTAAAAAATTGTTGGAATAATTTGTAGATTGTATGTTATTTTATTTTGTATTCTAGTTTAATGGTATTGGGTATCTTCCACTCCGCTTTCTACGCAAAATCATATCCTGTGTTGAGAAAAGTAATAGACGCTGTAAAAAATTATTATTTTTATGAATTAGTTTCTGGATTTTTGCATTGTTTATAAAGCTCTATTTCATTACATAACTTATTCAATTTTTTTAAAATCAAGTAGCATTTTTTTATCAAGTGGTGTGTTCGAGGAATAATAATTCAAATATTTTCCCTCTGAGGTATGAAACTCGTATTTTTATGCCATTCAAGCACGCGTGTAATTCCTTAAATTTCGTCTGAAATATACACGAGTGAAATGAAGAGGTATTGGGTCGTGTGCCAAAGAGCGTGTAAAAAGTATACACTTGCGCCTCTGTTTCAGATTTCCAGAGTCGGTTTCTCGGTATATTTTGAGCTCTTTTTATTGCAACATGATGCGGCTTCATCCGGTAATTCGGAATATCTTTGTTTGTTTATATGTGAGTTTCAGCGTCAACCGCTGAGGAAGACGAGGCGCCTATGGAGAGAGAGAAAAGGATTTCGAAGCAACTCCCGCTACGAATCGGGTCCTCTGCAACGAAAAGCAAACTGAGGCTTTTCTTATCTTGAATAATAAGAGCGTTATATGATACATTATTATCATAAATGTACAGGATATGTATTCGTTACAAAGACGGAAAATCCAATATAGAAACAAAATAAAGTCTTCGAATTTTCCCAAATTTTATTTATAATTTCTCTGGTACTAGACGTATTCAAAAACAAATTTTATTCCTTGAAAATGTACGGAGGTTTCTTTATAGATTGAGAGGATGGAGAGATCTATTAGTTCTCACAGTTCCATGAGGAATCAAGTAGAGTTAATCAGGCACCAAGGAAAACAAATATCTCTTATTTATCCATCAAACATATTTCGACGCACTTCTACATCATCAGTAGCGTTCATAATGAGCACCAAAATTTACAAAAAATATACATAACAAATTTATGAAATATAATCAATTAATATATAAATAAATATTTGCACAAATTGGGTATGTAAGTTTCAAACCAGCTTCTCCGAAAGTTCACTTCATCTATTTATCTCGAAAAGCTTTTAGAAATCTCTAGACGACAAAAGAAGAGAAAGGAAACCATACAACTACAAAGAATATTGGTGAGAGACATTTTTAAACACTTTATATCTATTCTTTTTTAAGGAAAGGGTATTAAATGACAGGACACCTTGAATAGTATATGTAGGGGAACATTGTACTTCTGTTATCATCAGACTTTTAAATCTTCTAGTCCGTTATTTGATTTTTGTCTAGTGTATTTGTTGATGTATCTGTTAAAATTATTTCCCAAATGTCTATAAGTTAGTAGTGCGACACTCCTTCACTAAAATATTACGACTAACTGCCAGGTGCCGGTGAGGGTTCATTGATATCGTCTCGAAAACAATAATTTGGCGGATGAATTTCGGTCCTTTCTTTTTCGAAAAAACAAAGTATTTTATTTCTGAAGTATATCGAGTAAAAAATTCCTTCATTGGGACTATTTTTAAATGTCCTACACAATAGAAAATATTAAATTAAGAAATGTTGTCTTCTAGTATTTATTTTATGAATCTAGCGAAAGTTTTTTCAACCCCCTTGGTGGTTTGGCTTAAAATAATAGAAAAATTTAAATAAACATATTTAAAATGAAATAATAATAATAATAATAATAATAATAATAACAAACAATGCAATGATATCTACACAAGTAATACAAACTGCAAACTGTACAAATATTTTTGTCTTGGACAATGACAAGCACCGGCAATTATGTCAAAAGAAAAGAGTGATAAATAAACATACTAATAATAATAATATGAGGAATGACTGATTCCTTATTATCTCTCGTGTTCTCATGTTTTTTAAATAATTTTTCCCATTTAACAAATGTCATCCCGAAAATGCACTCTCATATTATTATTATTGTTTTAAGTATGTTTTATTGTTATTTTTCTGTTGTTTTAGCATGATGATGACTACCTATGAAACTAAAAAACCTTTGACTTAATTAATAAAATAAATACTGCAGGAGAGCATAATTTTCTTTAATTTCTAATGTATTTTACTTCGCAGTCAAGCCATACTAACGAAATATTTGAAATCCAAAAATATACCGAAAATGGAGAAAAATTGAAAATGTTGAAAATTTGTTAAAAATACTTTAGCCTTACTTGTGAAGACAGAATTCCACTTTTGTTTTCTTAATCTTTGGTTTTTGAGAAATTACAAGGAAAAGCTAATTTCAGACTTTACATATTTCCTTTTTCTTTATACTATTTTTTCAATTCACTACAGAAATATTGCCATTCAATAAACGACTAAATTCTCCCCATGAAACAAAGTATCAACTTCATATAAAATATTTTTAATGTTTTATGGCTAATATGGCAGAAAGATCCGACCCCTGGGACATTTTTCCTTGACTGGCAACTCACTATATCCATATGGGCAATTCTCCGAAATGCAGCCAATTTGACTTCATACAACACAAAACATATAAAATTTGTATACTTTTATATCAAAATTCTTAAATATTACTTTCAAATGCTTTCTTATAACATTGTAAGAACAAATCAGTAGGTGCTTTAGAATGGCTTAAATGCTAAATTGTAAACTTCTGTAATACAAGGGAATGAACAGCTTTACAGGGGAATGAAACAATGCTAAAATAGTATGAAAACACTCTTTTAATGTTCAAAAACAAAAAAATATTTAGAGTTAAACTTTCTCAAACACATCTACAGATGTTTTAAAAACATAAGTAAGAACTCTGTTTTTTAAATCATCTCTAGGTTCATTTAGTTTCTTTGAAATCATGTCAATTGCAACAAATTCCTTTCCATTGGACCTAATATTTTTTAATCATAGTCCTTAAACCTTGTTTTTTCCATATCCATCATCATTATGAAGAAATGTGCATAGATATCTGTATTTAATTAGACATTTCCCTTACAATTAACTAAAACATACATTCCATTAAACAAAATCACTTTTTACAACATTTGTGTTTTCTTCGTTTTTATTTTCCAAACACTTATTATTCATTACTTTGGAACTCTTTAGCTTCAAATCAACGTTCTTCTCGTCAGTTTCATTCACTTGTGAAACAACACTATAAATGGTTGACAAGATCAAACATTTCATAGGTGAATAATAGATTGTCTATGGATCCGAGATGATGATGTTCACAAGTTAGTACATTGTTTCTTTCTAATAAATGCTCTGACTGGACTGAACACCAAAAACATCTCGTAATTCATCCAGAGTTTGTTTGTCGTTTCATTTGTTGTGTACATAAGTGCAACCCTATACTTTTCATAGATCCTTCGAATGATGGTAATTTATTCCACAACGGACAGGGGAATAAATTTTTTTAAGGTTAGGACCATGTACCCAAGATCTTGTGTTGCCTAAATTGTTTAAATCACAACTTTATTTTATAATCACCCCTATGACATAATTAACATAAAAATAAATTTACGAATAGCGTCTTTAATGAAAAACAGGGTAATGAAATCTTATAAAACAACTCTTCAAATATTATATGAATAACCAAACTGTCTTTGGTAAATACAAATAAACTAGTGACGCAAAACCATTGCACATACTTTCTCATATACGTTTCTCGGTCTGCAGCATTGTGTTAGAAAAAAATCTATAGTGAAAGGGTCATTTCTGGCGTGGTCCTCTATATTATGGTCGCCTTCCAGTGCTCTATTCATGCTCGAAGTCACTAGATGAACTTATTACTGTCCTTTATTTGAAATTTAAAAGTAATATAAATATTTATAATATTATTTTAAAACATATAGTGACATATCAGTATTTTAAATATCGTAAAAGTGTTATGTATATGTAAGTTTTTTGTATACAGAAATTGATATATTTTCGTATCTGCAGTACGTTTGCTGTCGTCCTATGTATTTTATCACTATCATATCTTTCATTTCAGTTTACGAAAAGTGTGTTCGACATCTGCTTGGTTCATTTACACTGGTGAATATTATTCAAGCTTCTTGAAGCAGTAAACTAATGTGTAAGTGTAGCAGACAGAAATTATTTTACTGCGTCTACACCAAACTTTCAAGCAAAATACCGCTAATGCGGATGTAATACAAATACATACTAATTGTATGTAACGTACAGAAAACTTAAACAAAATCGTTGGAGCCGTTTTTGAGAAACATTCAAAAGAGTACTTTGCCCTTCATGTGACGTACCCTTTGTTTTACAGTAAAAAATATTAGAGCACGTGAATCAACAACAAGTAAATTCTATATAAATATGAATTAAATATACTTATTCGTTTACTCAGAATCACTGCGCACAGACGAACGTTATGCCAAAAACAACTTTTTATGAATCAGGGATAACCAAAACATATCCAAGGTGGTCAGCCAACTTATAAAAGTAGTATGGGTGGTCGATACTGAAAGTAGAGTGAATCAGATTTACTTGGGGAACCTCATTTTCAGTTCATGGTAAAGATGACAGGCATAACTTTACTGTTCTATCAGGTATTTGCCCCAATCGTTTATCCTAATAATGGACAACTTGGGATAAAATTAGAATGGAAAAAGCAGCTGCAATGTTGAAAGAAATGGAATGCCTAAACAAAAATTAGATAAAAACTATTTTATACCCAGACCTGATAGAGAAGAGGAGACATTACAAATGCTTTTGTAGTTTCTCCTATTAGAGTTATTAGAACTCCTGTAGGACTATTTTAACTTTTTCGGAGAAGAAACGATTAATGTTTTAATGCAGAAAAGAGAAAAATGGGCAACGTTCAAAGAAGTTCATACTTTGACGTAATAAATAAAATGATATTATTTAATGATTTTTTGTAATGTATTCTTTGGAGAAATTTGATGTAATAGAAATGGTGTTGATACTCACCATCTTGGTGTGTAAATGGTTTGATGAATATTGAGGTATTTTCATACGACCAGTAGAAGTAACAAAAATATTCAATAGGAAATTTACGGTAGATTCGCCCTTTCTCATGTGTTTCACAAAAACGGTTGCAATATTACCAAAAAGAGACTTCCGTGAGTATCGATGATTTTATGGTTCACTATTTGTTAGACAATAGACCAAGCAACATATGCATAATAACCGTATCATATCCATACAATTAAAAGTGAATTCTATAGAATGCTTGTGGCATAGGTATCGGAAAAATTAATCCATAAAACTATTTGAAATTTCAAAGGAGTATTTGCAAGGATTACTGAAAATACAATAACAAGTATGATAAAAATTGATAAGAGCAGAAGAACTATTAAAATTGGCTTCTAAATAGTATATATGAATCTTCACTCGCATGACAGTTGACTATAAAGCTTACTATTCCATCAGCCAGAATTAATTTGCACTATCGTGAGTTGGACAATCTACTGTGCGTGTGATCTAAGTGACCGAATCGTGGAAGCAAAATTATATAAAGGCTGTAAAGGACGTTGTTTTAAAGTACGTAAACTGAGAGTGAGTTGAAAACGAAAGAATTTAGAGATCTTAATTATGCACTTAGTTTTCTGTGTAAAGTGTATTTTCTTCCTAGATTTTAAAATAATTCTTAGTTACGTACTTAATGGCATATAATACTGAAAACTGTGTGTATTTTTGTAGGTTTTCTTCGTGGTATTGATTTTTGAAATTAACAAAAGTGAAAATTAAGTATCATGAAAGTAGAGAAATGTGTAAACTAAGTTAAAAATTTAGAATATTATATGAGATTACCATACAACGCCGGGCAAAATGAGCTAAAAATCCCAGACCTGTTGACTGGTGTTTTAATACTACCTATAGGGAAAAATACATCAATTGCAACAGTGTCAATTTTCCTCAGAATGTTGTTGTAGTTTCTTGAATGTTTGTTAACAATATTATTTTTACTTTTTATCTGCGATTTGTTTTAAAATTTTGAATGTTTAGTAATTATTCTTTTAAGTTTCTTTTAAATCCTGGGCAACATCGGGTAGCTCTGCAAGCTTGGTTGCAAAGTTTCCTCTAGATACCTTTTTTAGGGTATTTGACACGAGCAATTCTAAAGAAAGTGCGTGAACAGGAAACAGCTAGGTTGTGTAGGATATATTGTGGTGAATATTGTCAAAATACTTTTACTTTAGTATAAAACGTACCATAATATCTGTAGTTTACTGATACGTAGGTTAAAACATTCTTACGTATACGAGTTTAGGTTTGTATACGTTGTAACATGGCTTATATGTTTATATTTCTCTACTATTATGCAACAAAGAATATGACAATTCACCGAAATATACAAAATAGCCCTATATTTTATATTCCCAATTGTACTCATAACCCCATAATGGGAGCGGTGTGTTAAACAGCATGTGCATCCTGTCATGTCCAACGCTCCATTTTGGGGGTGGTAGATTTTTAAAAAGTGGAAATAAATAAAAATTTTTAAATTAAATTTTATGAGTTTATTGATGTCTCATTAGAAATATGTAAAAGTAAAAACCAAATTGAAAACAAAAATAAGTTGGGTGTACATGCGACAATTTAGTTTGTAAATACTGCAAAACTCGTCGCGTAGTGCCACTCATGTAAGTCACTCAGAAACCACTTCAAGATTTTCTTAGTAGTAGAGCAAAATAAAAATACGGTACATAAAAACCATAACTATTGATAATATAACAAATTTGGATTCAACGAAAATCCTCTTAAACATGGTTTCACTGTGTTGCTTCACTTGTATTGTGTTGCATATGGTTTAATTTTATTCCTCTGAATTTTGCTCCTACTCAATGAGTAACTCACTCGATTCTTTTCGTAGCACAGCTATTGTGTGCGTGCTTCTTTCCCTGTGTTAATGAGGGTCTGTTGTCTCGCTCGTATACTCTATATTCGTTGACATTTTTTGAGTGTTTCGAGGCCAGAATCAAAGGTGTTGATAAGTCAGCAAATATTTTGTCTCTCTGACAGCAGAAGTGTTTGAGCCTTGACTTGTGGAGAACGGGGCAGCATCTTGTAACACAAGAGAGTCATGATTACTCGTTTCTTTATTACATCAAAGACTTCTGTCGATCCTGAAGAGCGCTTGTGTATTGGTCAGGTTAAGATGTTTAGAGTAAAGAACATTTTTGTAGAAAAGTTTTTGCGTGAAAACTGCTTCCTTACTATATCAATATTTGTGGTGTAGCGGTATCGTCTGCACTCCCATGGTGATGTTGGATGGGAGTGCGAGGTTTCGAGTCTACGTTCAGTCAAAATGAGATTTTTCCAATCCGACTTTCTATGCCTACACAAAACAAATGTTGGAATGGTGCCCATGGACTTCCTGACAATACAACATTTTCCTTTCCTAACACCCTCCATTTGCATGAACCTTCACCACATTCGAGGAATGACATTAAATTAGTAAATAATGCGTTTTCATAATTGTCATTTCGTTTTCTTGAAATAATGAGTGAATGACTGAAGGAAGGAAAAATGTGTTCTTATCATTAAATTTTCCAAAACGTGAAATTTTCCAAAATTTTCCAACTAACACCAAATTAAACAAATTCTTGTTTATATGTATTAACAATTTTGATCTTCATGAGAATCCTGCAATACAATGAACGTCAAGGGAAAGTAATGTGTTAAAATGTCAGGCGTAATGTGCTCCTCCCCTCCACCAATAATTGTCACAAGAACATAGCCCCGCATTGTGTGATGATACCCGGTAATGAAATATTTGACCAAATTGAACTTTCCATGTTTCAATTAAAAAAAGTTCGAAACTAAAATCCTCACAATTTCGATAAAAAAGTTGTTTTGTAAAACTTTGCTTTCCCTACCACTTGCGTGCTGAGATAAATTCATTTGTTTATCCAACGTTTGTCGAATGTGTCAAACAAGTACAGATTAGAGAGCATCTAAACAAATACGAAAACATTCATATTTTATTAAAAAAATTAACGATGACGAATTGAGTAAAAATTAACCTGAATACCTGTATTTAAAGTAATTCATTACACGATGGAATGAAATTAAACAATTTAATTTTTCAAGTGTGACAGAATAATGGCAAATCGTTTCAATTGCCAAATAAACATTTCATGTCACCGACAAATTGTATTGCAGAAATTAAAAAGCAACTGTTCGGAACGCCTTGTCCTCCATCTATACATATACACTGCGCGTCAAAATTAGCGGTGCAGTAAATTCATAGCTTCATAACATCTGTTTTAAAATGTATCAGAGTGAAGTTTTTGGTGAGGAATCTCCCATGTAATAACAAGACACTTCATCTCTGGAAAGTGTATGTGCCACCCCTTTCACATTGGAGTGAAGAGATATGTAAATTTCAAGAAAACCGAGAAAAATATCAAACTTTATGATGTCACGGAGAGCTAGTCTTACTTATACAGATTCCATAATTTCCATTCGAGGAGCTGAGATGAAAAAATCACCCACTTCTGATGATCCACCTCCACCCCCTGTTCCCCCACTCCCTCTGAGGAGTGTGTGTTTCAGATATTGCAAGACAACTCAGAATTGTGTGTGCTTGTCCAAGGAACATGGTTACGTGTTTCTTCATCAATGAGAGAAATCCACTGCTAGACATACTCGCTTCTACTTTTCACCTCGTTTGGAAAATTGGGATTTTCTCACGTTAGAATTAGTTGATTCTTGATGAAGAGCATTACTCTTAGTATCATTAGACGTAAGAAATTATATTGTATAAAAAATTTAGAAACCATCAACTAACCACCCTCAATGAGGGTGTGTCAGCTCCCATCCCCTATCACTTTCCTGGGTGACCGCGAGAAAATATTTTAATGGCTAAGATAGGGAACTGCTCGGTGTGTTAACATACAAAAGTTAAAAATCGTTTCAAAAGTTTATCGTTTTTTAATTTAAAAAATTAAAAAAGTACCCTTTTGCACAGCATCATTTCAAATCCTTTTGTCAGTAGAACGGATAGTGGTAACCTTGCGAGTTCCACTTTTTAAGAAGCACACAACATTACTCAGTTGGAGGTATGACGTAAAGATTTTTCTTACCCTTAGGGTGGGGTATACACCCACCAAGACAGCGATGCGGCATTCTCTTGAATTATCGCTCGCTTTGCAGTGAGTTTACAATTGTGCAACTCTTTCGTTTTAGTAAGTGTGCAGACAAATTTGGTCTTACCTGCACATGGGATGATTGTAGTGAAAAATAAAGAGTGAAGAAGGATGAGGAACAAGATGAATATTGATTGCCAACAAGAACAAACAATTTAATGAAATATGCCATGAAAGTAATGAAGAATAATGATATAATACGGGTTTTCCAAGAGAGCGTGATGAGATGAGATGATCTTGGAAAGTCAGCTTAGATGATGTTGAAGATAGTTGAATCGGTGTGTTGATTCGAAATCCAAGGTTTGAAGACCGATGTTCACGTGGATGAAAGTGCCTTCTGTAGCGTAGTAGGGAAGGGTTGAACTGGAGAAAATATCGGCTAGCATGCCGACCCACGATAAAAGTGATGTGAAGCGAGGTGTGTCCTCATAAGGTTGTGGAGCGAAGTAAACAGTACAAATGAAAGGAAACTTCTGTTCAAAATCTCTCGTCTTTGTGCGCGCGGCTGCATGTTCGATTAGTGCAATCGATTGCGTGACGTCATGACTCGACCAGCTATCGATTGTTTATCTCTGTCGTGAGGATTACGTGATAATAATGAAATTTCTGGACTCGTCCAAATTTAGTACAAAATCGTTATTTTAAGATATAATCAGCAAAGGAACTTGTAATAGATGGATCCAAGTATATGATGTCCAATGATTTCCTCTAAACTCGATGGAGTGAAATTTGAATAAAACTAAGGTGTTAGAGGAAATTTTCCAGAGAAAGCCAACAATTAAGATGAGTCACTCAACTCACAGAAAGAGTGTGTTTCAGAGATGACTCACTTGGCATAATAGTATAAAAATAAAAATGTCTGTACAGTAAGTGTGACAGGTTTCGTCACATTCCAATCAGGAATACGCAGAAATAATTGCAAATGACAGGGACTGTCACAAAACCATCGCAATTCCGTTCTTATGTACATGAAGACTTGCTAGAATACTTAGACTTTTAGCATTTTACATTGCATATTTTTACTCAATTTACTGTTTTACAGTCGCAAGACTGTCTTTTCTTATGCAACTCTCATTGCTTCGTCCCATGGTTACCATGCTAATTAACATTCATGACTTGTTATTTAAATTATCTCGTAAAAGCGCCGTGTTTTCATTATGCAAGTTAGTTCGGACGCACAAATGAACGAGTTTACATTGTGGCTTTCGATTACCACAGGCTTCACCTGAGCGTATCGCACACTCACAATCTTCTATCTTGCTTATAATAATAAAATTATTATTATTAATACTATTTTATTCCGTTTAGGATCTCAGCTTTTTCTGCTGGTCGTAGTGAGGTACGGGCTACACCAAGCACACTCGCTCTGGATGATCCAAAAATTTTCTTACTATTCTTGATATGTTGAGCAAAACAGCTTTCTGAAGTTGTACTACATAGATGGTCTTACGCAATTTTAACATGCAAATACTATTGTGGAGAGAGATAGGGATGACATTACTACCGGTACTATGTAAACTCTCTCCATATTCCAAATCCTTTGTATTTCTGCCTTAAGGTCACTGTATTTCTGATATTTTTCCTGAATTTTTTTCTGAAGGTTGTGAGTGTTTAGCACAGCTATCAAATAGGTTGTCTTTGTTACTTGATCTTTTAGCACTATGTCTGGTCTGTTGTTATGAATTGAATGGTCCGTGATTATTGACCTGTCATAATATAATTTGAAGTTTATTTATTCTAAAACGTCAGCTGCTCATATTTGTAATATGTTGTGCTATTTCCTATAAGACAATACTTTATAGCTAATACTTGGTGAATTATGTTAATCACCTGGTTATGGCGATGTAAATAATCAGTTTGTGACAACATATTACAAACTCCGGTTATATGTTGAATTGTTTCAGAAGCAGTTCCACATTTCCTGTACTTGTCATTTTCCATATGGGGATCCTACGTAATATAATTTGTAGTGGGAATAACTTGATCCTGGATGGCCATAACAAACCCTTCTGTTTCAGGAAAAAGCTCCCCTCGCCTGAGCCATGTGTTCGACGCTTTCTTGTCGACATTGGGGTTACTCATGTCATGAGAGTGTCTTCCGTGCAGTGCTATGCTCTTCCATACCAAAATTTTGTTTGCTTCTGTTGACATTTTTCACTGTCTAAGTTTCTAGCTTCCAATAGGTTTAATGGAGTGTAATTGTTGTCTGAGCTGCAAATGCTGCTGTGGAGTGAGGATCCCTTCATCCGTTCATGAAAATAAGAACGAAGTTGAGCAATCTGTCTGTTGTGCAGGTTTTTTATATCTATAATTCCTCTTCCACCTTCATTTCTTGGAAGTGTCATTTTCAGATTACTTGATTTTGCGTGGTGTGTCCAATGGTTTGTCAATTTTACCCGCAATTTTCTCTGCAGATTTACGAAATAAGTGGTCGACCAAGATATTATCCCAAATGAATAAGTTAAAATTGATATTATATATGTGTTTATGGCCTTTATAAAAATATTACTATTCAGCTCTGTTCCACAGATTCTCTCCAGTCTGGTGGTAAGTTCCGATGTAAGAGTTCTCTTTATTTCAGTATGTGCTATCATTTTTGATTTCCTTATTCCTAGATACTTGTAAAACTTAAATTCTCTCATTAGCCCAATTTTACCCTGCACTGTATCAACTCCTTGAGGGTTTACTAAATCTTTATCTTGAAGACTACTAAAGATTCTGCACTTTTCCAAGCCAAATTTCATAATAATATCCACTGAAAACGTTTCCACCAATTGTATTAATTTTTGAAGCGTAATTGAGGATGAAAACGTTTCCACCAATTGTATTAATTTTTGAAGCGTAATCAAGTCATCAATGTACGACAAATGAAATACCCGATGGCCATTTCGGTTATTACCTATGCGATATCCGATGTTGGTACGATTCAGTAAACGGTACAAGGGATTCAATGCCAAGCAAAACCAAAGTGGCCTCAAATAATTGCCCTGAAAAATCCCCTGTTGTATCTTAATTTCAGAACTTATTTCATTTATATTACCATAATAAATATGAATAAATGTTCTTGATGAAATGAGCCAGATGGATGTAAGTACACGTTAGTTTCTTGTACCAATAATTGTGTATGTTGTCACTACCTGCGGATTTCGAATTATGAGTTTCATTAACAACTATCCTAACTTCCTCTACTGTGATTTCAGGTGTCAACATGTTTTCAACTTGTGACATATCTTCTATTTCCTCTGATATCCAGTTTAAATTTTCTTTATAGTGTACCCTATGCGGTGTTGCAAGAGGCAATTCAAGAAAAAATAATGTTGTCGTGACTTCCCTTCCAGATCCGTCGAGCGGTTGCCGGCCTGGAAGGGCGTCAGACACAGTTTAGGAAAAGAAATGAAGGAAGGGGGATAGCGGTTCGTTCGAGAGAAACCCCAGATGCGAGAACAGGTGTTTTAATACTCAAGTCGTGGTAGACCTAGGCGGTTCAGCAGAGGTTCGCGGGGTCAGATGGTGCGGAGCCATGGCAGCAGGTGAAGTATCCAATCGATGGTGTGGTCGCAACGTATTTGGGCCGGCCCGTGGCGTGAAGGTCTTATTCTGGCGTGGACCGTAACCGATCCTCCGACTAGCTGAATAAGAGTGCTCCAGCCATCGCGAACGAGCCGAAGTACGAGAGTGCGTATGTACGCGAGAGTATGCGAGTCTATCGAGCGAGAACGAGCCTTCTCCGGGCCCTGTATTTATATGAAACTAGTAACTACGTCATTCAACCGACTGATCTACTTCTCCGCTTAGACGCGCCAGACTGACCCAGTTAACAAATACCATGTGCCCATCACGACAATGTCATTCATTGTCAAACCGACTAAAACACGCATACTTGGGTGGCTATTTATTTGTTCGAATTTTTCAACAGACATTTTACCTCCTCCAGCAAAAGTGTAATTGGCTGAGAACAGTAAAGCACTGCTATTATTGTTCTGTCACCACAAAGTGGGTTCGAAACCCGGTGACACTTGTGAACTGATTTCTGAAAATGGTTTATACCACAATTCAGCTCGTAATATCTGTTTGGGAGCTGTAATGAACGAAACTGAATTCATGCACATTGCTTAGGAAAATCTTAAAACATACGCTGAGCAATTGTCAATTCGGCAACGTAGCATTACGACACACATGGCAACGTGGCAGGGCACTTTACGACAAAGTTCATCTGCCGACGAGACGACAAAAGTTCTATAAAATAATTTCTATTCATGTTCTCTTTAAGTTTCGATATGTTAGTTTCTTCATGTGTAAATAAAAGTGTTCAATGATATATTTTTCGAGGAATTTAGAAAAGTTCTTCAAAATTTCAATAAACATATGCAAAAAGATAGGTATATGCTCTATTAATTTAAACTAACAGTTTTCGTAGCAATAAAATAGCAATCGCATCGTCCAATTTTACTAAGCTCCATAAACTCAAATTCTCCCTCTACAGAATAACACGAGGCCGTCTTATCAGATAAGGTATTTCAAACCTTTCTTCTTATAGTCGTAGATGAAAGAAATAATTTCAACCAGGAATACCTAGCAATTGCACAGGTGATTTAAACTTTCGCTTTACTTGAACGCAAAGGCTACTTCATTTGAAGGTCAAAGTATACTTTTGAAAAATATTCAAAAACTGTTCCAACTATTTTATTTTTCTTAAATATACTGTATTCATAGTGTAACTAGTATATGTTTAATCCGCATTATTGGTAAAGTTTGATTTAGATGCAGTGAAATAATTTCCACTCACATCGCGTACTTTTTCGTTTACCAATGGTGAGAATCCAAAGAGTGTGTTTGTAGATATGTCATTTTAATGTTATTTTTAAAGGAGAATAGAAGATAGTGTGCATATCATGTTTCTCATTGTATTTGGAATCTTCCACCCACACGAACGTCCTTAGTTGCGAATTCACATCCAATGACGGTGTATCATTTAGCGGCGTTTTTAGGTGTGCACTGCTTCATTTGCTGAACTTTCTTGTTACATTTTGCTTAGCTCCGTTTTTTATTTTTCCATTATTTTGATGGTAATGAGTGATACCATTTTGTTTATTTTTAACTATTGTTTTGAGTTCAGTGCTATATCAGTTGGAAATGTAGAAATAGTATTGTAAATATTACATTTTACACTTTCAGAATTCTTTGTCAAGAAAGATAAGTAGAGTAACGAAATAGCATGAAAAATACAAAACACTCAGACGCAAGGATATTAAAGAAGTATTATCTTTAAGAGAGTATCACATATTTAAACAAAATTAATAATAGATGCAATTAACGTTCTTTAATTGAACTATGAAATTTAAAGGACGAGAAAGAGAGAAGTAGGAACAAGGAAAGAAAACAAGAATCTGCGGTTGTATTTCACAATTTCATTTGAATAAATTAATGAAAGAGATTTCAGTTTTAGTTATATTTGTTGTAATCTAATACACGTTTTTTGTAATATTAATCTCGGATCACGATATTATATGCTGCACGATTACAACCAGTGTTATATTGTAGATCATTGTATTATTAGAACATATAATTTATTAGTTTCTTGAGTGGTTTAATGTGATTTATAACACGAGAAATAAAATTTTGTGTTTCATATTTTATACAAAAGTTTTCTATATTTATTTAATTTCATTTGACATATGAAAAAATGAAAGAATCACAAATTATGTGAAATTACGTTAGACAATACACGTGAAGAGAGAGGGAAAGAAAGATAAAGAGAAAAGGTAAAACAACAATACAGAAAAGTGAGTGAAAGAAAGAAATAGGAAGAAAGATAAAGAAAACAACCTATGGTATTAATATGAGTTAATACATTTCAATTTGATTGGAATAAAGAAAAGGGATTTGTCTTTTTTTATTTATTCATATCTGAAATGAGGTTTTCATATTATTGATCTCTGATTATTTTTTTAGGTAGCACGATTACTACCAAATTGTTATATCATGGATAAATATGTCACTAGAAAATGTAATTTATTTGTTCCTTAAGTAGTTTTATATTATTTATAACTCGAGAATTAAACTTTTGTGTTATTAATTCATATCTTAGACAAACGTTTTCTATATTTATTTAATTCCTTTTCACATATATGAAAAACTTAAGTGAATCGCAAATTATGTGAAATTACTTTCGACGTNATAAATATAAGAAATTATAGGAATATTTATAAGTAATTTGTGATTCGAATTATACCAATTCCATACGATATCTTACAATTATATTCAAATTCTGTTAAAAACTATATTTTATCACAGTATTACGCAAACGTTTTTTACATAAACTGATATCTTTTAAATTGTATATGAAGACATTGCGAGACAACGAATCTCGAGATGTCGTTTAAATATAGAGAATGGTAAAGTTTATTGAAGTCAAGAATATACAGAATATTTTTGTTATAGAAGTCCAAAATGTGTATAATAAAAAAATACAAAATATTTCTTTAATAGCGGTGTAATGAAACATTTTATCTCTTTACGATTTACCCGCCGTACGATGTCTTCCAAATATTGGAGCCATTTCAAATAGACCTACGATTGGTCGAACGAAACTTCCCCACTTGAAGGGGAAGAAGGAGGAATGAGGCGTTGCAAACTTAACAGATCCAAAACTGGTCAGAGCGTGGGACTTAGAAAAATAAATGGGCTCTTTTTTGTTATCAGTAATGTACATATATATTTTTCAGTGTATGTTACTGACGATGACTGCTATGCAGCCGAAAAAGCTTTATACCAATAAAACAATGAGCAACATAGAAACGCCTTTCAATTTATCATACAAGTATAAGCTTTCTATGCTATGCAAATGGTGAACATATTAGTCGACGTAGTGAACGAACAGATATCGGTGGCAGATTTGGGGTTTCTGAACGATATCGGTGTAAAAAATTCCTATATTAGTGACTGAAATGAATGTTGTTCAGTTGAACGAATTTGGTCAGGAGCAGAAATTTGGCAGACCAGATCTGCCGTTTCTTCCCTTATGAAGAGTTTCCTGGAAGAGATGTATACTCTATGATAATACACATACCTGTCTCTATTTAATGGTTCCTTCCTAAACTTGCTGCACAAACATTGTTATTCCCAATCTAAATGTAGGTTTCCAAAATATCTTAATTTCAGAACTCGTCACCTCCTTATTAAATTTTGACTTTCTAATTTCCATATATTTCAAAATGTTTTAGTAAAAGTTACTTGTGGTTAAATACATTGTTACTCTCTCAAGATTTTGCGACTTACTTATTTTTATGACAATATTTAATTTAAACGATAATATTAACAAAAGAATAGAATACTTGAAACATTCAGTGTTAGTGGTTGAGTGTTCTAATCGAACTCGAACATCATATTTAAAAACGGGTTTCTAACATTCAAGGTTTTAAACATGCTCTTATCCATGGAGTTACTGTTGGCTTTGATCTACAAAATTACATTTCTTCAATGAATATTTTACTAGTTGAAAACAATAAAGTTATTTGAATAAATTGGAGTAAAATATTTGAAGAAGGTTTTAAGGAATTGTGGAAGAGAAATCATTATATATTATTTTAGTATATCAATTTTCACATTTTTCTTCAGTTATGAGCACGATACGATGAGGAGACGTCGTAGGTGTCTCCTCGTAGTACCATGTGCTAAAAGCTGAGTTTCTCTAACCATTATTACGATTTCTCGTCATGAAATAGTGAACTGAAAGATGAAGCAGTGATAACGAAACAAGTGACAAGCGTAATGTACCACATCATAATTTTTTGAAACACTTGTAGTTTCTGAAAGAAATGGTTTCTTTCTGCAAAATGATTCCTTGATAAAGAACTGCTATAACATTTTCTAACGAATTCATGTTTTGACAGTTTTCGTATGAGATATATTTCTTCTAAAACATCAAGAGTGTTTGACACGATTATCCGTTCTCGCAGATTTTGATACAAAACTGAAATAGGTTATGATGTTAACTTCGATATTTTTAAAGTTGCAGGAGAAATTTACAAATATTTTTATTTTTATAAATTTGAATTAATTTTAAAAGAACATTACAATTTTAAAAGTAGAATTCATATTTCTACATTTTTCATCTTCAGTTGTCACGAATAAGTGTAGAGGACCAACACAATTTAAAAACAGAAAATAACAATTTTAACGTGACATAAATCGTTGTTTGTTAGCATAGCGGTTGCCTCGTTGAAACTGAATTAATTGAATAATTTTATCCAATTACTCTTACGCAAAGAAATTGACCAGTATATTATTGCAAGTAGCCAGAAAATAATATAAAATAATAAATCAATATTAATAACATAGTTAATGATGCAGAGAATTTAAAGAATTACACAAGTCGTGGAGATATAAATATAAAATCATTTTATAGGTTGATGTCACATACATGTGGATGAAGCAACAATGTCTTCCGTATTTATTTAACTGTTGATGAGCGTACCTTCAAGAGAATAAAAACTATCCATAGAAGAACAGAATGACGCAAAAACGGTAAAGGTGCTTTATAGTTTAATATTGTTGTTATTGGTATAGTAAAATATTTGTGGTTGTATGTAATGAGCTATGAAAATCGTTAAATCTTACTCCTACAAGATGAATTTATATAAATATATCTTTTCCTCATATTATACTTCACCAATTGTCAAAAAAGAGATATCATGACAAATATTGTTTTCTGGACTTCAAAGAAATTATGAAGTTACGTTTTCACTGAGTACTAATAATTTAATGATGTATTTTAATATCAAAAATCAATTTCACTGGCATAACCATACAATACTTCCCAAGTTTCGCTGCTCTTGTAATGTCAGAACATTGGAAGAAAGAACCTGTTAATAATCGCTTGGACCCAAAATTACCACAATTCAACGCCGTTATTATGTTGGTGTCAATTATGAAATTTGAGTGGGAAAGTAAACCTATCACAGATCGAATTAGAGCTATATCTCCTGAAATATACCACGTGAATGTTGCCAATGTTGCGGGTATTTAAGCGAGATAAGAAGTATTTGTCAAGCATTGTAATGTAAGTCCAAAGTAAATTGAAACGAAAAGTTAAGTATCTAATTTGGTACTTTCATATTTTTCCTTCTTAAATTCTGTGTGCTGTGTGTTCATCTAGTATGATGGAAGTAACGATGGATTCACTTGTACGTAGAGGAAAATTGTGGAAGTGTTAAATATATATGACAAGGATAAAATACACATGTATGTTTATGCTTCTTCCAAAATATGTACTGCTTTCGTTGAGTTGGTCAAAATGCCAACAGCTACAAGCGAACGGGACTTTAATGAAGTTTTTGAGTGAATTCATGACGAAGCAAAATATGTGCATCATTTGCTCAGTTATTTCGTTCCAATTTAAAATACTTGATCGCGAATTGCCTACTTATTACACAACACGTTCTTGGAATAATTTACAACGAATGAAGCTTCCATAGTTTAGACGATAATGTTGAAACGCGGTTCGCATTGTCAATGAAGTGTTGCTATGGCAACCGACAGATGTAGGACACAATCTAATCAGTAGGCGCTTCTCTCGCAGACGTCAGGGATACGGCGATCGGGTCAGAGTCCATTAGTGGTGGTTGGACACAACGAGATTGCAGGTGTTTGGAAGTGTCAAATGGTGCGTGATTGTCTCGTTTACCAACTGTTCACCGACGGGTGAAATAGAGCACGGAGCAGGTGCGCGCGAATTGATTCACCGATCTCATCTCAGGAGTTCCACAAGGTAGTTAACTATTCACCCTGACAAGGAAAAAGGAATTCGACAAAAGTAGGATAATGACACGAAGTAATGAATGGATTCTTAAGAAAACGTATCAGATAAGGCATATGAAGTATTACAAGTATCACAACATGAAAATCCTATTTATAAAATAATTATTTTGTTTCATTTGTGGAACAAACCAAGGAACCTTTTAATATTTGTTCTAACTACATGAAAAAAATTCCAAGGGAAACCAGGTTTGCGGATGTCTTGCAAAGATTTGTGCACACATACTCGATCTTCACACTTTGCAAGGATATGAGACCATCGTCAACCAAAGCGGGACTGATTCCAACTACTCAATTCCTAAGTATGCCAGGACCGCGAAATGCGTGTGAAAATACGTTATTTCACCTTATTAAAAGGACAGTATCTGTATATGAAAAGGAGAAAAAAAATTCTCTGACAGTAATATTCACTATTCAAAATTCATAATTGAATAGATTATTTTAGAGGTATGATTCTTTACTGGAAATTCATGTACCACCGAAAGCAAGTGTAATAAAGGATAAGTCTTTATCTTGTGCTTCATAAAAGTATGAAGCCTCGTCTGTGTGTATCATTGAGCACAGAGTACGTTCACCGCAATTACCTTCAGTTTGCCTGGAAACACTTTGTTAGTGTCCAACATGTTTCCAAAAAATTAACTTGAACATATTTGAAACGACATCACCACAGGAGCATGAAAATCATTCTTTGCTAAATTATAATTTAATACTGATTTCAGCTTAAATTATAATTTATAGCCTACATAATAGGAGCATGAAATGCATAATACTGATTCAGTAGGTGGTTCGCATTATCAACCCTGTCGAAAATTAATTCGTTTGCAAAGTTAGGAAAACATAATAATATAACGTTTGTGAAAAGACACAAACCGATAGTACCACAAGAAAATGCAGTCAATGCTGTAATTTTGAAGGGAAATTGGTGTGAAATCCGATAAGTATTCAATCCTCAATACTCAAAGAGAGGAATCGAATTTATTACAGGTTCTTTACCAAAAAATGTCAAAAACACGAAGAGGTTATTTTTTTAAACTTTGATAAAATGGATGGCTGTATAAGAATTCACAGATACAAATGCAAATGGATCTATGGATTTGGATTTATTGAATTTTTTAATGTTTCCTAGAAGTTTGTCGCGAGTCCACAACGGGCGCTGCATTCAATTTTAGGTAATGAAAATTGTAAACAACACACGATGAATCCAAAAATATGTATGATTTTCTCATAACGCATTATTTAGTTCGCAAATAGCACTAAATGTATTTGCATTTGTTTGTATAAAATTATTATTGCCTTCCTAAACAAGAATAGGGGACGACCCGTGGCATAGGGTCTAGCGTATTCTGTCTCTGGTGACGCTGATTCAAGCCTCTGCCTGATCCGAGAAGGAGTCGCGGAGGTGGACGAAGCGGGCTTCGCCGCAGGTTTACTAGGGAAACGCTTGTGTCCACCACCACAATTCACCTGCCTATCATTCCACCGCAATGAAAACGTACGAAATAAATATTTCAGATTCAGGCACATAAAAGTTTGTCTTTTCTTAAATTGTCATCTGCAGACATTTTGGTAATCTTATATTCTATAATAACAGATAATTCATTCTAAATAGAAAATTTTGCGAAATGATTCAATTTACGTTCACTTATAGCTTTCAAGCACTTCTTAAAACCTTTATTTTACAAAACTCCTTTCCCCGTCTGCAACTGTTAATTTTTTATTTCCTTTTTCTTTACACGAAGTTTCGGAGTTTTAGGATCTTTAATTTAGGATCTTCAAATTCCATTTTTTGCTCAGTTCTAACAATTTTCATTTTAAATAAAAATATGTGAACAACAATAAAGAGTTACCCTGTTCGAACTTCCCGACACCTCTCTTGCGTCAACGTATGAAAGTATTGGCTTGTATAGATGATAGTTAAATACTCGCGACATTGCCTCTACCATATTCCAGAAAGACTCACAAACCTGTCCACTATTTAGCTGTAATATAAATAAAATGTAGTTTTTGAAATGCATAGTCTCTCATTAAGAAAAAAACAATCAATTCATGACGAGTTTGGACTCTTTTTCTTCTTATTTTATTTTCGTCAAAATGGCAATAAATTAAAACAGAGGTAAAAGAAAAAAAAATTCACTGTAAAAAGTTGCACTTTTAAGTAGGAGTAGTTCATTCCCCAGGTGCTAGATCAAAATGAAGGGATGTGCGTTTGGGTGAAAGTATAGTGAAGGGTTTTTATTCCATCAGCTGGCACAACGCTTCAAACAATACATGTCATTTTCCTCCTTTTCCCCTTACCCCAACTGTTGCTTACTACGAGTAAATAGAATAGGTGTGTGTAGTCGAATTTCAAGTCTCTAGGCATGGCCCTCCGCACTTGCTTGTCTGAGACACCTGAATAAACTGATTTTATCTTTTACTATGCATTACGTGATAAACCCTTCTCGTCAAACGTACTATCAATTAAGGACGTGAGCAATATCAGGTGAATCTATTACGTTCTTACTTTCAAGAAATTGAGTGCCATTAAACTATCTGAATTTTTAAAATAACGAAAATTTGATAACACTTTCCACAAAATCTTCATGAATTATTTAAGAACGAAGCCACTTCGACTTATCAATCTCTTCGACTTACCGCATCACTACGTCACTTGTGATAATGATTTCACTCACCAAATATAAAGATTTTACTATTCTCAAACGTTGACTCTCATTGTTTTTCCCGTTGCTAAAACAAAGGGCTTCAAGATGATCATGTTGCAAATCCACCTAATGAAAAGTTTGGTCATTCCATACAGCTTTTGTTTTTAAATTATTTCAACATTATGATGCCTGGCATAACACGTGCCAAATAGTAAAATATTTCACCTTCCACTCGCCTTTCATTTATCACCCAGTAAATGTTTCCTTGTATTCACCAAATTTCATTAAAAGGATAACATTTGTCCTAATCTCTTATTATGTCCTAATGTCTTTTTCTTTTCGAATCTGATATTTTGAAAAAAAATTCTCTTAAAGTTCCTATCTGCATAACATATTGATGAAATATATCAAATCTTTCTCTCTTTTCTATTTTAATCTCTTTATTCCATAAATTTAACACATCTAATCTCGAAAAACTTGTAAAGAATTCTTATATTTCCAAGTGGCACCCCATAATGTGTAGTGCACTCCTCACCTCCTTGACCTTAACAGATTTCATTCTCAATTACCCCTACTCACTGAAGATAACTTTTAAAATTTCCACAACCTATGATGATTTTAAAAATATATTACTCGTTTGAAACCATCTCCTGTACTTCGATACGAAATGAACAATTTTAATGTCACCATTTGTATCTGTTTCCTTAAAAGATTTCTGACATACAAACGATATCATTTCTTTTCTTGTATTCTTGTCTTCATTCTTTAGCTCCTGCCTATTTAATTTTTCTTTGTATTTAAAAACAGTTCCTAAATTTTACCTTCTAGAGATAATGGTGCAATGAACACTCCTGATAAAATCCGTAAAGTATCACTGGACACTGTCCAGTAAGACCATCTTCTGAAATACAATCGCTCCAAATCGGTAATAAGTTTTTCTGCATGCTGGTATGATACCCTATGACACACTTCTTCCTACTGTTGGAAGAAAACATTGAGGTTCTTATGAATATGGCTACCGCGCCCTTTAAAAATTATTTTTAACTCATCAATATTCCAAATTCTGGGGAAGTAAAACTCTTGCACGCATTTGTTAACTAAATTCAACATTATTTTCCATAAAAGTTTCCTCACGCTTTTGATTATTTTATGTGTTGTAAGAACAAATCCTGGTGACTTGCTACCATCGAAATTTTATACAAATCTTTCTTGTGATGGTATTTGTATTTTTCCGTTCTATGATGTTTGTGATCCTCGAAAAACAAATCAATTAATTGTTTTTTAATTAAGTTTTGTAACAGTAACTTACGTGTCCTGTTCGTTCTTTACATATTCTTCGTTGTTGTATTGAATTTTTGGCTCAAAACGAAAATGTAAACCAACTCCTTCCGACGCAATTTTTTAACTTCTATGACAAAGGGTTAAGTACCAGACACTTCCAAACAAACTGTCCTGCACGTACGAATTTCAGCCAAGGTTGCTCAAAATCAGTATAATTTACGCCGTGATAATAAGATAATCTTATTTTTAAATAATTTATTATTTTAAGTAGTGAAAATAACGAATAAAAAATATTCAATTATTTGACGAATAACAAGTCATTCTTTTATTTGACCTAAATAAATAACGAATAATCGTTTGTTCCTTTATTCGACACTCATTAATTGATGAATAACAGTTGTTCTTTTAACTTGGTATAAATAAATAACGAATGTAAAGTTATTCTTTTACTTGACGAACATGAATGATGAATGACCCATTATTCTTTTATGTGATATAAATGAAAGACGAATAAAAAGTTATTCACTTGTTTGACGTGAAATGAATGATAAGTTTTATTCACTTGATAGTCGCACAATTAATAATAAAATATCATTCACATGATATTTTCGTTTTTGTAATTTTACTAATTGTTCACGGGAACATCTAATTGCGGAATTTCGAGAAATAGCTGTCAATAACTCCCTTCTTAAGCAAAATCAGTCAGAGAAAATATATAAATATTAATGTATACACACCCCACGCAATGTGCTATAAAATTCATTTTACAAATGTTATCTGCCACATGAAAAGCATGAAAAGCATACGCGTTCATTAAAATTTTTAATTTCTTGTACATAAAGTATTTTTCATAACATGCATCATTGATTACCACGAATTTTCTCATTAACGTCATACATGTATTTATGTCATTCGTAATATTGCTTTTAGTAACAATAGATTCTGCAGCAGCACTGCTATACCGTGGCACCCACCGTAGAAGAAGAAGCACGCTGCTTTAGCTATCACTCATATCTTAAATTCAAAAGCCAGATGTTTGGATTCATATTAATTTAACAAATACTTACAATAACTACACTTTAACCTTAGCGACAAGCTTAGAAGCGTTACCTGTAATTACTTTTTCACCGATTTAAATATCTCTATGTTCCAATTTATATCTTCAGTATCACGTGAAAAAGCACCTTCAGATTCATTGCAGAAAAAAATATGTAACTCTTATCTCATTCGATGTGTATATGCATATTCCACGAGATGTATACTATTAATATCACCGTGTAACTTGAAAAACGTTCACAGGGTAACAATTTTCTGTTCAAAACCCATACACATTCCGAATTTTCTTCGCAGTTCTTGTAATTCATACTCGTTAGCAGTATACTACTACAATTCTTATTCGAATTAATTATTCCTTGGAATACAAAAAGTATTGGGATTGCGTTATACATTGTATTGTAACGAGAATAAAAGTATTGAAATAAAAAATACTTTGTTCTCATTTGTTTATTTCCGCACATGAGAGAATGACTTATTATTCGCCATTCATTTAAGTCAAATAAAAGAATAACCCATTATTCGTCAATCAATGAAAGTCGAATAAAAATTATATTTTTTTATTCGTTATTTTTTCTGTGTTGAATGATGAATGATTTTTTAATTATACTTTTTCTCCCTGAATAAGAATATTGCTAATCCTATTTCAAACATTCTTTCTTCGCAGTTAATTTCTACTATTGAGCCGTCTCATAGCTTCTTAAATATTAATTTCATAATATCTCACCTTATACAGCTTGCAATATTTACAGCTTGCAATATTTTTTACTTCTCTTTATATTCTTTTTTGAAAATCGTTAGTTCTTGCACCAATGTTTCTGATCCATTTGAAATGTATTTCGCTTTTGATACGTACGTGGAAGAGTGAAAGTAACTCTAACAATTCAGTAAACACAGAAAAGTGCCACTAGTCATCGAAGAAGTAAGCAAAGTTTTCAATTTTAAAAAGAGACACTTAGTCTTTTGATAAGTTAAATTTTTAGAAAGTTAGTACAATTATCATAATGTAGTGTACTTTTGCATAATAAATTTGTTGTTTCAACTTTATTCGTACTTAAGACATGGGGAAAGTAAATATTGCATAATTAAAAATAGATTTATTAAATAAATACGTTAACTTTATTGTCAAAAAGGCAGTTACAAACTGCGTATGACCACGTGGAGGATAATAAACTAATTTTTCAAGAACCCACCAGTCCTTGGACACCGTAAGGTTCGGGCATGCTTCAGCGGCCACCATTGGTGCGATGGTGGAAAGTTGCATGTTGCAAAGGGCGGAGATCTTGCCTTCATCAGCCGGGTCGCGAGGAAGGATTAAACCTCTATAAAAAAAACTCAAACTCAAGTGTGTTACGCGACGATGAGGTGAATGGGTGCTGAGGATAAACACTTGCTAGCGGACAACCTCTGGGTCAACTGCCGCACCTCAGTTGAATAAGGCTTAGTGGCGTGATGCGGGGGGTCCACGTCAGATATATTTTCCTCCGATCTCGTGGGACAAAATGACAGAAGTCTCGGTTTTCCCGCCTTGCGGAGTGGGTGCGCTGCAAGGTGTGTATCACACCCAAAGGACTTCGAAGCGGCCGAGTGATCACAACCCTCCCACTTCAAAAGAAACCACGACAAGGAAACAATATATTACACATGAGAAAGTTTTTATAATAAAGAAAGGAAGAAACCTTGAAAAACGTTTCACCCTTTTATATTTTTAAAGAACTGGAAGGTATCTGTGGTAAATTGAAAGGCATAAAACGACTAAGGAATGGTTCTTTGTTGTTGGAAACCAACACAAACAAACAAGCATTGACCCTCTTAAATTCTCAAAAACAGGGAGAGTTCCCTGTCAAGTGCGAACTCCATGCTGCACTTAATTGCAACAAAGGAGTAGTATCTTGCAGGTCCATAATAGATACGTCAACAAAAGAATTTGTTGCAGAATGGGATACTCACCATGTAGTTGAGGTCAGTAGAATCATGAGGAAGGTTAATGGTGTTCTGCAGAAGACCAGTTCCTTCATTGTGACATTTGATTGTACGAAACTACCCAAAGATCTTACAGATGGATGGTTTACCTGTCGGTGCGACCCTTTGTTCCAAATCCTCTGCGCCGTTTCAAGTGCCAGAGGTTTAGCCATACCACGATATCCTTTAAGGGCCGTGATACATGCGGGAAGTGCGAGAAGGAGGAACACGAACGCGGCGTTTCATGCCCGAGGCCTGCTAAGTGTACAGGCAGCCACCTGGTATGGAGCAGGGAGTGTGTCGCCTTTCTGGAAGAAAGTTATACAAGCTGTACCCGCAAAGCCAAAAACTTCGAAAAAGCCCAGTTCAAATTCAACACAGAAAAAACACACCAACAGTGTTAAACTGAGTACAACATCAACCAAGCAAGAGACGAAGAAAATCCAGGGTTCCAAGGTTAAATCAGAATCCTGTTGATTTTCTGAAAACATCGATCAAAACAACGTCCAAGAAGTTGCAGAGACGTAAAAATAACGTCTCTACCCTTCCTTCCTCCGAGTCAGAATGTGCATTGTCCGTTGGTGAGGTGCAAATGCACATTCACGTACCTGATCCCCGAGGTTCCAAACAGTAATGGCTTCCACACTTCAGTGGAACCTTAATGCCTATAGAACTCAACGTGAAGAGTTACAACTCTTAGCGCGTCGTAATCCGATTTGTTATTTCCTGCAAGAGACACACCTTTTACCAGAAAACTCTCCCTCTCTGCGGGGACACCTCAGCTTCAGATATGACGACACCACGAAGGATCGAGCAAGAGGTGGAGTTGCCGTGTTTTATACAAACAGAATCCTCTGCTCACCTGTTCTTCTACAAACTCAAATCCAGGCTATAGCAGTTACAATTCAAAGCGTCTCAAATATGACCGTGTGTTCAATATATCTTCCTCAGACACGAGATTTCTCAGAGACTTAATTCACCAGCTCCCTCGACCATTCCTCATCCTTGGAGATTTCAACATCTATATATCCGCTAAGACCTCATGTCCGCTGGTGGAACGATGCTTGTCGGTTCACCATTCGGGTGAGTCTAAGAGCATTGCGAAAATTTAAGGGCCGTCCACCTCCGGAAAACCTCGACGTATATCGGATTGCTAGAGAAAAAGCGCGCAGAACAATCAAATAATCCAGATCCACCTCCTAGAAAGAGTTTATAAGTACCACTAAAATAACAACATCGTCCACTAAAGTATGGGAGTCAATCCAAAAGATATCTGGAAGGTATACACGAGCCCCAATATCTGGATTTAATTATCAGAGTCAGGTTCTTACCAACAACAGAGAAATGGCACCAGTGATGGCTCAATACTTTGCTGACCTAACATCTACAGCAAACTGCGATCCTGACTTCGCAAGGAAAAAGGAAATAGC
Source organism: Laupala kohalensis (assembly GCA_002313205.1). NCBI lineage: Eukaryota > Metazoa > Arthropoda > Insecta > Orthoptera > Trigonidiidae > Laupala > Laupala kohalensis. The sequence continues at coordinate 26,358 of NNCF01128174.1, read as the reverse complement.
AGAGATCACCTAATTTGACTTTCGTTCCTCAAACTATGAACCATACAACACTCCCCGCTCAATGTGAGAACTCGAGTCAGCTTTAGCGACAGCCCACGACACTGCACCTGGCCCTGATTCAATTCATTATGAAATGCTCAAACAACTCAGTCTCGAATCGAAAGAATACCTTCTGGATGTCTTTAATGTTTTATGGTCCGAGGGAATATTCCCTAATTCCTGGAAGGAAGCAACGCTTATCCCTTTACTAAAACCAGAAAGGACTAAACGGCCATCTGTAGTTATCAAATTATCACCTTGACGAGGTGTCAGTGCATTATAAAACAACTTTTTGATTGGGGATTTAGAGGACATCTTCCTCTGACCTACAGTCCTTTTTTGGATAAGCGGCTTTTCCGCTACAGAATTGGAAGAGACACCTCGGATCTTCTTCTTCAAGAGAACGGTGTTCCTCAGGGCTCAGTCCTGAGAGTGACCTTATTTGCAGTGGCCATAATGAGCATAAAATCCACATTAAAGAATCATGTACTAAACTCTATTTTTGTCGATGACTTTGCCATCTTTTGTTCATCACAGAGAGTCACAGGTGCGCAGCGACAAATCTAACTCGTTCTCAATAGATTATACCACTGGTCGAAGACGACTGGCTTTCGTCTCTGTGTAGAAAAAAACATGCTGTTCTTTTCAATAGGAGACCAAGACGTCTGGCATAACCTCGCCTCACCCTGGGGAACAACGTACTAAAATTCTATTCTTCTGTAAAATTCTTAGGTTTAATCTTTGATCAGAGACTGAATTGAATTCAACATTTTACAGACCTAAGAGCGAGAACATTAAAGTCTCTGAATCTATTGAAGTGACTGAGTAACATGAAAGGGATGCTGATCGCTTCTCTTTGCTCCAGTTTTATCGATCATTCATGAGACCTCGGCTCGATTATGGCTGCGTTGTATATAGCTCTGATCGTGCAAGTTATTTAAAGATGTTGGACAGTGTCCACCATGCAAGAATCCGACTAGTTACGGGAGCCTACCGTACATGTCCCATTCCAAGTTTGTATGTCGAGAGTGGCGAACCATCTCTTTACTTACGATGGCAACTCCTCATGCTTCGACAATTTTGCCACGTGTTAACTTTATCCGAAAATCTGCTACACAACGCAGTATTTCATCCTTCCTCTTCTTCCATCCGTTTCTAAAACAACACTGAGAGCAACCAAACATTTTGGTTATCGATCCAAAGAAATTTTGGAAACCTTGATTATACGCACAACTAATGTCTTAAATCAAGATTTCAGTAAGACACCACCTTGGGTATTGCTCAATCCGAAGATTAATTTCGATCTTCTGCATCATGACGAGAAGAACACACCAGCTGCTATATTGAGGGTATACTTTAACCTAATCCTCGACAAACACCAGGTCCATCCCTGTGCTTACAGACGGGTCGAAGCAGGCTGATGGTGTCGGTTGCTCCGTGATGTTTCTCCGTAAGACCTGTGGCGACCTGTGCAGCGTTTACACCGCAGAGTGCTACGTCATATTGAGAGCATTGAGATCAACAAAATGCTCCCACGGATCAAACTTCCTGATTTGTTCTGATTCTCCTTCAAGCAATCCAAACTATGTATCCAACTGATAAGTTCATCCAGAATGTGGTTTTCTCGCTCCAAAGTGATAGAAAGAACATAATTTTTTGCTGGATTGCCGGACTTGTGGGAATCAGAGGAAATGAGGAAGCAGACGTTTCCGCAAAGACGGCATGCCTCAAAAATCGCGTGGATTTCTCCACGGTTCCAAAACGAGATCTCTTAAATTCCATCAAGATGAGGATTCTGAGTGAATGGAACAATGAGTGCTTAGCTGTTGAAAGGAATAAGCTCCGACTTATCAAATTCTCTGTTAAGTCGTGGAGCAGTCCATGTAGGTCAGCTAGGCGCGACGCCTGAGCATAGGACATGGTCCTCTCACTCATAGGTATCTCTTACTACTTGATGATGAACCCATTTGTGAGGAGTGTAGCTTTTCTCTGACAGTGCGTCACCTACTAACTGATTGCAGAAAATACACGAGAATACGGTGACAAATTGGTCTGGCTTCAGATTTAACAACAATTCTCGGAAATTAAACGGATGATGTTAATAAACTATTGAATTTTATGAGTCGATCGGGGCTCCTCCCACACGTTTTCGAGACGGTTTTAATTTGAATTCTTCTTTCCTCTTCCCTGTCATCTTTCCTTTTATCCTCCCTTTTCGTACTTTGAAAATTATATATTTCAGAATTCTTTTCCTTTTTTTAATGATATAATGTGTTCGACAACTGTTTCCTTTTCTTTTCTCTCATCTTTACATTTAGATATTTGTTGAATTCAGAAGGGTTTCTTTAGTGGGTGTTCAAACAATTTTGCCCCGTAGAAAAAAACAGCTGCACATTGATATCCGGCTCGTGGGACCGAAGATACATTATCAAATTTTTGTCCCGTAAAACAAACACATGAAAGGATATGCAGACAATTTGCTTACTTTATCTGCACATTGGACTCAAAGGACCAACTCTTATGACTAGTGAATGATGAAAGGAAGGTGTAAGATATGGTTGAAATATTCGGCGAGTCCCACACACGGGGAAGAGTCGTTACGTCTCTTCTCTATGATGCGAAACTGGATTTCACCTCAAATACAAGGGCTCTAATGACCTTGCAGTTGACGAGCCCTAAAACCCCACAAAAAATAACATTCCGGAATCAAGCAAGGGACAATCCCACCAATTCCGATCAAAGGCTCTAAGGCGAAGGTGGAATTAACATTTCAACACACTGCTAACTTTAGAAATGGTTAATTATGATCATTGTATTTACATAGTTAAATCATTTTAATACAGTTCTCCTAGTTTATTAATTCCTATATACAATTCGAATTATTCATTACACATGAAACAAGTGCGAACTCGTTGAAATTAATATAATCTATACATGTCTATACTGTCGTGTTCGCCGAAGCGCTCTACGGGGTTACGTGTGAAGTAGCTCAAATAGTATGGTTTTTTTGTGGGGCTTTAAGGACTCGTCAACTGCAAGGTCATTAGAGCCCATAAATAGTATGGTGTGAGGAGGGATAATCTATGGGAAAATATCTTAGACAAAACTGGGAACATATCATTTATTTATGTAACATACATAGTCAATAGACGCTTAGAAGGACAGAGGTTTCGGGTTGCCGGCTCTATTGTTGTTTGGGAAAAGTGAATAGAATTTGTAATTATAAATTATTATTTTTGATGAATTAAGAATTAGATATATATTTTTATGTTGAATTAGTCATTAGAATAAATCATTTTTATCTTTTGGCACTCATCCGTACTAATATATAAATGCATAACGCAAAAGTATGTCGGTCTGTTTGATACCTGATCACGACTAAACAATTAAATCGTACGCGATGAAAATTGGTAAGGAGATAGTTTCAAAGTCCAGAATGAACATAGGCTAATTTTTATTATTAAATTCTGTGATGATAAAGATAGTATTGATTTTTGACATTAAATGTTGATAAAATCGGAAAAAAGAGTTAAATTCGCTTACTCTGCCTAAACGTTTAGAGATAGGTGACAACTATGAAAGGCAATATTGTTTGCCTCAAAGAGTTCTACAAAAAAGTCTGCGACAGCATATGTCTATCAATAATAAATTTATTGTCAAAAAGCAGTACAAACAGCGTATGACCACGTGGAGGACAATAAACTAATTCTACAAAGATTATATAACTTTATTGCAAATAGAAGTGTTAAAATACTTCAATTTATGAGAGTAATTTAAGAAGGAAAAATGTATCATCATCAAAATTAATGGATTTTTGCGCATTTAACAAAGAAAAAAGTCTTTAAATTGTAAAATTTCTAGGAATAATTTAGAGAATTTTAATGAAATGGCGCAGCAGCGTTATGCCTCGGAAGCGAAAATTTGACTGACACGGCTCCCGCGAGATGGTGCAATGTATGCAGTCAAGTTTTATTATAATTTGTATTATTATGAATTCGAAAAATTAGGATGTTCTTCATGTTCTTAAAAACCAGTAAGTAAAAGTGTAGTCGACGTGGCTCAGTGGATAGAACACTGAGTTGCTGGTTGGATGGCTGAGGATCGATCCCCGCTGAGGTGGGTATTTTCATCACGCCTCAACATCCAGGCTGGCTCCAAGGTGTAAAAACTCATACTGCTATAAAATGAGTACCAGGATCTATCCTGGGGTTGAACCGGTAGGAGCGAGATGCTGACCACATCTCCTCCTTCTAGTGCCGGGGTCAAGATATCGCGCGAGCTGTATCCTCCGCGAAGGCCAAAGCTCACAAAGGGCTGTAGAGCCAGATAAGAAGAAGTAAAAGTATTTTGATCTTACAGTAGAGATAGTTTCAATTTTTTCCATTTAAAAGAGATTAGTCTAAGCAAAATCCCAGACAACGCTGGATAATCAGCTAGTATTTTACATATTTAAATATCCTTATTTGTTTAGAGTCAATCGTTTTTTAAGTCTTACAGTATAGTAATTTTTCTGCTTTTTATGACATTTTTATGACATTATTTCATTTGTTCGGACAATGATATTTCTTTATTTTTTTGAACTCTTTTTTATTCTTTCATTTATATGAATTACAATTATCTTGATACTTATATATGTAATAGTATTTTACTCAAATAATTTATGGAGTTGTAAATAGTAAATTTCATCATTTCATAAATATCATATTATTACGGTAATTGTTATATTGAAACATTGATTGAGGGTTTTGCTGGGTTTTTCCTTCATCGCTTAAGGTTTTCCGTGGTGGTCCCTTGTTCTGATTTCTCAGATTGAAGAGTGAATGTTACACCTCCCTAATTTTTGTACTTCTGTATTGTGATGGGGGTAATTTGCAATTAGTGGTAATTAATAAATTTATCAAGGACCCCGTCTTGAAGTACCTAATTATGATAGAAGAATTTTAATAGTGAAGATAGTCGACCATGGGTTCCAAAGTTGCAAAAATCTTGAATGTTGGGCGCCAAATTGTCCTGAAATGTGGGACAATTAATTCAGGAATTTCTAGGGTAATTAGGGATTTTAAAAATTATACACATGAGACTTCAGGGTTCTCAATGAAATGAGTTTGGGATTCGTATTATTTAAAAGGCGGAACAGCACACTGAGAATTTCGTAAGGAAATCGCAATTTGAAAATAAAATGACTAAAATGTTTATTTACTAGTAATACACAATATCTAAAACTATCATGCTTTCTTCTTCCTTCTTCCCCATTAACATTCCCCCAAAAAGACACAAAAACAGAAAATATTTGACAATGAATTCTTACATACTAGATCTTGTCATCAAATAAAAAATGCTGAAGGCAAATGTTAATTGAATTTATGAAAAATGATTACACATTTAATAGCTCATCTTCTCAAATAGGCCCTTATAATTCAAGCTAAAGTTTTTAGAGTTCTGAGCTGGGCCGTAATGATTTCATGCTCGACGCATACGCTAGTCTTCTTCGCTGCAATATTTGGTTACTGGATGCAACCAGCATTTTTCATTACCTTTGTTACAAAGATGGGTGATCACAGCTTCAGAATGGAGCGAGTTCACTGGTCCTGGTAACTCACGGACACGCCGCCTCCACGTATGCCTCCTACCGCTAGCGCCCATTCACTTCGGAAGAGCCGACTCAGCAAAACGACGCCGTCATGTTCCAATCAACGTCTCCAGTGCTCGTTCTCGAACCCAGGTTCACCAAGTATTGTTCGTAATGTGCACAACTTGAGCCATCCTTCCCAAGTCCAAATGATGCCCCAAAAATATGAAATGTCTTAAAATCTCCGAACAAGCATTCGAATATTTCGAAGTCGGAAATACTCTATGAAATAACTCGAAGAACATGGAATCAAATATCTGAACCTGGATGAAGTTTCAAGCGAAACTCTTAGTGAACTTCCAAGTAAAGTCTCTAGTAAAGTTTCTAGCAAAGTTCTATTTGGTTCAGTGTCAAACGTACCTGACCGAGAAAATTTCTAGAAAGTCTCTCTGAGTGAACCTCGTAAATCAATCTAACGTAATGTAAAAAGAAAACCCTTCTTACTGCTTCGCTGCTCCTTTTATTATTTCGTCCCCACATCTCGTCGTTATTACTCCGCCTCCCTTGCCTCCAAATTTCGATAACAAAAATCCTATTGCAAGTACGTATCCACGACGGGTGAATGTTTTCCTGACGTTGCTATTTAAAGAACTTCATTATCTAATTTGATTGTTTTTTCTCCGCAGCAGCGCTTCTCTCGGACGAGGCATGTTTGTCCATTTCTCTATCTAATCTTATCACTCACACCTTCAAATGCGTCTCATCTGCAACGCGCGCCGACGGTTCAATCGTTGTTTATTCTAATTGGGCCGAACCCATACACTTCAATCTTAACTACGCAACCGCCGCGGTTTCTTGGGTGAATGTCCTTTTATGACATACACAGTCTGTATTCTACCGAAGACCACCCTTTCGTAAATATACTTTCAGATTCTCTGCTCCTTTAAATTTATGATTCCTTTCATAATCTAAGCTCGTGGTCCTCCACCCCCTGTCTAGACCTATGGAATTCGAAGGTTTCTTTCATCTCCTCCTTTCATCCTACCGAAATATAATTGCGCCTGTCTCGTTTTCCAGATACATCGTCTTGCGTTGATAATTGTTTATCATAATTTAAACTAAAAATTTATTATATAATCACAGTGTAAATTGAATTTTTATGTTCTTTTCTTACGTGGTCAGACGGTAGGGCAGTCCCTATGGGCTGAGTCTCGCCACTACATAAAAATATTTTGTATGTATTTTCGTTCCGGCCAACGAGGACCACGAAAGACGAGTACCAGTAAGGCTCAGGTATTGTTTTGAGTTTACTCACTAGACTCGTCTTAATAACCGACATCGGGGCAGCGTCTAGATATGATCCAGACCACTGTATTATTACAACTGCGGTTGTTATTCGCAGAGGTCGGACTGTTTGTAAATCCCAGCTAATTAAACTGGGACATGGATACAAAGATTTTCCCGCCCGGGTATCGAACCCGGGATGACTTGGTGACGAGCAATCACTCTGACACCGTTGCCACGACGGGGAATAAAAAGAGACATTTTATTTTATTATTTTATTATTATTATTATTATTATTATTATTATTATTATGTATTTTTATCTCAGCTAATGCTGGTACCTTTCTTCCAACCGGGAATGAACCACATTCGTAGTTCATACAGCAGCTACAAATCCATATAGCAGCTACAATACTTTTCTCAGGGTATGGGCAGTTCCCAACAGTGCTGCTTTTTATATTGTTGTATTAGTAAATGGGAAATGTAGCGTGTTATTGAAACTTATCTACATGGAATTGGGTGTTAGGCTATTGTTAGTAGGTGGGCCGCGTAGCTGGGTTTGCCAACAATTTGACCCACGTGGAGAGGTAAGAAGTAGTTAGTAATAGAGTTATTGATACTAGGAGAAGCTGGATAGAGGAAGGAAGGTTTGCTTTTCAGTAGTCACAGCTATATGAACTGCGACATTAATGTGAAAAGCTACAAGTTTTCTGGCCCCATCTATGCCCCTATTATGATGCCTATTTGTTATCCACATTCTCTGAATTTTTATTTGAAGTCTGTGTATTTTTTCAGCTTCTTTTTGTGGGATGTTCATATCTTTGAGCACTGCAATATCTATTAATTGACAAGTTTTGTCTCTATTGTTTCGCACTATAATATCAGGTTTGTTAGCATCTACTGATCTATCAGTTACTACTTGCTGGTTCCAAATGATAGTTATGTCTTATTTGGTCGTAACTGGCTGTGGGTTATACCACTTGTCGGTTACATGTATCTTGCATTATTTACACATTCTTTAGTGTACAATTTTGCAAACATTATCAAGCCGGAGTTTGTATTTATTTTTTGCCAGTATTGGACAGTCAGAAACTATATTGTCTATTGTATCTTCATACTGTTGGCACAGCCGACATTTACCATCTATATTTTCTTTGAAAATGTGTTTCCTATAATATCTTGTTTTGAGGATCTGGTCCTGTGCTGCTACCAGGGTGTTCTCCGTTTCTCCCTTGAGATGACATGCTATCAACCACGTAAATGATATTTCTCTGTCTATCAATTTGTCTTCCATCTTGCGTATTGAGTTTCCATGCATAGGTTTACTTCCCCATTTGTCAAAAATTGTGTTTTTGATTTTCTCCCTGAAATTTGATTGGTTGTCTTCACTTAAGATCTCTTCAATTGCTTGTTCTTGTTACTATGGATTTTCTATATTTTAATTCGTTTTTCCCAATTGAATTTATATTATTTCTTTGTTGGTCACACTTTTTTAAGAGTCTGAGATAAGGGTCATTGGTACTTTGGTCGATATTATTATATAGATTTTCAATTGCTACTTTGAATGTTGTTTCTATCTGTATTAAACCCCGTCCTCCTTCCTTTCTTGGTACGTACAATCTAGCAATATCAGCTTTTGGGTGATGTTGTTCATGAAGAGTTAGTGATGTTCTGGTTTTTCTATCAATTTGCCTCAATTCTTCTAGTCCCCAATTGATTAGTCCGAAGCTGTATTGAAGAACTGGTACTGCATAAGAATTAATTGCTGTAACTTTGTTTTTTGCATTCGAACTTGTTTATAGTATTTGTATAGTTCTTCTAATATATTCTGTTTTCAGCCTCTTTTCATTTGATTATGATCAATACCATCACTTTCTTCTACTCCTAAATATTTTTATGTGAATCCTGGTTCTGTTTAATGTCTGTAGAAGTGTTGAAATCTGTTTCTGAGGTATTATACAATTTTCCACGTTTTAAAGTTACTTTTGAGCATTTATCCATTCCGAATTTTATACCAATATCCTCTCTCATTACCTTGATTGTTTTTATTTCTGTTTCCATCTCTCTCGGATTTATCAAAATAATTTTAAATCATTGATGTATCACCAAAGGTGGTTTATTTTAATTTCTGTTTTATCGAGAGTATATCCTAATTTAATTGTTTTTAGTTTTGTTGAAAGAGGAATGAGGGCAATACAGAAGAGTAATGGTGATATTGCATCTCCTAGGAAGATGTCATTTCGGATTTCAACATCTTTCGTTATTATATAAGGTCCTAGTAGTAATGTTGTAATCCATCGATCCATAATATTTTCATAGACCGATGTTAATTTTTCATTTGTGTTACAGCACAGCACAAGCCCAGGTGCAGTGTGGGTGTTTTTTGTAGAAGCGGGATTCAACCATAAATACCACACTCTTTATGGTAGAGTTCGCTGCCACCAACTTGGTTTGCCAAGCAATTAAACACTCGTGTAATAACAATAAAATATTCCTTTAATACAAGTTAAATTGAAATCTGCCTATTTACAAACTTGAACGAACTCTCAAATCATAAATACAAGTATGAATTTGTCATTACATAGTTAATGCTATCTGAAAGCATCAATTGAACACAGATATGAATACTGGTGTTAACAATTAATTCGGAAATCTACCTAGATCATCCGAATCGCCAAAATTTACAAGTTGCTAACCCGAAATAACTAACTGTTACAAGTTACGTCATTCGCACCTAATAGCAATGTAATTGAATTACCGCAGCAATTCTTAAGCGGTCTGACGACCAATACTAGCCAGGTCACAGCTCAGGACCCGAGAACTTCCGATCACTCAGCAGAAAAATCTGAAAGTCTTCAATCCTCCCAATATATACGGAAGCGGAGGTCACGTGACCACGCCTTCGCTACCGCAATGAGCACTCTACATCATCTTGGTCACCCCTCAGCTTCTTTACCGATATGACGGCGTCCTTCTCGGGATGGCCATTATTTCAGCATCCGGTGGAAGTTTTCCATTTATAACATTTTTTAGGGATTTTTCCGGTCTCGCCTCGGTACACATGGAGAAAAAGTCCTTCTCTCAGAAATAGCATAATACTGTTTACATTCCATAAGTTGCCTCACCTGGTCAGATATGACGAACAAATGTACCTTCCCAAAAATATTACAAGATAAAGGAAAGGCAAGCACTGCTCACACCCTTCGGCCGACATTCTTCGAGCGCATTGCTCCTTCCCGGAAAAGCAAGGGGACGGTCCCGGAAAACAATGAATGGAAAGGCTTGGTGGTGGTCAACTTCCCTAATCCGAGGCATCCGGCTTCGTTTCTCAATGACGCTCTCACTTCAGCAAAGGCATCAAAATAACATTTCACAAACGGGTAGAATGTCTTGGTTGTGATGTTACAATTTGCTTTTATCATTTTAAGTGATTTGATAATCCTTGAGAGTGGTATACTGTCGTATGGTTTTTGGTATCCTATCCATGCAATGTTTGAGTTCTTTTTTGTTGTTGTTGATTTACTGTATTCTGTAATAGTCTTTGATATCAACAGTTGGTCTTTGCAACCCATTGAACCCTTCACACATCCTTTCTGTTCTTTGGGCATTATTTGGTACTACATTAGATGTGTCTCTATTCTACTTGCCATTATAGATGTTAAGTTATTCTATGTGGCAGGTAGGCAGGTTATTAGTCTATAGTTCTTTGGATATTTTGTATTTTTTCTTTTTAAAATTAAGTAAGTCAAACAATCAGCTAGCCATGTTAGGCAAGTTTTAGGATTTTCTATTATTTCGTTGTAAAACTTGGCCAAATGTGGTGTGCGGATGTTAAATATTTTAGCCAGTAGTTACTGATTTTATCAGTGCCTGATGATTTCCAATTTGACAGTTTACCTGTCCTATTTCTTATTTCTTGTTCAGTAATTGGTGTCAACTCCATGGTTTCCAAAATTTCCCTTTCCATTTTCTCTGTCTGTTTCTCAATCCATTTAGCATATTTATTATATATATTCTCCCTCTCCCTGATTCCCTTCCAGTATTCTCTCATTTCATCATTTGTGGGTTATTCTTCTCGTTCGCTGCTCTTCTTTTCTTTTAGTTTATTGTAGAACTTTCCTTGATTTTCTTGGGACAGTTTGTTTTGAATAAACTGGTTATTATTTTTATTTATTTCATGAACTATTTTCACAACTTGTAGTTGGATTCAGGTGAGGTGCGGGAAATACCAAGCATCCTCGCCTCAAGCAATATCGCAATTTAAAAATCATATGACTATTCTACATGTGTTAAGGATGGCTGTTTTTTTGTTAAGTTAGAAATGTGTTTTTTGGGAGATGAAGCCGATTGATGCTCAGATGCACACTGTGAGGGATGGGTCCAGTGGTGGACAGGACAAAAGGAACTATATATACACACTCCATTTTACATAAGCGAAGAATTTCTGTTTCCAAATCTTCATATTCTTGAATTGTAAGTATTTTGTAGGTGTGGGTGTTGGTTATTGCAATATCTATGATGTGTGTGATTTTCTCGAGTTTGTGTATCAGAATAATATCTGATCTGTTGTGATGAATTGTCTTGTCGGTGAGTATTGATCTATCAAAATAAATTTTGTACCTGTTGTTCTCTAAAATTGATTTTGGGAAGTACTTGTAGTACGAGACAGTTTCTTCTATAAGTCCATATTTCCCGCAGAGTTTCTGATGGATAATATTTGTAACCTGATTGTATCTGTGGGTGTAATCTGTCTGTGCTAATAGAATGCATCCTCCAGTGATGTGTTGCATAGTTTCTGGTTTAATTTTGCATCTCCTACATTTGTCATCTGCTATGTCAGTGTCTTGCAATATAAATTTTATATAGTTTTTTTTGTTCTTTTTTTGTTTATTACTTGGTCTTGATTTGCCACGAGAAATCCCTCCGTTTCCGAGTATAGATCCTCTTTTGTAAGCCAGGCGTTCGACGCAGCTTTGTCGACATGAGGCTCATCTAGATCATAAGGATGTCTACCACGAAGTGGTTAAGATTTCCATTAACTAATTCTGACTGATTTCAACGTTCATTTCCTTTGGTTGTGGAGAGTGTTCTGCAAAATTTAAAGGTGTATATTTCATGTCAGCTGCACATATGGTCTTGTAAAAGTTAGATTCTTCCTTCCTCTGGTGAAAGAAAGCTCGGGTTGCTTTATTTGTGAACTTTGTAGGTTCTTCAAATGGATTATGCCTCTTCCTCCTTCCCTGCGAGGCAGACTGTGCCTTTCTACATTTGAGCTTCTGTGATGTGACCCATTCTTCGTCATGATGGTCTTGACGTTTCGCTGGACGTTTTATGTATCTGTTAGTATCCATTAAACTACTCCAAATGAATACGTGAGGATAGGAATGGCAAATGAATTAATAGCTTTTGTTGAATTTCGGCCATTTAAATCTGTATGCTTTAATTTCTCGACTCGATCGTCAAATTCCTCAGTTAGTTTCTTTTTTATGCATGTGTGTTCTATGCATCTAGATTGTTGTGGTTCTAAATTTTTATACAATTCATTTTCTTCCATTCCATTAATAATTTCATTGTCATTTGTTGAACACGGTTTTCTTTTAATGTTACCTTTGGAAATGACCAATGTTCTTCACTTATCGGTACCAAGTCTCATTCCAATATCCTTACTGAATGTTTCTACTAGTGTGAGTAAATGATGAAGCTTGGTTGAGGATGCTGAGTATATTTTAATCTTATCCACATACAATAAGTGAGTGATATTGTAGCTTTGTTGTTCTGCAGCTTTTAATTGAAAACCACATCTCGTACCATTCAGGGGATTAGAGAGTGGGTTTGGGGCAATGTAAAACCAAAGAGCACTGAGTTTGTTATTATTATTATTGTTATTTAGCAAGGACTTCAAAATCATTATTATTTATATGACAACAATTAATCGGGTGTTTTACTTTTAATTGCGACTTTTTAGTTGTGTTCTTTGAAAGGAAGTTGGAGCGGTAAACTGGACCTATTGACCCAACCCGCATTTCTAATAATTAGACCGACCATTTTTGAAACACAATTTTATCATAAGCTTCATAACTACTAAGTAAATTAGAACTAAAAATAAACATAAGATGAAGATGCGGAAGACACGACGAAAATATTATTAATACATGACGGGATAAGAACGGATATCTACAAAAAGTTACTGTTCAGGAATAAACTACAGCGATAGTCGTAAATTTCATACTTTCTCACTGATTTATATATCTTTTTAACAATTATGTTTTGTTTTACATTTTAATTTGACGTAAAATATTGCCAAAAGCGGTTTGCATTGAATACATTTTTCATCTAAATTGGTAAAATAAACAAAAAAGTGAACCGTCAGTCAAATTTTTATTTCACTACACATTTTTTGTTGAATTACTAATACACTTGATGAGTCTCGTCTGGAAAACAAGAGAATCCGAGTATTTACAAATTTCACGCTTCAACAGGTCATGAACGGAACGGACGACAACTAGCTTCAATTACAACTCGCATTAACTACATGTGAAATAAAGCGCGTTCTCACGTGGATCTGCAATGAAACATGTTTTCATATTTTAGATGAAAATATTTTTTTTCTAAATATAACTGGAAACGTATCTCTTCAATATTTTAACAGATTCATGCGTTCCAAATAAATTGGTTAACAACGCGTACCTACTGCAAGGCAGAAAAATAAAAACCAACGAATTATTCCATTATTAGTTTAATATCTATATATTTGTTATCATCAACATTATCGAGAAATGTTTTCATGGTAAAATGTATTGAGTTTAAACAAAGCTGATTCGAATTGTATATAAATTTAAATCAATTAATTCAACAAATTAGTAATTAAAATATTACTCACTTAATGTAAAGCATAATTACACAAAATAAATACAACGTATTTCGATTTTTAGGAGTATTCATTTCGGTGGATCGATATTTTTAAGACAGTTTTGCGTAGTTGAAACGCATTTAATGCAATTTATTACATTTAATGCTGATAATCATAAAGTGAAACATCTATTGATAATCAATTATCTCTGTTTACCATTTTTTGTTTGTCAGCGCACAACATTGGAAGAAGCCTCAGTACCTCAATTATGCATTCATTCTTTTTTATCTCTCAGAATTTGTTAACGAGATTGTAACGTATTCTGTCAACTCATAAAGTTGAAACATGTTCGAGGGCCATTAATTTTTCAACTTCCTGTGGATCATCACCAAGTCATTCCGGGTTCAAATCGCGGTGGGGTCAGAAGAAATTTGTAGCTTTTCCACATTAATGTCCCAGTTCATATAGCTGTGACTATTGAAAAGTGAATCCTCCTTAGTCTATCCACCTCCTCATAATATAAATAACACTAACTTTTACTAACTACTTCTAATCCCTCCACGTGGGTCAAGTTGTTGGTAAACCCCGCTAACCAGTCCACCTACTAACAACAGCATACCACCCAACTCCTAACTTCTATCGCTCCATGTAGATAAGCTTCAATGACACGCTACATTTCCCATTTACAAATACTACAATAAAAAAAGCATAATAACCCTAAACTTTGAAACTTTTACTAAAAAAATCAAAAATAGAAGTTGGTTCCGTATTATAGTCCGTTCACACTTTTCTTCCGTCGAGTCTTCAACCGTAATGAGACTTCCCGCTTCCAAGCGGAATTGTTTTGTTTAATTTGTTTCACCACCTACATCAGCAATATGATGTACACTTTTTAATTGTATCAGTTTTTCTAATAATAAGTCAATTGTGTTCATTGTTGTTATATGTATATAATGTTATAATTCTTTACAAAACAGATTACCATTAAGAAATCCATGAACTGACTCTACGCTTTCACAAGTGAGATATTTACAAGTGAGATATGAAGTATTAAGCGTTTTGCTTCATTTTTTAAAATTATTCTTAATTATGCTTCTAATGCTTAATTTACAGTCACGTAACTGTCGTGACTAAAAGTAAGGTTCCAAACATATTAATAACTTTGTAAAGATCCGTTATGCACAATGTTTTTTATGGTTGCCCTACTTATGTTTAATGATTTTCTAACTAATGTGACCATGTATCTGTTCGCAGATTCCACACAAGTGACGCACTTCATAAGAGTAAGTATGCTGTATCTATATAAACTCTTTGTACTTTTATCCACTTCTCACCCCCATTGTGTAAGGAAGCCAGTAGGCAGCAAAACATGAGATCAGTGTAATTCACCGACCGAAAGTTGTAATTCGAGGGTCAAGTATATGGAGGACTTCGAGAGCAATGACTTTCGAATGGAATATGAATGCACGCGTCAAGTAGTTAGGGATACAAAATCTCGTGCAAAGTTTGGCGAGGGAAGTTTTGGTATTACAGTTTTCTTCTAATATCGATGAATTACGGGAAGGAAGTATTTTAATACAAATGAGAATGTTAGAGACAGGCTCTTCTGTCATAGACATGTTTTGAAGACCAACAAAAAATATATTCTAACATTTACTTCACTTGCAATAAATACCCAAGGTTCCACTTAGATGAGATGCATTATTTTAAAAGGGATAAATAATTATTATTTTTATTAGTGTCTTATGCGTAATTTGTCACATATTCTATATAGATAATTTCGTCTTAATAAAATCATTAGTTGTTTCCCTTTCTCAGAAAGTGAAAAGTAATTTACGAAGAATAGAATGTAAAGTGGCTATAATAACGTAGGCTCATGGAAGTAGCGACGTATCAATTGTAATTCTACGAGTATCAGATTCTCAGATGTCTCGACATTTTAGGAAGACGACCGTTCAGTTTTTCTTGTTTATATGAATTATTCTCAAATGCCATAATTTGGGAAAACACAATGTTCAGTGCTGTTACAAGTGTTTCCCAGAAACTACTGGGCACGCAATATCAATTTATTTTATTTATTTTTATTTCATGTCCTATGGCAAAATTCTGTCCTGCTCTTCCACCTTACCGTGAATTCGGTGAGGGAATTGAGAAGTTCAGATATTGGGTTGCCGAGATACTCACGGTGCCGTTTTGACATTTGTCTGAACATTTTGAAATGGTAGTACAATGTGACATGAANTAAGAGACAGACAGTATGTACATTACAAGAA
This sequence comes from Laupala kohalensis, assembly GCA_002313205.1. Classification (NCBI taxonomy): domain Eukaryota; kingdom Metazoa; phylum Arthropoda; class Insecta; order Orthoptera; family Trigonidiidae; genus Laupala; species Laupala kohalensis. The sequence continues at coordinate 10,344 of NNCF01128174.1, read as the reverse complement.
CAAAATTAAGATTGGATAAATGTTGGAATTTTTTTGAAATATTTAAAAATCTATTATTACAGCACACCAAACTTGGTATCATAAATATTATTGTCTTCTATTTTCGTATTAACCGGGATTAAAACCAACGAATACCACGAAAATTGATCTTCACAAAATAAGTCGATTGGATTGAATACCGTGTCCAACCGCTCCCAAACAAATTCTTGAATCATATTGTAAAGGGATTCAAGAATGATTTACATGTCTATTTGGTGAAATGTTTATGTTCATTTGCTTATGACACTATTTTGTAACAATGTTAAGAGGTCGATTCTCGATGCGAGTGTGATTTTCGGCTTGTGAGATTGAGTTCACGACACTGCAAAAGGAAGAACGCCAAGTCTCATCGACGTATGTGACACTAGTGCATTTACCGATTTTATAAAGGAGAGATTCCATCTTTCATGTCACGTTTCTGGTAAAGACTGTATATGCGAATGTGCTTTTAAATTCGCGGATTTTTTTCTGACAGTGTCTTTGGGACAAGAGTTGCAAGACAAATGTGTTGCCTAAGTATTTTACTGTGTCCAGAACGGAAAAGAAAAGAAACATAAAAATGAGGAATATACCTCACATTTCTCAAGTGTTTAGAGCAAGAACGTTACTTTTTTACTATGCATGCTTATCCCTTACTCCGTTGGAGGTGTTCGGTGGATTGATGATTCTCTATACTAATATGCGATACCATCTACTTAGATGGATTCTCGAGCTACTTGTACCCTTCGTGTCTCTGTGATGTAGAGGGAAAATATGGTGGGTGTAATGACCGGAACCTGAGGTACTCCTACTCTGATGTCCCGTAGAGACGAAAGGTTCTTTTGATATCACACTCTCAATTTTCAATTCAATTCAAAAGGGCTATATTTTAACAAAAAAAATATACAATATATATGGCGGGGCTTAATAGCCGTGCGCTTTACAGAGACCCTAAAATGTACCGTGGGCTGTGCGTACTATACCCTAGAATTCACTCTCAATGAACTGAAACAGTAATAAAAATTAAAGGTATTAAAATATTTCGATTATTTGGAAGGTAAATGGTATCAGTAAAGGAAAAAGAAATTAATGTGTTAATAAGTTATAATAAGAAAATATTTTACTGTCATGGCTATTTTTTAAATTTAATTTTAATTTTTAATCTCAGCTATTGTTATATATATATTTAAATGACTGTTTCGTTCATTGAGCACCGTTGGGAACCACGGAAAACCAACGGTTAGGGCAAGCGCGCTAAGCGTAAAAAGAAGAATCTGGTTGGTAACTGGCAACCTGTAACAGAACAACAAAAATTCGGCGGCAGAATTAAATAAATTCATAGAGAGAATACATACTGTCTGCAGGGCAAATAACATATTCATACATACCAACATACCCAAATAAATCTTGTTTACATATTTACCTATAGATACGTACATGTACATGTACCCATATTCGAACATATACACATTTTTAAATGAATGAAAATAGACTAAAACAGACTCTCAATTTATGTTCCGAAAGACAAGCAAATAGTTGGGAAGAGAATTTTAATTTTGATAACAAAGGATTGTTTATTTTTTGCTGGAGAGGAGAAACAGAAAAATAACGTCGGATGTACTTATTTCGTGGTGATGGTGATTAAGGTGTCATTGCTGGTCATAGCACTACTCAAAGTCACTAGATGAAAATATTTCTGACTTTTATTTGAAATTTGAAAGTAAAATAAATATTTAGAATATTATTTGAAAACATATAGCGACATATCAGTCTTATAAATATCGTAAAAGTGTTATGTAAATGTAATTTCGTTATAGACGGAAATTGATATATTTTTTTTATCTGCAGTGCGTTTGCTGTCCTCTTATGTATTTTATCATTATCATATCTTTCATTTCAGTGTACGAAAAGTGTATTCTACGTTTGCTTGGTCTATTTACACTGTTTCGAAATGATACTGAATGTTGCGTATCAAGCTCACCTGGACTTGGCAGGCGCCTCTTGCTTACAGGTGTGCTACACGCCTGCGCAGTTCGACAGAATTGACGTTCCCGCCTTGAAGATTATTAATTATTATTCAGTAACCTGTCGTCTCTCGGCGGCAGCGGACATGACATGAACGGACGCTGTCCCTCTCTCTTAGGTAGTCCAAACTTCCGCCACCAGGGCGCACCAGTGACCGGCTAAAATTTAGCAAGCGTCAAAGGCAATATCTCTGAATTCCGGCGTCCGAGCGCGCTACGGTATCTCGACCGACAAATTCTGATTTTCATCTGTTTCACTTTTTGTATGTTTTCAGGGCTTCCTTGGTGCGACAAACGAGCTCGAGGAAGAATATACGTATTGTATCGTATATAATTGTTTTATGCTCATTTTTTCATATTGAAACATTTATTTTTCATTCACATTCTTTATATTGTGAATTATTTCTAAATTGAACATATTATTGGCTAGGCAATTGAATTTCTTTACGACAATGAAATCCTGTTTTTTATAAGCTCCAATGAGATTAATTCTTCTTCAACAATAGGTGTATATTTTTTATTGGAGTGATCTTCTTTGCACTCATTCTTGTGAACAACTTGCTTCAGATCAACCGAGAGTGGGCGCTGTGTCGAGAAGCTGAATCTTCAAGCTATTATTCTGTGTGTTTTGTGAAACATACACTGCTAAATTATATTCAAGCAGTAAACTAATGTGTAAGTGTAGCAGACAGAAATTATTTTCCTGCGTCTATACTTAACTTTTAAGCGAAATCCCACTATTGCGGATGTAATGCATACTAATAGTACTTTACGTATAGAAAATTTAAGCAAAATCGTTGAAGCCGTTTTTGAGAAACATTTGAAAGAGTACTTTACCCTTCATGTGAAGTACCCTTTGCTTCACAGATAAAAAAATAGAGCTCGTGCATCGATAACAAGTAAATTCTACCGTAAATACGAATTAAAGTGATTCATCCATTTACTCAGAATCGCTGCGCACAGACGGACGGACAGAAGGACGGGCGTTATGCCAAAAACAACTTTTTCAGTATCAGTATAACCAAAACGGATATTTTCACCGAAATCTCGCTTTCGAATTTTTTCATAATTACAATACTTTCTACATACCATATATATCTGAAAAAGTAAAAAACACACACATCAATGATAGGAACTTGAAATTTTGACCGGATGTTACTTGTGATAACTTTCGGTCAGGTGAACATGACGACAAGCCGGAAATCGAACCGGGGGCTCCTGTTTTGACCGCAGGGTTGTTAACCACTACACGACCGTTCGCCTTCCACATTTGTACACCATGTCCACCCAGACCTAAAGTAGGGTATGCGGAAGAAAAATATGCATGTTCCTTATGTATATAAAGTGGAGATGATCCTTATGAAGAAACTCATTATGAACGCATTGTAGAAATTCCATTGTCAAAGAGCTGGATTAGAGAGAAATGCTTTTTCCAAATACATTTAGTCATAAAATTACTTTTGTTCACAATTTAGTCATTAATATATTAACTTCTACAGAAGAAGAAAATTCCCAGGAAACTTAAGTTACGGTTGACGTATTTCTTACGTAGGAAGTTTTGAGTGACTGTCGCTGAGCATTTTCCTTGGAAATTAGCGTTCATTAAGTGTTATTCATAACTTATCACAACACTACAGAAAAAAACAAGAGAACAGAACACAATCTAACAACGACGAGCTAAATTTGTTTATAAAGCATGTTGAAGTTATATACTTCATTTTTCGTTGAATCTTCGTAGTATGATGAAGCATGATATTTATTTAACTTACCTTCGTGTTTTCATGACTATATTCTTCAGTGAAACTCCCTATTTTTATTTACTTTTGTATAAATGTATCTTCTTTGGAGAAAACTGGAACTTTAGGACCGGATGGGTACCATTACCGTCATAACTAGTAACATAACACCTATAGGATTTTTAAAAAAATAAAACAATCACTTAATATATGAAACAAATCACAAAAAGGATGAAAGATAACTTATTTCATCGCCTCTGTAATGAAGCGAAAAATTAACAGATTCATCGGAGAAGCACAACTGATTACAAAGATAGTAAAATTTCACAATTCTCTCTTAATGAGATCGGTACAACTTCTCAGACCCTCCGTCATACTCCTTCCTGTCGATGCAGCATATTGAGAGGAATGTAGAATCAACGTCGGTTAAGTTGGCACCTCCACTTTATTATAAAATGAGATATATTGTTTTACAATTTTGTGCTTATTTCGTACGCTAATGAATAATTTTGTCCTCATGTGGAAACCAGAAAAACATCGATGACAAAAGTGGGAGTGTTAGCGGAACGTTGCCCTTGACCCACCACCTATAAAAAATCAGACTTTGGACAATAACGTCTACACTATAATTTTGTACTAATTGTGTGCGCATAAATAGAAATTCTGTTCTCGTTCGAACAACAAAAAGATATGGATGACGAAAGTGTTATAAGATGTTTCAATAGACGTGCAGAGGTTAACATTTTGAAAGTTTTCTCATTCCGAAACTTGTTTTTCGAATTTACTTTATATCTTTTAAATTAATTAAGATTATTCGTTTGTTGAGTAAACGTGCAATTTTTGTATACACTAAATCATGACGAAGAGTAAATGGTATCATAACTAAAACTCAATCACGAAGAAGGTCGGCTTGTAATTAATAAATGGTTTAGAAATAAATAGTAATTATGCTGTAGAGAGTAAGAACGTATATTTACATGAAATTTGAAGTGTATTCCAATGGAGAAATCGTAATTAAAGAATTTATTTTAAAAGAAATCTGGGAATCTTGAAATGACCCTGTTGAAAGTGGAGAAACTTACAGACATGACCGTATTACCAGTACACGCGTTTGCGAGAGTGCAGTCTTATCTGAGGCATGACCTGCCTGACAGATATAAATCTAACTGAAAGTCCTTTCGACCAGGTACTAATTTTGCCACTTAACAACCCCCAGAGGACTTACATCTAGTAACTACGTGTTTGGCAAACACGGGGTCCCGAGCTGAGTCTGGCATTACTTCCACTTACTTGTGTTAGGTTCCTTCCTTTCTCTTTCCTGACCTTCCGTGGTCACCTCTTGTTCTTTTCGATCCCGACGCTATTAGGGCTAGGGTATCTTTCATTTTCCTCTTTCTTCCTCTTTTTTAATGATGAATGTAATGTTTTGAGATACGTTGATATTTGAGTTTTGAGTTGTAATTCAGAAGTGTTTTTAGTGCCACTTAACATTTCGCAGTACTCGGTCTAAGGGGTAGTGGCGAGGTCGGGCTTCTTCTAGACTGACTGAATTGAGAAACTATTTAACCTAATATACAACTTAATGAAACATTTCAATCCATCAACGACGTATAGACATTTGTTCAACTTTCGTATATAATTCCAATTTTGATAGGTTTCAGGGACTGTGACAATTTAATTCAAGTGATCAACATGATTGATAATTTTGTGCATATCGTGTACAGCCAAACGGGTAATAGTTCATAAAAGCTTTCAACACAAATCCTTTCACCGTGCTGTGTCATATCTTCCAAAAAAGCAGAGCTTGATATGTTTTAGGAACTCTTAAAAAACGAAGTTTTTTACATTGGGACAATAAACATTTTTTTGTGGTTGAAGAAGGCATCTACCATCACGAATTAATTCCTGGGGGGAGATATAACACGAAAGCATGTACCAAAGGCTATCAAGAGAAAAGCAATAGAAGCGTTTGAAGACTGGAACATGGAAGCTGATATGGGAAGAAAGCGTCTGCTGTAAACACCTTGATACCAAGACTTTTAAATACTAAAATTAGTAAAATACGAGAGGAAGGGGTTGTTGCTGGGGCCCATTAGCTTGAATTTGAAATAAGAGTAGATATAATGGGAAAATAACACTTGCATTTGAGATAAAAGAGTCAGAGAATAGCGTGTTAAAAATAACAAGAACCTCCTCGAGTAACGTCGAACACTACATTGCATGTCTCTTCTTAACAAAATAATAAAAAATGGACATTTGGCAGTTTTAGCAAAACGTTAAAAAAAATTAAATTGGATCGCGCGCGAAGCTCACATCTCCCCTCTATTTCTCGGCATAGCTCAACTTTTTATAGCAAGTCCTTCACAATACACACAATATGAGCTTGGAACAAACGTCTTGTGGAACTAAAATATCTATTAATTTTTTCTTTCTTCCGGCGACGTCTTACAGAGAACATGGAAGACAACTCCTTTTAGTCTCCCCACCTCTCAATCTATTTTTCTTTCCCTCTCCCTTATTCTTTTGCTTTCTTTCCATCTTTCTTTTATTCTTTCTATTCTTTCTTTTTAAATTATCCCTCTCTTTCATTTATCAGTAACTAAGTTATATAAAATATTATGTAATATATAATTTAAAAAACAACAACAATATGTAATGTGTATCTAGTAATGTATAATCTTAATATGTAATTTGTAAATATAGTGTCATAACTTAATAATTTGTTATTACACAATCTTATCTCATGTAGTCATTTCTATATTTTATTATTTGTATATTCATAAATTTATAATATTGTTCTTATTGTTTTTATTCTATGTTCGGCATTAAACCATCATCCTTATTGTTCGTCAAAAAGATTAATAGTTTTTTTTTCAAAATTCCACACTGATATTAAAATGAATATAAGTAACTTCTAAAGAAGATTTGGTTGCAAAAAGAAAGTGATCTGCAATTTTTGTGACACAAGGGACATTTTTAACAGACGTTACAAAAGAAAACAAAATATTTATTAAAAAACCTTTTTTACATAGTGCAAAATAACAAATAAGTTAAAAGTAACAATTTCCTCAAATTTATGTTGTAAAATTTTTATATTCAAGAAACAGGAAACAGTAGGAAATTCAATTTTCACGGATGCCTCCCCTTAATAATTGGCTAGCCTGCTCCTGGCGTTAGCTGCGGTTGTGAATGAGCTCTCTCTGTTTTTCAGTTTAATCTTTCTAATTATTTTATTTTTTCGAGTTTTTTGTGATTCAGTAGTTGTATTTAGATTCTAACTTTCATTGTAGCGTAAAATTCTTTGTTCTGTGTGAGTGTTAAGTGAAAAAACACTAAAAACACTAAAAACCGAACGGACCAAATATAACTTCATATTGTTTTCATTCAAGTGCTTCATTCAAAGGTGTGATAAAGCTTACGTAAGTACAAACGGAATCATAAATTTAACTTCTTGGTGCATTAAAATTAATTATTTTGCTGTATTTAGATTTTCTGGTGCGTATACTATTACATCGTTATTAACTTACAAATAACGTACTCTATTAATGCGCTGCTCATGTTTCGTCGTCGTAAATAGAATTATTCCAATATTTTACCATTTGTCTTCGTTATCTTTTTGTAGTTATTCATTACAAACTAACATAATATTGCCTTAGTTATTGTTGAATTAATTTATCTGCAGTTGTCATCCTAAATTATTTCTGTCATTTTAGTTGTCGGTTAGTTTATTTACTTATTTAAACTCTGCCTCATTGTTGCACCCAAGTTTTCGTCGTCATAATTTCATAGAATTATTACATCATTTTACAATTCGTTTTTATTAATTCTTTTGTATTTATTTACATTTTAACACAATATACCGTAGTTAATGTCGAATTAATTAATCACCAGTGGTCAACCTAAATATTTATTTCAATCATTTTTGTCGTCGGTTTGTTTGAATATTTAATTTATTTATTATCTCATTTGTAANTTTTTGTCGTCGGTTTGTTTGAATATTTAATTTATTTATTATCTCATTTGTAACTTCCGTAGTAATAAATATATTATTATACTAACATGCTTCATTCAGTGTTAGTTGTCAGTTTTCGTGTATTCTCATTTGCTTCTGTCGTGAAGTTGCAATCTCACAAAAATGGACACTATCACATTCCTCAACACATTCACAGCTGATCTTCACAAGGCGTACAATAATTTGGTACATTATATTGACACACGAATCAGTGCGCTGGAAGAGGCCAATAAGAAAACGATCGGCGGTTGGATTAGTTAGGAATTCTCGCCGTACTTCCAACTGCTACCACCCGGTTAGACCAACGACAAATGCACCACACCAACTCTTCACTCAGAATAGGTTTAGTGTGTTAGATGACATGTCCCTGTTTACTCCCATACCTACTCGTTTCATCCCCTCCCGTCCAGTACACAGACCTGTTCACACGCCACGCACTGGTAAGCACAGCCACCCAAAACCAAGTAAAGTAGTGCTAACCAAAGATGAATCCAACACTTCAACGCAGAAACCAAACGTGCTCATTCTAGCTGATTCGCACGGTCGTCAGATGCCCTCCGTATTGCGCGGATTGCAACTGGCTTCCTAGCCAGTTCTCAGTCTCCGGTTTTTTTAATCCAAACGCACGCTTGGCTGAAGTTATTCGAAAACTGGAAACTTACACTAAAAAACTAACAGAGCGGGACACAGTAATCATCATAGGTGGGCAGAACGACATTAACTTGGGTGGTAATTTCAACGCGTCTGAACATCTACAAAAACTGAAAATGGCCTCCCTGCACACGAAAATAGTGCTCTCCTTCCTGCCTCCACGCTTCAACGTTCTACAAATAAACCACTAAATTAACCTGGCAAACATTTCACTAAAACATCACCTGGCAGACACAAAAATCCCATTTTTTTATTTGCAACCACACCTGACTGCCAAGGACGTTACCCAGCAC
>NNCF01128172.1:330026-369306 GCA_002313205.1 Laupala kohalensis | reverse complement strand
GCTAGAGAGCACTATGTTTGTGTGCAGGGAGGCCATTTTTAGTTTCTGTAGATGTTCAGACGCGTTAAAATGTCCACCCAAGTTGATTGTAGTAAAATTGTAGTTTTCCATTCTGTTTAAATAGCTGTGATGTATGAAAAGTTCACCCTCAGTAAACTCACACAAAAAGTGAGCCATACTGGCACTCGTAATTCGTGGACCTTAGGTGACCGAAACGAGATACATTCATACGCTCATTCACTCATACATATAAACATACATCCCTACCACCTTGATGTAGCACAGTCCGTACGGGTGGCGAGGGCTTGTGCGCTCTGATGATGCAGGAGGCTAGCCGGCTGCAGTAGCAACATCGCATTATTGATGTAGCTGCTAGCAGGGTTTCCCATGCCGGAAAGGCTTCAGCTGAGGAGTCAGACTAATTGTGTGCTGCAACGACCTGTCTAGCTCATCCTTTCTGTTTCCACACCCATTCCCCTCAAAGGCTCTCACCTCGCGAGTTCGTGGGTAGCAACCACGGGGTCCTGAGCCGAATCAAGTATTTCTTCCACTTAATTATGCTTGATTCTCTCTATAGGTCTTCCGTTCTATAGGTCTTCCTTTACCAACTCTTGCTATCTTCGACCCCTACGCTATTATGTTTCGAGGGCTAGGGCGTGTCTTTCGTCAACCTTCTTTCTTCAACCCTAAGGTAAAGTGTAACGCGACCCTTGCCGAGGCCTGAATGATTCAGGGGGTCTGCATCTCAAACGGAGTCTCTTGGATACCTGGCGACTTCCCAGAGTAAGAAGCTATACCTGGACATGAGGGACTCTGTTCAGGCTGACTATTTTTCCCTAGCTACACGTGGGAACATAATGGAAGATGTTAACAAATATAATTTTGCAAGTCTAGTTGAGGCGGAGTGTTGGAAAGGGAATGTTCTCTTGCCCACAGATGTACTAGAAGCGACACCAACAAATGAGATTAATGCAAAAAGAAAAGGCAGAGGTGGAAGCAGCACTGCGATTAAGTCGAAAACCCTACCTCCAGACGCAAATGTGACTCGGATTGTTGAAGGATGGCAAAGGTTTCTAGTGTCAAAACAAGATGAAGATCGGTTGTTTGACACTCATGGAAAAACTTAATGCAATGAATAATGTCATTACATCGGCTACGAATATCTACATGACAATCACAACTGACATGAAAGCGGCAATGTCCCTCGCTAATCGGATCACGAGGATTAAAGAACAAGTCAAAAAACAGCAAGCCAACTTCACTACCGTAGTGGAGTACAAGGCTAGAATTATAAACCTGGCAGCAAATGCCCAATTGACTGAAATACCGGAACTACCGGAATTGATAGAACTTGGAACTACCCTAACATCAGTCACTTCACAGCCAGATGAACCAATAAGGAAAGACGGCATGGACATGGATGGAAATGAAAAGGACACATCGCAATCTCAGCACAACTGGAATCATTGCTCACTGACAACGGCAAGACTATTTCCCACTGACAACGGTGAGCATCTACGGCTGAACTGCCATGGGAGACGAGGCAAAAGAAACGTAGGAAAAATCAAGGAGAGAGAGAGAGAGAGCGAAACTGGAGCGAGAAAAAGGTAAGGCTCAAACCGGAGGCAATGCTTCTGAAGTATAAGAACGATGGAACTTCATGCGCCGACGTCTTAAAATTAATGAAGGAAAAGGTCAGTACGGAAAACGTAGGAGAAAAGGTCAATAAAATACGACAAACAAAGACAAGAGAGCTTTTAATTTATCTACAGAAAGGTTACAAGGTCGAGGAAGTCAAAGAAGCAATGAAAACGGTCATGGGCGATAAGGTTGCTGTCGTATCCTTACAGCAGATGGTAGCCCTTGATATCAGAAACATTGACGAGGACACAGATCAAGATACAGTGCGAGAAGCATTCGTAATTGCTTTGCCTGATGTCAACTCAGATTAGATCACTGTCCGAGCTTTGAGACCTGCTTACAGGGGTACACAAATGGCAATTGTGTCAGCACCGCGAGCAGCTATGAAACGCATCATGGCAACAGGAAATATGAGAATAGGATGTGTCATTGCAAGGATTCGGGAGAGATAGCAGTCCCTAGATGTCAGTACAGTCCCTAGATGTATCACATGCCTAGGTTTCGGACATACTTTTAACACCTGCAAAAAGCACAACAATAGGAGCACCAAGTTATGCTTTATCTGTGGCGAATCAACGGACATGGCATCGAAGTGTACAAACATACCTCGATGCGTGCCATGCGAAGCGATCGGCAAACCGGCTGACCACATCGCTGGCACCGCGAAGTGTGTTGCAATGCAAATGGCAAAGCAAGAAAAAAAGGAATCAGATAAACAAAAAATGGCAACCGTCCTCCAAATTAATCTAAATAGATGCGGCAGTGCTAAGGATCTTCTTCAGCAGACTGTGATGGAGAAACGAGCCGACATATTGATAATATCAGAACAATACAAGAACCTAGATGATCCCACATGGTATTCCGAGATAACAGGTGGAGTTGCTATTCAAATACTGTATGAAAATAACGTATTGCTGGTCAGATTGAGAGAGGTCAAAGGTATGTTCGAATAATACTAAATGGAATGGCAGTATATAGTTGTTACTTTTCGCCAAATAGATCAGTAGAAGCGTCTCAAATAATCTTAATAAGTTGGAAGCGAGCATAAGATGTTGGGAGGGACAAACCATCGTTGCGGGAGACTTAACGCGAAATCTCCGTTATGGAGCATGGGAGCATGGGATGAGGACGTATTTTAGATGAAGCAGTGATTTCAGTGAATCTAATTACTAATAATCAACCAGGAGTGACATTTGAAAGAAGATCATCTGTTTCTGTACTGGATCTAGTTTTCACAAGAACGACTATACCTTTCGTTCGTAATTGCCATGCATGTTCACCCATCTCGGACACATTGCGGAAATTGAACAATCCACAAACATGACAAGATGTTCCAAGATTATATTGAAGGTATCTCCGCGATGAGCGAAATGTGGTCTGCTCAACGCATGGTAGAATATTTTACAGCGGAAAAGTATGTGATGTAGCCATGCCCAAATCGCAGAGCGGTGTACTGGAGGACGACAGAGATCGCAGAACTGAGGACAAAGTGCAATAGGCTAAGAAGAGTCGCACAAAGAGCCCACAGAAGGAATCAACAGACAGCGATGCGAGCTTCAGAAAATTATAAACTAGCAAGAAAACACTTCCCCAATGAAATCAAACGATGGAAAGGGGAATGCTGGAAGGAACTATGCGAACAAGTTGATCGAGATCTTTGGGGTACACCTTACAGGAAAGTGCTGGGCAAATTGTGTAAGAATAATCGTGGAATACCAAAAGATAAAGAGACCCTACTCCATATAGTAGCCTCGTTATTTCCAAAAGGAGAACCCAGGACGATGTATCCAAAAATCAGAGAGGAGGAGGTACCACTATTCCAACTGAATGAACTTGAAGAGACCGCAAAGAGACTGAAAAGTGGCAAAACGCCTGGAACTGACGGCATACCGAATGAGATACTGAAGATTACTGCATTGCGTGGACCTGACCTGCTTCTTGATCTATTTAACATTTGTTTAAAAGAAGGATATTTTCCAGATCCATGGAAAAGACAATTTTTTGGGGGCTTTAGGGCTGGTCAAGGTCATTAGACCCCGTGAAAAGACAAAAGTTAGAGCTCATACGAAAAGGGAAAGGGCAGGATCCAAAAGACCCATCTGCTTACAGACCTCTGGGAATGCTTGATAGCACAGGAAAACTGTACGAGATGGTGATTCTGGACAGAATAGAATCATGCTTTGAAGAAAATGGACGTCTTTCGGACAAGCAGTTTGACTTCAGGAAAGGAAAGTCAACTGTGAATGCAGTTCACGAGGTCCGATTGGAAGTAACTAAGGCATCTAAATTGCCACATAGCCCTGGCGATTTTTGCGTAGTGATTACTCTAGATGTAAGAAATGTGTTTAATTCAGCAAATTGGGAAGACATCTATCGCTCACTTGAAGGACATATTCCGTGGTATGTACTGCGTATTGAAAGTAGTTATTTAGAGGAAAGATACCTGCTGCTACAAACAGACAATGGAACAGATACCATAGAGCTATCATCCGGAATTGGGCAACGGTCCGTCCAAGGAGGCACGTTCTGGAATAGTCAGTACGATGACCTCCTTCGTTTACATCTTCCAGAAGGGGAATGGAAATGGAACGAAGCCTTGGAAACACTTGCCGTGTGGATGAAGAGTAGAGGCTCATCACAAAACGGAAGCGGTAATAATCACAAAGAGACGCAAGTATAACATACCCCATCTTGAAATTGAGACACATGCCATAAAATTTCAGGAAAAACTTCGTTACTTGGGTACTTGGATAGACAGGAAATTGAGTTTCCGGGAGCATATCAAGAAGGCGTCTGCCAAAGCAAGTGGTATTGGCACAGCTCTACAACAACTAATGCCAAATATCGGCGGTCCGAAATCGGAAAGAAGATTACTGCTGACCAGCGTGATACATTCCGTGTTACTCTATGGATCACCAAAATGGGGACATCACGCCCATAAAGGAATAATTAAGAGATACATGGCGCCTGTCCAAAGCAAAATGGCTTTGAGAGGAGTCATTTGTGGATATCGGACAATATCGACAGGAGCAGTTTTGGTATTGTCTGGCATCCCACCCATCTGGTTGCAAGCAAAAGAAAGGGCGATAATATGGGAGAAACGAAACCAAGTAGGCACAGAGAAAGTTCTTTGACAGGATATGAAAGAAGCAGCTCGCAGAGAGTTGAATAGGGAATGGCAAGCCGAATGGGACGCGTATTCGAAAGAACGATGGACGCATGCATTGATTCCTAAGATTGAGGGGTGGTGCGAGCGACGGCATGGCCAGCTGGACTACTACCTCACGCAAGCCATCATAGGACATGGGTGTTTTGGGACATACTTGCACCGTATGCACAGACGAATGAACTCAAGCTGTCAGAGCTGCGGAGCGGAACTGGACGACCCAGAACATACAATCTCTGCATGTCCCACATACGAAAGGGTACGCATGATAGCCGTTACTGAAATAGGGTGTATTCTGCAACCTGATAACCTTATCACTCAGATGATGGAAACCCTGGAGAAATGGGAAAAAGTGGCGTGTTTAATTCTGCACATTATCATGAAGAAGAGGGAGGAGGAGGAGGAGGCAGAATTGCAAAGCGGAGAAGAGTGAAGTTCACAGAGAAGCAAAGAAGTGATGTTCCTGAACCTCTAATCCTGACACCTAAGTAATAGGTCGAAGGGACGGCGGAGTAGGGAAATTGCAACCACAAAGGGAATCCACATGGATCATAACAGGCCCCACTGAAGGAATGCTAACGCGGTTCCGGTGGGGATCCTGGTATCGTAAAACCACTGATGAGGAGCTTGCTCCTTCCACGTCCACCAAAAAAAACATACATAATACATACATACATGCACAGATGCACACATTCACACAATTACACATACAGACACACATACATACATATATTTAATTTTCTTTTAACTCCAGTTACATTGATGATTTAATTCAAAATCTTTCCTCTTCTTCTCCTGAATTCATAATATCAAGTATTTCACTGTAAGAGGCATTATCCTGATGGTGCAGGATGGTATAAAAGGAAATATTGCCTTGTCTATGCACTATAATTAATAAAAGCTTTCACAGCTGAATCTTATATAAAATGGTATTCCATGATAAGCTTTGGTTGATTTTGAATTCCTCTTTGTGTATTGTCTGCAATGCATTCTAGCAAAAATACTAGAAAAACTATTTAATAACAGATTAAAAAGCTTCTTAACATATAACAAAATTATTACAGACTCCCAACAAGGATTTAGATAAAAAAGATCTACTGAAACTGCTCTATTTGATTTTCTCAATGAAATTTTGATTGCACTAGAGCACAAAGAAATCCCTGTTGGATTATTCTTAGATCTTACAAAAGCTTTTGATATAATTAATCATGAAATTCTCCTCAGAAAACTAGAAAATGATGGAATTCGAGGAATAGGATACAACTGGCTCAAGTCATATTTATCTGAAAGATAGCAAATAGTATAAGTATCCTACCAACATGAACATCAAATAAAACATCACCAGTCTCAGCCCATGCATGTCACTTACGGAATTCCACAGGTCTCCATCCTGGGACCCATACTATTTCTTTTATATATTAATGACATCCCATCCATCATCAAAAACCACAAAATTGTACTTTTTGCTGAAGACACAAACATCTTATTCCATGCCAAAACTGCTGAAAATTTACTTAACACTACAAATCCACTATTGCCACCCTAATCCAACAATTCCAACAAAATAAACTCCTAATAAACACTGACAAAACTTGCATAGTTTCTTTCCATAATCCTCATTCATCTAAACAGCACACATCTAACATCAAATTTAATGGTAACCACCTCACCTTTAAATGAACAACACAGTTTCTGGGACTTACTATACAAGATAACATGAAATGGAACTGTCACCTAGAAACACTGAATATGAAACTCAGCACAATAAACTATGCCATCAGAGTTCTAACAGCAAATTGCACAACTGATACCCTTTGAACAGTGTATTATGCAAATGTCCATTCCATTCTAAAATATGGTATAATATTTTGGGGACAAGCACCAGAAACAAAACAAACTTTTAGGCTACAGAAGAGAATAATACGAACACTATTACCAACACTAATAAACTTTCTTCATGTAAACCAATATTTGAAAATTTGAAAATACTTCCACTGCCATGCATGTACATTTTTGAAACTTTGAACTTTGTAAAAAAGGATCTACTAGACAAAGTGCCACTCTAGATTTAATTCCATTGTTCATGTTCACAACATTAGACAGGCCAGAAATCCATCAACCACAGATAACATCCACTCGTAGCCAAAAAAGCACTCATAATGCAGGTATACACCTATATAATGCCACTAAACCTTAAAAACATCAATACACTGAACCCATTCAAAACAAATCTCAAACAATTCTTACAACAGAAACTCTACTACAAGAATTCCTCAATGACGATAACTAATGTATGACATATATACAATCTGTTGCAGGTAATCATTAGAATAAAGGTGCAGAAGGTGACCCACGATACAGAAAAAGATCCAACAACATTAAATTACTCTGTTTTAGCATAAATATAAACCTCAACATAAATTAATAAAATAAAAGTAAAATAATAATATTCCTACCATAGATATCTAATAACCCTAGTCTAAATAAATATTAATATTCTCTAATAGTAGAAAATAATTGTATTTTATATTAACTTCTACTTAGCCTGTTAAATGAATATGGTTAAATGTATCAAAATTATCATAATATTGTTATTCTTATATGTAAATATTATTGTTATTATTGTTAGTACTATAACTCGCCATACATCATTGTTATGATCTATATGGTTCAATAAAATATTATTATTGTTATTACTTGATATCTTCAGTGGCATGGCTTTAGGGTCAGAGCAATTTTGGCAACAAAATTATGAATCGTCACAAATTATACCTTCCATTAATGGTGTCCTTTGTCTAATTCAGCTTCCTGCAGGAAGAAAAGGTTTTTTTTTTGTCAATAACAGGGTGGCACGCTATGGTGGATGGTATTCTCAACAAATAGTCTTATGGAATATTTATACTCCAGAATGTCAAAGAATCTTTTACCTTCACCAACAATTATTGCTATTGAAGATGACAGTGCCAAGAATTTGGATTTGTCAAATGTAATTAAAAAGTGTGCTAGCTAAAAATGGTGTTAAACAGAAAAGTGGAACTAATGAGGATTCTAAAGGATTTACATAGTTCACTTGTCATTTATTTAAAGTATTAAAATCATCTTATTTTATGATGGGTTTATTAATACATCACCAATCTGGCATAATATTCCAAAACTATATTGCATTAAACTTATCCACAAGTGGAAAAAGTCAACTTTTAACAAAATATTTTTTTAAGGAATAAATGTTAGTTACATTAATAGTGCAATATTACTAAAATCTGTGAATTCCTATATGTACTAAAATGCTAGATTGTTTGAATAGGAAGAATTGAAAAACATGTATGGTCTCATTTTACCATAAAAGTCATATTAACATATCATAGTCCTTGTTTAATTTTCTTTGGAAGTGTAAATACTAAACATGTGTTCTCTAATCTGATAAACATGTTAAAAATACTGAATACTGGTATATTCTTATGTACCTTGTAATTCTAAGTAAAACCACTGAATTAAGATAACTTAGTGATACTAAGATGTAATCTTAATGGTAAAACAGTATATGAGGGTGGTGGTATAATTTTGTTTGCCTGGGCCGGCAAAATGGCTAGGACCGACACTGGCATCAAAACACTCATCATAAAAATGACCAAATTATTTACCTAACTCCACAAAACCTCTAAAATTTTAGAAAATTCTGATAGTAGTCCCTGAGAATTAATAATTTTGTCTATAACTCTTATTCAGTGATTAGTATTTATGATAATGTTGATTGAGTAAGCATGGTAACAAATTTATGACCGAACACAGAAGGATCTGATTTCAATTCCCAAACTAACACCATTTTTTATTCATGGAAGAAATATTCATATTGTCAGTATTTTGCCAATTTTTTATTACACTTCACATTAAAAATTAACATCTATTTGTCTTATAATAAATTATAATATATTTTTACACATCTTCACTAATATTTACAAGCATTCTAAAGAATCATTCTAAAGGGGATCTTCTTCCCATCTTCATCCACATATTACCGAATTTATATTATTCAGCCAACCTATAGTAGTTACTTATAGTAGTTACTGGGTCTCCCAATTATGTTATTTCTCACCATTCATTCACAATTCAACAATTGAGATTTGAATTTGTAGAAGAAAATCTTTTCCCAATATTAAGTTTTGGATCGAATTAATATTGGGGGTTTGGGGGACCTATCTTAATAATTTTGCCATTTAAAAGTTCATATTCATCTTGAAAAAAGTGTGCTGCTATAGTCATTTTTTCTGTTTGTTTAAATTTGATATTCTTGAATGTCCTCTTTGCTCAAAACTTATATTCCTCCTCACAAAATTAGTGGTAATAGTACCAAATTAATACTAATGATAAAAATTTGTGAAGAGGTGTGAAAATGTAATCTAATTTATAATATTAAGAAGACTTCACTGGTTGGAATTCCTCAAGTATATCATATTCATATGGAGGATTTTTTGATAATATTATAGATTTTTTTAAATAGATAAAAATGATTATGTCACTCTAAAATCATTCTTAATAGATTTTTATAGTCTCTACAAGCTTTACTATTCTAGATTCCAGAATAAAGTAGTTTATTGCCCCCACATGTTCATATGAAGTTTGCAACTGTTTTTTTGACAATAAAGTTTATTTATTGATGGAGTTCGTGTGTTAAGAAACACACAAATATACTTGGGCACAAAAACATACTATATGTACAAAGAACAAAATGGAATATTCCAACACAACTCAAGTCTCAACTGTTTGCACACACACATTGTCTACTGAATTGATGCTAAACTAGACAAACTGGGAGCACCTTAGAATGGAGCCAACCTAACATTTATTTTATAACACTGAGATATTCATATTTCCACAGCTTTTTGAGAAAATGAATCAGCACATGGGTTAGAAGAAAAGAAGTTAGGACGAACTTCCTCACTCTTAAACAATTTAAAGAAAGTTTGAGGATTAGTGAATTTAATGAATGCTTCTTTGAAGTATAGGGAAAAAATTATAGTAAAGTAAACTAATGTTTTAGATAATAAGTTGTTTAATGATCTTTTCCACTACCCAGTCATGAAGATATACATCCTATCATCTTAAAGTATATAGTTGGAAACATTTTAATTTTCATGGAAATACTATAGGCTCATGATGCAGTGAAATTTTTACAGAATGAATTCATTTTTGCAACTGAGAATCTGGCCAGAAGGTGCCTAAAATTTGAAAGTGGATAAATAGCAACATTTTCCTAATAGGCCACCAAAAATAATATAAACCTTCATATAAATAAATAAATTTTAATTAAAATATCTGTAAATTCTTTTTTAAACAGTAAAATAAAGAATAGCGGAGGTTTACCTCAAACAAGAACTCACATCATTATTTTTAATTTTTTTATGTTATTTAAAACATGTAACACTTGGCATATAATAGAAGTAGTGATATTTCAAAATATGTATACTGTGAAAAAATGTAAAATATCTTTTATTTTGTTTTTGCAATCTTAATACACTGATGTATTAGATATGTGCTTGTAAGCATGCAAACAGGTTTGTTTGTGACTTGAATACAGTGGCCTCTTGGAAGAATGTAGCTGCAGGTCTTATTAAATATAAGAACTTGAGGTAAATTTGAGAACGAATTTGTAACCCATTGTTAAGAATCATTTTTCTTTTTTTTATTGTTATAAAGGGTATTTTTTACATTGGGAAATTTAACTCCTTTTTTTCCCTCTCCCCAATGAAGAGTTTTTGAGAAAAGTAAACAGTTCCTTGAGAAGATTGCAATAGAGCTTTCAATGTATTTTACCAGATTTGAAAAATCTAAAACAGATTTTTCCACCTCAAGTTGCCCAAGTCACTTAGATCATCACTGTAATGTTCACTGCATGAACATTCACTGCATGAATGCATGAACAGATAGTAAGCCAGAATCCACTACTTTAATATCCAGGAAACCCAAAACTTTTTGGAACCAAAACAACAATTACTTTTTTATTATTATTTTGATATATAGATCCTTCCACTAAAATGAGACTTTTTATGTCCTCCACAAGTATCTATGTCATATGACTGTAAACTAAAAATTTGAAATTATAACGTTATGATTAAACAACCTTCTTTGATAAGACAATTAATTTATCACAACTTAATTCACCACCAAATACAAAATCACATTATTGACTGTATATAATTAAAACGTGAACATATAGCAAAATAAAATCTTAATATCACAACGTTTTGTTCCTATGTGAGAAATATCATCGATTGACTAAAATGATACACTAATGATACTACACTGTACTATGGCAAGTGCTAAGAAAAGGTGTTATAAGGTACCTGGTCAAGGAATAAAATGTACAGCTGGCCCAAAGGGCTTACACAGTAGGAGACAGAATAAAAGCTCCACAAACAAGAACTGTCTTATAAATGTTGGTTACACACAATTCTTACATTATAACAATTAAAACTAGTTTGGAATTAAATAAGTTAGAAGGTAAATAATCTGTCCAAATCTCTGTAAAATGTGAGCACACATCTTAAACTTGTTAATTATCTTGGTGTTAATTTGCTGTTACCAGTAAATAAATAAACATTTTTGTACATTTTAATACATACACTTATAAAAATCATGGCTATAATATGTACAAATGTATGTTCATGTATAATGTTTATATTTGAATAGTTCAACAAATAATTGAAAATAAAACATTAAAAATTAAAATCATAATTTTTGTTTGCTCAACTTGTAGCAATAAATTTTTATTGTAAATAAATAATGCAAATAAACAACAATAAATATTATTCAAAGTGATGAGAAACACAGCAACCCTGTTCAATTGCACAACCTCATGCTACTTGAAAGCCACCTCTGCTTTAATGTTGATATAAATCATATAAAACAAATTGACAAGTTAGGAGCAAAGTCAATTCTGTGTTCAATATTTCTAATGTAACTATACTTAAATAGTTAAAAACAAAAGGAAATATGAAAACAACTATAAAACTAAAATATTTTGGGGTTTGTAAATTTGAATTAATTTATTACAATGGAATATTTGTGTAAAAGAAAAATTTTAAAAGGTTTTTCTATTCATTTCAATTTTAGAAAATGATAAAAAACAATTATCTTAACCTTACAGATTTTCAATAATTTAGAAGATTTTCAATAATAATTCTTAACAGTATTCAGATCATAAAACTTGAAATATTTCATAGGTGCTCACCCACTTCCATACATAGTGGAACCCCATCTGTGCTGTATGACATATATCCCTGAACTCCCTAACCCCTCCCCCGAAAAGCCTACGATAGGTAACCTATATAATGATAATCAAGCCAATCGAATGATAATGATTTTTGCTATATTTGTAGGTCTTACATTATTATAAAACTTAGAGAATATTTATTTTTACTGTAAAATACCAAAACAATAAAATTAGTCATAAAAAGATTGAAGAGAAAATTCATTTATAATAAATTCATTGTTAACGCTGCTGTTACAAACAACGTATGATCACATGGGAGACAAGAAACTAATATACACTCCTGAAGCAAACAAGGGACAATTCCATCAATTTGATCAAGGATACTAGAACAGAGGTGGGTGTAACATTTCTGCGCCCCTAGGCAAAATCATGACATGCGCCTCATAGAAATAAGACACACATACATAGTTAACTTCTCGTAATTATATTTACATAATATCAATATACTTATATTCAATTGTACACAAAAGAATAGTTATTTAACAAATAGAAACATTAATTTTTGTTAATTGCAGAGAAAATATTTCTAATTAATAGTAACTATTACAATAAATGAAAATTTGAGATTAATAATAATGACAGCATTAATGATTTTGTTGCCACAATGCTTGATTTGATGTTTAACTAATAATATAAATTAAAGACAACAAATTAAGGTAACTTAAAAATTTATGACAGACCTTTATGACAAATTTGTGTCAGTAGACAAGCCCAAACATACTTATACATGTTTGGCAAAGTTAACTCAAAAAAATTATCAGTTTTCTTCTATAAAATTTGTAATCCTAAAATTTCATTATCCTTGGTCTACTCATCATGCTCTTTTTAATAGTTTCTCTTTAAATGAAGTCTTAAATTTACTGATGATTTTATAATTCATACTTTACTATTTATATACATAGTTCTGAGAAAGTATATTAAGAGTAAAAATTTTAGGTAACAAGAATTTTGGAAAATTTGTGTTTGGTTGAGGGGCTCTCTAATTCTAGGCTTTCATTCCACTTTTTATTCATCCGTCCACGGGAAGAGATGCTGAGTACATCGGAAAGCCAGTTTTATATTTAGTTCAGAAATCATATCTCCTTATAAGCATTACACATGCATTTAGTATACTTCACATCAAAACTGAAGTATCTTTTTGCCAAAATAGGCTTGAAGAAGTGTCTTCAAATTTTATTTTATATACAATCATATCAAATGCACTATGTCCACATATGCGAAGTTTTGCTCAAATGTTTGATATGTCCAATAAAACGATTTCTCTCAAGTGCACTAACACATGAAAAAACTTCCCGAAAGAAAAGAAAATAATTTTTCAAAGTAAAAGTTGCATAGGAAGAATGCAGTTTTGGAAATTAATAAAAAAGATACAAGAGTGATAAAACAGGTAGGAGAGTCAAAAAATAATATGAATTAGAAGTTGGCATCTGACATGAGCGATATGTAAAATGAAATTTATATTTATGAGGCAGTTATCACAAAATGCTTCATGATCAGCTCCAATGTTTCTGAAAAACTAGCTCATTTATTGGTCTTGGAACTTGTGTACCAATATTTCTTTTCAAAAAATATTTATGAGTTCTAAGTTAGTCAAGTTGGTTCTCTCTGATCCTCCTCAAATATAAATAAGTGGAAGATTCTTCAACAAAAATACTACAAGGATAAACACATTATATGCATATTTTTATAAAGTGTATTACAGTAGTAATGCAAAGTACAAACCAGAAGAAACTTCCATAGATATTAACACAGATATCTGCAGATCTCTTTGACATACGTCTTCAATATCAACTTACTAATGCAATTGTTACCAAAGTTCGCCACATTATATTCCCGTAATATCATATAGACATTTGATAGAAATATAAATCATAAGTCTGTTATATTAATCGATTCGTCTTATTAACTAATCCGAAAAAAAATCGTGTTCTAGTGAAAGTTGTACATTACCAAAAAACTCGCATAACCCTCATTGAACTCCAAAGGAAAAACAGTCTGCTCAGAAACGTCTAACTGTGACTCTACCGCTGTTCGGAATGGAACTCAAATTACTGTTTTCCTTACGTAAACCTGATCTCTGGCATAAAGATCAGGGTTAATCTGTGATATATAAATGAAGTGGGATACATAAATGAAGTGGGATATATAAATGAAGTGGGATATATAATCTGGGATACATAAATGAAGTGAAGTTTACACAGTGAAGACATAGGTAACTGAAAGCAGATTCATGTGTCAGCACAATGGCACTGGCGCATCCATCTGCGCCAACTCCGTACGTCATGTACTGGTCATATACCCTGACGCAAAACGAAGTGAAACCGGAATGTTAACGAAGTGGAAAAGAATGCGTGAAGTGGAAATTAGAAGGTGAATGGAAATGAAGGTATATGAAATGGAAGTGACGATGGTGAAACGAAGTGGAAACTTAGGTGTTACGGAGAGGATTAGAAAGTGAAATTTGGTGGTGGTGGTGGGGGGGGATAATGTTGAAATTGAGAGGTAAAGAGGATGCAATTGACTCGAAATAAATTGAAAAGGAGGCTACTCACATATTTTAACAAGGATATAAGTGACTTATAATCTCCTTGCAATGCATTTGAAAATAAAAGTTAGTATTGAAGTTGAAAATAAAAATATATGTAATTCATCACCAAATGAAATGTTTAAATGTCAGACAAATTGTACTTTATTCTTATTCTCCAAAACCCATACAACGTTCTGATCAATAACATCTTCAAGTATTTTGAAATTGCCAAATAGCAAACACAAAATATTTCAAAGAAACGCGACACTGAAGATTATAAATATTTTTTTGTTGTAAATCTTAAATTTAGTCGGATAATTTTAAGTTCCTATTCCGTAGATATTTAAGCATGTAAATATAACTATCTAAGCACATAGACCTATTTTACGTGAGATATTATTTTATATTTGTTTGTCTTTCTGTTGAATTACCCTAGCTGAAAAAGACTTCGAGACTAAATAGTTCACATGAGGTGATAAATCGTGCGTTCTAAGATGCGTTTTTGACCTCCTAGCGTATATATGCTACAGCGTTAAATCCCACGTTCGATCGTTCGTTAACTTCTGTGATATTTTGATGAAAATTAAATAATAAAATTATTTAGAGATGAAAAGGTGATCTAACGGGATCTCATTTACGAGAAGGGCTCGTTCATTACTTTTTTTAAATATAATAAAATACGTACAATTGTTCCGCTAACCGTACTTTTATTGACCTTATTTTTAGAAGACTAAACTGCCATTTAGCCCTCTTAACATGATCGAAAAATTCTGTAGTTTTTACACAGCTCAAGGAAACTGTGTAATATTAACAATGTGCATCAAAATAATATTTTATTCATTTTCATTCCAAGATAAATTTGATATGAAAAATACAAATGTCCAGAGCTATTTAAAGTTTCTTTGTGATGAAAATTTTCATTTTTGAAGTAGTGAGAAAGTATAAACCAGAAAGTTGTAGACAATGAGTATAATTAAAAGTGTCATTTGAATTTTTTTCTCTATAATGTTTGATTTTGTGTGAAATAAACGTTGAACCAGAACAACTAATATTTGCGTCACCGCGACCAGATCTACTTGTTGTCAACAAAATAACAAATTAAATTGAAAGTTAATTGGCCTATTCTCTTATTTCCATCATATCTTTCTTTTCAGAAAAGAATTTCTCTGAATATGAGTGATGATGTAACTGGCGTGGGTGACGTAAAACGGGAACAAAGCAATCAAACCTATACAGATCAAGCGATCACACGTCTAATACTTGCCTGGATGGAGTCTCTAACTGCCCACAAGAACCGAAACAATTGTCTTACGATGGTTATAATACGGACAAATGTTGAATGACGTAATTTCACGGTTTCAGCTTATTGCAGAGAATTCCATTTACACGGCATAATGTGGTAGGGGCGCACTGACCTAAATAAGAGAACATGAAAACGGGTAATACGGCCTCGATGATGCTCAGAGCGAGCTTATCAAACGCAAGACATTTTGGGCGATAATTTAAATATATTCTACAGATAAATTTAATCAATTTAATTTATTACTTTTATCGTCATCGTCGACACAATATTATTACAATAATTTTCACAATTACGTTTCCCCTCTCGACATTAACTGTTTTAGTATTTTTAAGAAACAAGAGATATTAATGTAATTCGTGTCCCATCAGTTTCATAGCATTAATGCCAGTATCGAATCGAAACCACCTCCATCACAAGCCTTTTGATACCAGTAACAAAATGTCCTGCATTGCATTGGTTGGCACAACTTCCCTTTCCATCTCGGTGCGCACTATGTGACTTTGTCTATTAACACTATGTCCTGACCAGCGTCCGCGACTTCGCTTCGGACGCTAATGCTTTCTGCTTGTATTATTATTTTGACACCTTTATACACATAGTTTTATCGATTTGGTGAAAAACTATTAAATTAATAAATGCACGCACATCAATAGTAACATTATTGGAATAATACTAGTCATTATTGATAATAATTTGTAATATTGTTGTATTGTATGCCAAATCTCATATGTAAAGGTCTTCCACGACTACAAAAGGCTGTTAAGGCCAGTATTGAAATAAATAATAAAATAAAATGATATTGTATGTTCCTTTGAATGACTGGGAATGACTGGGAGTCCTTATGAACAAGCCTACACTGGCCTAACCAATACTTATAGCAGAAAAATCTAATTGCAGACATAAATTTCAAAATAAACTACTCAAGTTCATTTTCTTCAATCCGTTCAAAAGCTGCAAAGGTTTTAATAAGCTTTCTCTTAGTTTGTCTTACGAATGTATTTTGTCATTACAAATATCAGAGTGGGTCTTCAAATCTACAATTAAAAGCTACCTTCTGCTTCAGTGCTTCTACACTGTAAAAGAATTTACTGATTTTAATAAAATTTAAAGCCGTCTTGTACTTTATCACGCCATAGTTGTAGTACTTTAAAAATATCTGACAACAATTTCAAAACTATTTTCCTGCATGCTTGTATCATGTCTTATTATTCATATAAATTTAGTTGTATATGTACTCAACCCTGGCATGGTTGTGTACATTAATTCTGTAGCCCCATTCTGACTCGGGTTTTACTCCGGTTTTACTTTGAGTAGAGGCGGTTTTTTTTATAAAGACTCGCTAGGCTTTCGCATCAATTGAAATAATTACTAGCGAATTTAGTGTATTTAATAGTTACGAATTATCAATAATTCCGAATGATTTTTAGTTTGTACTTGTGAAATGACTTTTCTGTGTTTTATTAAATACAATATTTGATCGGAATTGATGGGATGGTTCCTTGTTTGCTTCCGGAGAGTAAATTAGTTTATTGTTCTCCACGTGGTCATACGCAGTTTGTAACTGCTTATTGACGATAAAGTTTATTTATTATTTATTGTTTGATGTATGCAAGAAAAAATAGAACTTTAATGACAAAAAAAATTGTCGTCATTTTGAAGGATATACCATGTAGTTAAAAACAAAAAGTGAGGTCCGGCGCTCGAAGACTCGTTCGTTTCGAGTCTGGTTGACTTCATAGTAAACCTACTCTACAGTAATCTGGATGTACTTCACATGAAATATAGCGAGTCTTCTGTCAAAATTTATCAAGAGGTTTTTATTGCAGAACCACGCAGACTCACAAAAGAAAGTGAATGTGCAAGTACGTTCAAAAATGTCTCGTAAACAAGATCTTGTCAACATAATTTTTGATGAGAAAATTGTTAATTCTACAAAAATCAATGCGTGCGTTAGCACGCAAAAGGCTAGTAGTTCGCACAACACTTGTGTACACGAATCTTCGTTGACCGATTTCACTATTTTCCCATTTGATTTGAATTTCAATTATTATAAGATTTGATGTACTGCAAAAAACACTCCAACGCCATATTGTAAAAATGAAGAAAATGTTAAGAGAGTAATTCCTAATTGACGAAATATGATTTTACTTTGGAGACCGCGGGCTCTATTTTTTTTCTGACGAGGAAGAATTGGAATTAGAAGATTATTGTGAGAAGGCAAGATGCATTTATTTTGGATTATCACCGTATGAAATGTGGAAGTTTGCATGTGAGACCGCGGAAAGAAAAAAAAAGCTATCACTGAATAGTGGAATAGGAAGTTTTGCCAAATATTAAAAAGTGATCAATTGTTAATATATTTATTTCAAATAATTGTTAATTCTTTGCAAATAAAAAAACTTTATAATTTCTAGCATGTTTTAAAATCCTATTTGTCCCAATAATTTGCTCTAATCATTGTTAACTGTAGTCTACCATAATCAATTGCGAGCATTGTGTTGACTTTTTCAATAGCTTAATTTTTAACTAGTTTATACATCGAATATATTGTTTTTACTTAATTAGATGTTAAAAGAAAATAGTTGCACGCGTCTTAATTGAAATTTTGTCAGCAAGTCCCAGTCTCCCCTATCGGGGATGCTCCAACGACGCAAAATATTTTACCCGAGGTACAAGGATGTGTAAAGTTTAGAAGCGAAATCACACTTTTGAAAGTTTTTGTACTTTTTTGTTTGAAATCTCACAGTGCCTGATAAAATTCATTGATTGAGGTTAACGATTGTGTTGAACCAGAAGTGAGTCTTTCATATCACAAATAAATCAATCAACTTTTCTCTTGTACACTGTTCATTTCACACAGATATGCGAAAATATTTAATCTCTTTATCCAATTCTTAATCACTCGTGAATTTAAAAATCATTAAGACAGTTCTTACCTTATTTCTTCTTCATTCTGCGAATAATATTCACAGTATCACTCCCCTCACTTCTTTCTTGTTTCACACGAACAACGAGGCAATCATCATAAAATGTCTTAAAATCACTACCTCCTCAAAACCGAAACAAAAAATTACGTATGGTGTAGTATTGAATGTATAGGTATAACTTTGTAGTTCATTACGCGTGAAGAGAATACTAGTTTCACAAGAAACTTCTCTGGACTAATGAACAAAGAGTTTCTATTTCATTAAAATCTTTAAAGTGTTTTCCTAACCACTTTTTCTACTCAAATTTTACTAGCAAATTTGATTTTTATTAAAATGGAGCAATTCTTTTTGCTATGCTTGCCCGTAATACTAGGAAGTGTAGGGGTTTGCCTATATCAGGGTGGCTCGGGCACGACCCTTCTTCACAATGCGTTTAGTCATCTGAATGCGTAGTAATAATAGTTTAAAAAAAGAATCAATATTTTTAGCATGAGTCTACTCAACAAATATTATTCTATTGGAATACTGCTCTTATGGAAGAAAGAGTTAATATTCGTGAATATGATGGCGTTGACCGTTATTGACGTATGCAGTTCAAGTACATGTCGGCGAGCCGTAAAGCCCCAAGAAAAAAGTACATAATTCAATACAAATATCGGTTTGTTTTCTTGTACAAGCACTTAGTAGAAATAAACACTATATAGGAGATTCGAAATGTTAACATTTGAAAATTTCAAGATGTCTAAACTTCTCCTTTCATGAGTTGGAAAAAGAGTGAGTGTTGTCACCAGGCTCTGCGCTGTAGAATGCAACATGTGTTGCAATTTGCCGCAAGAACGATCATGATATACCCCTTTTCTATATTTCATAGAAATGTGATGCAGAAATTGAAATAAGTGACGTCCTGTTGTAATATAAATAAAAAACGTACTGTTAGTTAAAATAATGAGTTATCACAAGAAATGGTGCTTTTAGTTACTGACTAGTCAGTGATCTAATGTGTTCCGACGATATTCCGTAGTCATCAGAGGTTCTACTAAGTTATGACAAAGAAATTTGAAATGTATTACGGGTATGACTAGCTCTAAATGTACGCAAATTTATTATTGCTCTATCCGTAACTTTGAAAAGAAAAAAAAAAATATTGAAGATTACGGAATTTCATTGCAAACATTGACCACTCAAGGTTCTATGAATATTTAAGTAAATATAATGTGATAACATTATTTTAATGAACCGTACAATCATTTACACATGTTTCAAACAAAGAAGTAACTTTACGAAATTACCCACCCAATCATACCAATCTGTCTTTTTTGCTTTGAATATGAATGTTCCAGACGTATAAAAACACGATGCGCCTTGCCATTCGATATTTGTTTTCTAATTAAATGAAACTTCTTTGTTCCTAAATGTAACAAAATCGCTAAGAGAGCTTAGATTTTTAAGCAATCCACGTATTTGGTTAATTGGAATGTTTTGATCAATGATATACTTGTACCAATTAAATTGAATTTTTTTATATTATTATGTTTCCATAATGAATTAATATTTCTAATTGAAAGTAAAATAAGCACCATGTTGTAATAATTAGGTATTTGTTGTGCTTGTTCCGAATTAACTGTAATAAATAGTAATTAATTGTGTTCCTTTCGTGCTAAAAATTGACTCGATTCCGGAGTTTATACGGTAGAAGCACGGCGTTCTTGATCATACTAATTTTTATAAGTATAATAGTAATAAAATTATCATCATTCTGCGGAAGAGGTATGCATACGATAATCCGAAGTATGATCAATAAAGTGATTACATGGTAAGCACCTAAAGCCCAACTTACAGTGCCTCATTAGCAAAGACTCTCAAGCTATGAGACAGTGCTACCAACATATACCAAAACTGAACAATATGGCTAGAAATTGCTATGAAGCAATGCAACTGTTTTCCCTTTTTCCTTAAAACAAAGTTAAACCTTTTTAAACCTTACATATGACTCTTTAAATTTACAACTGTTGGAGGGCGTTTATCTGAAATAATGTTTCATTAAAACAGTCATGTTTTCGTAATATTTTGGGCAGCTTAACCTCTGCGCAATCTTTGTCAATATTTTATGTCATTTTAATTTTGAGGAAGGGAGGTTGTGAGTGCTAATAATTATGAACCAACACTGGGAGTCGGAATCAAGCTCTAAGAAAAGTACAGAACAAGAATTGGAAATGAAGTAGTAAGATACTTGAGTACTAGAAGTTGTAAGAAACAAGTGCTTTTTAAATAAGGATTAGATTAGCAAAGCTGTATAGGCACTATAATAGGTTTGGAAATTATAACAGTGAATAATCAGCAAGATAATACCAAGTGGAAAGTAGAGCTAATGTGCAAAGTAATGAATATACGGATTCAAAATGTTATACAGATTTGTTAGATATTTTATTTTGTAAGCTTGTTGTAAAAGCTACGTATCTACATAACTTTTTACATTTATCTCTCGAAGTTATTGATTTCATGGTAACAAAGAAACTTTTGATTCAAATATATTTCTTACAATTTTCCCGAATAACACCATATACCATGACACCCATCCATTTCCAAACACAAATTTTCCCACTTGCCATTCATCCAAGCGATCAAATTATCACTCATTCTGACGATGATAGTATGTACATCCATTCATCCCACAAAACAACTCTTTCATGTCTATTTATCAATAGAAAATTTTTTTTACCGCACATCCATTTACCCGACCATCAATGGACACACACAAAACCTCATTTTTATTGTTTTCTATTATTGTGTATATAGTAATTTACTTCCGTTCTATTCTCTGTTATACTATCTCAGTAAATGGCCAAAAATTATTCCCTAACAGATTTCTCCATCCTCATGCATTCAATTTTATCTCTTACCAATATAACACAAGTTTTTCACATATACTAATATCAACTTGTGTGTATCTGTTCACATCATTTCACCCGTTAGCACATTCTTTCAGAAACACGGTTTCCTCAACACAGTATTTTTCCATTCATTCACTCCCGCATGTATTCTGATGCTATCATAAGAAAAAGCATTTGAGATAAAATTTAAGGAGACTTTCAAAAGATTTAAATTTACTTGTATGTTTCAATCTTCAACATTTAAATAATCTGTAACAATTTTAAAACACTAAAAAGATTTCTTTCGCCTCGAACTGGAAGTTTTTAAAAATTATACAGTAAATAAGTAATTTTTAATATCTAGTAGGTCGTTTCTAAAGAAAATGGTTTTGGGAAGTGGAAAATAGGTGCGTGATTTAGATCTAACATGTTCGACTTTGTTTGATATGTGAATATAAATGTACAAATTGAACTCGCTGATGTTTTGTCCTTTATTGAAATAGATTTAATACTTCAAGGGATTTACTTTGTTCCAACGAGATCTTTCGAGAAACACAGTTATTGAAAGCACCATTGTATTGTACAAAATATCATTGCACGCGAGCGTTATATAGGAACAAACGAGATTGATCGTGATACAACAAAATGTTTGTGTTCCTTATTCTCCACGGTATTATTACACAAAAATACACATTCCAATCATTTATGAATATATGATTTGGTTTAACAGAACTTACAACTATTAAAGCAAAATAATATTGCATATAGACGATTGAGCTGGGTTTCGTAAAAAATCAGTGATCAGAAGCAAACACGATAATGCATAAAAAAGCAACTGGGTTACATCTTTGATAACTATGGAACATGATGGGTGCTGACACGAGAATTGTTTAGATTGAAGCACAAACTATTCGCTTGTTAATATGTGACTGGAATATATTAATTGATGCATAAAGGATATAGGAGTAGTCACAAGCGATTACTAGAGTTTGTGAGTGTATTTGTGAAGGAGTGTTCTATTTTAATAGAATATGCCGATAAAATACATTCCTTGGTCAGGGGAAAATAACAGTTTTGGATAAGTGTTTCAACTAGAGGAAGATGCGCTTGATAGCGCAATCTGCGTACGATATACACGCATGCAGTACCACATTAAAGAGAGTTATCGTAAGGGGTATGCAGTCTCTCAAAAGTAAGACAAATGAGGTTTCCAAAAGAAAACAAGGAAGCAAAACCAAGCGGAATATCGTGCAGGACGAAAACGAAGTACAAACATGCAAAAACCTTCTTTTTCACCGAATATGACAAAGTACAAAAATAAACATCTAAACCAACTGAATATTGTACTGAATGTGACACAACCGTCCTTCTTCGTGTGTGCATGTTCTGTTTCCATCACTTCAGAAGCGATCCACACATGGAGAGAGGTCCACAAGTGGACTTTTTACTCGCTGGATATGTTACACTCCGGGGCGGCGCGTGTCTCTGAGTGCGGCCACAGGCGGGGGCGAAAGGGGGTAGCTTACGCCCAAGGGGGCAAGGGCACGGGGGGGGGGNGGGGGGGGGGGTGCAACACGCAAAGACACGCCTCGCACACACACGGATTAGAATTAATCTGCAATGGAAGAACAGGAGAATCATACATCATAGTAGATTTATAGTATAATATGCTTGTATGAAAACACATTGTATGTAATTTCTCTCTTTCATTTTAAAGTTCTCTATACTAATTTTCATTAAACCTTTCATTTTATACATTTACATAGAAAAAACTTTCAACAACTCTTTTACTGTATACCTTCCAATACCATTTTGTAACAGAACAACAGTGTTTGGTAGACAGGCCTTTGTTATATAACACAGCGATAGCTAGAGAGTGTAGAAAGATTACACGATGGCAGGATACATACAAATTCCAAAACAGCATAGTCAACAGAGGGCCCGAGCACACTTGAAAATGTGCGGCATCTGGTTATTGGGGACTGAAGTTGGACCTAGACCAAACGAATTGCCACTTCATGCAGACAATAAACAAGGATATTGTCAGTAATTGTACGCCCTCTTCTTGGCGGGGTGCGGAGCGAGCGGGAAGCGGCGAGGCGCCGTCGGGTTGCCGGGGGGTCGTCGACCTGCATCCCCTGCGCTGTGCTTGTGAGTGAACGTACAAAATTGGAGTAGTAGAAACAGTTGCAGTCGCTCGTGACAGGGCACCCTGTCCAATCGGCGGGGTACGCTCACCTAATCAGGTACTCAAATATATTTCGGAACATCAGCGGACGGCCCCTCGCCGCCTCGCGCTCCTCGCTCTCCCCAGCACCTGCCTGCGTCGGGGCGGCCGCGTGCGTATGTACGTGAGTGCTTACCAACTAGAGTCTATAGAATCTGTATAGTAATGTTTCTTTAAAATAGATAATTGATAATGATATTTCACTCGTATAAAATAGTATCACACCATAAGAAATATTGTAGCAGTATTGCATATTGAATGATTTAAAATATACATATTAGATCGAGGTTTTGGAACGACAGTGCTCGAGTTGAATAATGGTAGTCGTCGGTCTCTCTAATAGCGAGAGATGCGACCGAACGATGCAAGAAGCAAAGTTAAGTGCAGGTTAAAAGACGGACGAGCACAGAGAGCTAGGAAAAGAGAAATTGAAATCGAGAACAAGAAGAGACGATCACATTCTGACTGAATGAGTGGCAGACTGACGGAAAGGCTGACACCTGGCGATGTCACTAGCCCTCGCTGCTGGCTACAGGCCTCGGAATATCACAGTGGAACTGCGGAGAGCGGCGGCGAGGCGGGCCCTGCCCCCCCGGTTGCCCCGCAACCTCCGCGGCTCCACCGCTCGCCGCAGTCTCGGAGGGGGGGAGGGGGGGTCCGCACTACGCAGCGGACCCGTTGTCTCCAACATCCAGATGGCCACGCGGTTTCTGGACCGCCGTATCGACTGCATCCGACAAGATGGTAGGAACGGATGCCGATGGTCCCACTTTTGACATGCAAACAGACCGTGTGACAGCGGCGAAGAAACCCGGGGTTGCCTCGTTTCACCGCTCGTCTCACAACTCCTCACGGCCAGGGTCAAAACAGAACGAGACTGAGCCCAAGGTCCTCTTGCTCTTGTGCGCTGGCGGGCGACGATGGCGACGGCGACCGGGGTGGCGGCACAGGGGCGGGCGGCGGCGGCGGCGTGGCTGCAACGACGTCCTTCACGGAGGATTCGGTAGTGGGTTCTCCGTGCGGATGTCCGACTTGAGCTTGACGAATTCCTTCGCCACCTCGTCGTTGGAGCGCTGTGATAGGATGCGCAGAATGGTCCAGCCCGTCTCGTCCATCTGGATGCGACGTCCCAGCGCCAGCCAGCACGCGCAAGAGCCTTGCTCCACGATGTCCTTGAGCTGCATCACGGCCACGCCCACCAAGCGATCGTCTCGCGCGAAGCAGTAGTCCTTGATGCAGATGTGCAGCTCAAAGTAATCCAACTGCTCCTCGTTGCCGATGATGCTGGAACATGGCATAAAACTATTGAAGCAACGCGGGACACCTGAATGAAGTGACACTTCAAACTAATATGTGTGTGAATTATCATGCTTGAGTACACAAGCTCTGAAGAATTCACGTTTGAATCCGTCTCTCTTTCTTATGTCTTTTCTTCTCTTTGTCCCTTTCCCTATCTTTGCTCGATCGCTGTCTTAGTATATATAAATATCGTAGTCATGCCGTGTCACATTTTTGAGTTAATTCTAGAGCTTTAAAAAATTAAAGGAAAAATAAGGTAGTCTAACGTCGACCGCTACAGAAGAAGCACTTCAAAACTGTCACTTCATCGAACTGAAAATGGGATTTTAAATGTGAGCTACACTTGTATCTGATATTAATTTTAATCTCTTTGCTTTGCTTAAGCCACTTTACGTAACAGATTCTTCTGAGTTTTACGAATTCTCATGATGATCTCATATTGATATAGTAAAGTGAATATAATTATTACGTGTAATCAAAGAAATTACTGCCGCAAGATCAAAATTACGCCTTATTTTGACTTTCCTCTCCTTTAAATGATCTTGGTAGTTGAAAGTCTCTGGGGATTTACAATCAGAAATTTATAGATTGGAGTCTACAGTCCTCTACAAACAGAAAATCTGCAAACCTTGAAATCGAAGAGAACGTAATAAAAACGTTTTCAGATTTATAGATAGGCAAAAGAAAGTTACTTGAAAGAGAGAAAAAGAGAGAAAAGTTTTGCGGATATTTTAAAAACTGATAAATTTTTGTGAATCGATTTTAGTTTATTGATATTAAAGGAGAAAATCATCACGCAGAATCACTAGAAAACGTAATGTCGCTTAAAAGTTTTCGGGAATAAATCATGAATCAGATTCAGTTTGTTTTCGAATTTATAGGATTCTCTAAGTACCCTCTCTCAATGTTCATTAATTGAAATCACAGTTGGTTAATGAAAATATCACTTGACCGAAAAACCAAAAATTAAAATCTTATGTAATCGTTACATAAATATACTAACTCCATACAGTTACTGAAATCTGTGAATTTTACATGGATGAGAGCTAAGTTACATCGCAATTACAATTTTACCTCATCTGAAGAGTACTTACGTTTTGTTTTATATTCTTTGCCTGAACATTATGAGATATTACTAAATATATACAAATAAACTTTTAAGGTTACAATATCTCCATGAACAATGTTAATACATCCTAGTCATATAGAGATGATTCTCCGAGAAGTCCTGGTATTAGTGTAAGCGAATTACTACTTAAAATACAATTTTTTAAATTTCACTCAACATGAGTTTCTATCTCAAGTTTTCTACCCACAGATCATTGCAATCTCGTGAATTGTGTTCAAACAGTAAAACCTGGAATCTATTCTAGCTAAAATACCGATCTTGAATACATGTTTCACATAGACTGTGCATGACGTCATTAATTGATGTTTAATTTCACTTGAAGGAACTGTCGAGGCTTTGGTAAAGTTAAAAATAATAACTGGTTTATGAAGTTTCTGTCCATTGTTGTGGTTGCTTGAGTTCCCTACCATAACATCTCAATTTACAATAAAACGGTGCAGTTTTTGAACGAACACATCATTTTACTCCAGTCGGAATGAGTCAGTCGTTGCTGTCTATGTTTAGAATTTATCGGGAAATTGGGTCTTCAGTTTTATCTTAAGGTTGGTTGTCATTGGGTCCAGCATCAGTCACTTGTCATTCGCATGTTACGCTTGTGTTTCGGGGAGGCGGTTTTGTAAACGCAATCTGTCTATGATATAGTACAATAGTCCAATAGAGTACAATAGTCCTTTTAGTTTTCTTGTGTTTTGTTAATAGTGTTGTTGCATCAAAGGGTTTTGCTTTTGGTGACGCTTTGGCCCTTGTGATCGGCTTTGTTGTAGGAGTTGTGGGATTGTGTGCTCGCTGAGGTTATTATGCGAGGAGACGAGCCGATATGGAAGCATTATAAATGTCATAATTTTGCTGTCGATGTGATACCACTGTGCTTATGTTAAGGTAGAAGTAAGAGTGGGTTGAGTTGTACTCACAAGTGGAACGTCTCGTTGTACTTAGGTGACAAGTTGTTCGCCTTGGACTTGGTGGCGAACTTGCGCTTCTTGTCAGCCAAATGCGGTCCGATGAGATTGACTTCGACGAAGGGTCGGAACATGCCAGAAATGGCGGCCCATTTGAGATCGTTGGCCGCCACCACTGTTAATATCACATTAGTAAGCATCAGTATATCATAGGTTATGGGAGGTTACAACATCCTAGTTGATACATGAGCACCCTGTTGTAGAAATATTAGATGAGATTGTAGTTTATTTTTGTTTTTATAGGTAAACTGCAATCAAATCGAGGATACGAGCTATTTCCAGTGCCACATTTAGAATTCAGGCTCCCCAAGGCATTTCGAGCCTAGGCCGGCACCCACCTCTTTTTCCTTCTTACTCCCTCTCCTTCTTCGAACCATTTTCAACCTCCCCTTCAGTTTCCTCCCACCCCTCGTGGAAAATAAAACTTTCTTAAAATTGACGAAAGATTCTAAACATGAAGAGAGAAATTGAAGAGACTGTTCAAAACAGGAAAACTAAATGACAACAATTACGATAGACACTTTTAAAAAAATTAAAAATAAGGATATTTTATTACTTTTTACTTTATCCGGAGGAGAGGAAGAAGCAAGAGAAAGTAATAAAAACATATAAAGGAATATGAGTAGAGAAAAAAGTGAAAGAAAAAGGTAGTTTGAAGATGAATAGGAAGGAAAGTGGGATGAGAAACAGAAATAACGAAGGAAATTGTAGAAAAAAATTGAAAAGGGTGAAAGGGAAAAATATTAAGAAACAGAGGAAGAATAATATACAAAGTTAAGATTCAAAGCAAGGGATAGAGAACTACAGAGGTAGAATCTTCAAAATTAAACTAAATTAAGATAATGGGAAGAATAAAATACAGTTTACAAAGTAATAGGATATATAGTAAAAATTAGTTGCAACATATTAGCGCATATTGTAACTTTTGTCATCAAAAGACTCATAAATGTTGGCCTTTGGAGAGGATGAACATGATTTCAAATTATGTAAAATACAGATAAAAATACAAAATCTACAAATTGTTCCAATGAAATTCACAATTAAAACCTTGAAGAGTCTATGTGTCATAAATTAAAGACAATCAATTTCATTCTTCATGACACAGACTCTACAGGGTTTTAATTGTGAATTTTAATAATAAGACAATCAGAAAATACCTCAACTATATAAAGTTCCAATGAAAGTCTTAATTCGGACCATAGAGGTCTCTATAATAAGTTTGCTTTCAAAGTTCTCGACAATTATCTGATAATACGATATGGAATTGAATATTGATAAAAATATTAATATTACGAAATGGTAAGTTCAAAAATATATAAAGAATTATAGTATAAATTCTGCTGAGAGGCAGATGAGGTAAGGAAAATAATGAAATATTTCAACACAAAATACTGCTAGATACACAAGACACTGCAAAAGAGAGACAATGTAAAACAGTTTCTTTCGTCCAGAGGTAAAATGGGCATTACTGAGAATTAATAGTTACATTTCCTTCGATAAGGACGAATTCATCACCTGTATTTTCAGTACTGACCTTTGACGGTGACTTTGTGCTCGCCGGTGCCCGGATGCGTGAACAGGTCTACTTGGATGGAGACTTCCCCAACGCTTCCTTCGTCTGTATTCACGTCGCCTGTGAAAGAGACGGTGTAAAGAGGGGTTCGGAGGGTGTTCTTTGCAACGTCAGACGCTCTCCATCTCTGGACATCCTCGCGTTGCGTGCGATTCAAAGGTGCTTTGCATGCTGCTAAGATAAAATCAGAAAAAACGTATTTACTACGGCAGTTACAAGAACGCGTTTACGGAACACTGCATAACTTCGTCGACAGATTACGGACCGTCGAATTTTCAAAAAAATCACGTCGGCTTATCTCTTGATCTCTTTTTTGAAGAATTATTTCTGATTCTGAAATAATGAATTTATGTTGGAGTTTTTTTTAGTTCCTTCACGAACTCTTTGCCTGACGTAACTCGAAGGATGCAACCGATGCAAGGAAACCTGAGTGTGATCAATGATTTAAAATTTAATTAGATTTTGTGAACATGTCTTCTCGGAGCTAAGTTGATAAATTGTTTAGAATTTGCTTTCAGCAAGGAGTAAAGACTTGTATTCATAAAGGACCGTCCGTAAATTACATAACGCAAAAATTACCATTTTTTTACATATCCTTTTCCTCCATAACGCCTATGTAAAATAATACCTTTCAGCCCCCTTAAACAAGTCATTCTAGCCCTAATTTACCCGTAAAGAAAAGTTTTTGTTTTTCGGAAACTACAAGGAGAAATTTTGATCCGCTGACTTAATTGTTTGTTCCTCTTTACATTGAGTTTAGAAACGCCCTATAAAACACACCCTTTGTATCTTAGCAATGAGAACACCGAGGCTGAAGTTCTACTGCCTCACGTAAGGCATTGTAACGATATCACAAACCTCCTCCCTCCTCCCCCGTAGGGTGCTTTACGTAATTGTAACAGAGTACGTAACCCAGAGGCATGTCAGGACATCCCTATAGTCTTCGAACTTAATTAAGCGTTCATTGTTACGTCTTCCGGACTAATTAAATACAAATTATGATAACCAAACCCACCAACTCAAATCTAGATAATCGATTCTTGTCTACACCAGCCCACTTCGCAGGTATTAAAATGTTTACGAGGAAGAGCCTTTAAGCAGGAGCAGAAAAAGTTCACGGAACCTCTGTTCCACAGATTCCTTGAAATGAGCTACTTTCACTTAGAACGAACTGAGCAGTGAACCGTAAACTTGTCTTCGCCCACGCCACGTTCTTTGATTCTCATGTTGCTAAAGATACG
This sequence comes from Laupala kohalensis, assembly GCA_002313205.1. Classification (NCBI taxonomy): domain Eukaryota; kingdom Metazoa; phylum Arthropoda; class Insecta; order Orthoptera; family Trigonidiidae; genus Laupala; species Laupala kohalensis. The sequence goes on along the minus strand of NNCF01128172.1, from coordinate 339,174 downwards.
TGCTGCTGCTGTTAAAGAAGGCATTCTTGCTTCGCGTCCGAGCGAGGCGCATGCGCCGTGGAGTACAGCTTCCGCGAGTCGATGAGCCAAAGCGCTGAGGACTGCTGCGGACTACTGCATCTACGCGTCTCTGGAAACCTCGACTTATGCTCATGGTGCATGTCTGCTCATCTCAACAAATCATAGTCCAAAATGCATGGCATGTCGTGTAACGTTATGTGAGGGGATCAAACGGTGCGTAGTAGTGAGAGTTGCATTGGTCAAAGGGGCATGTCGTTTTGTCGGCTGTGCCGCTGCGGGGACAGCCGGCCGTCAAGAGCGCGGCAAGCGGCATGCTTCTGTGGCAGGAGCAAAGGACTGAACACTCCAGTCATGTCTTCTTCGCAGGAGAAATCAAACTCCACACTCGATGGTTCTACAGGGGAGCGAATTATGGGATTGGGATGGATAAGGATCTAAGATACTCAGTTGATGAGTTTTCGCGAATGCGAATTTCAGCATGGACAAAAGTGTTCGTACCGAAAAAATTGGTTTCCGATTAAATTATTTGTACTTATTGGTACAAATAATCATGATTTAATTCATATAAAGGGATGGAAAGTTTATATTATCAAACTTTTAACTTTTGATATGAATCACTACAAATATTTGCTCTCAAATGTTTAATGTGTACATTATGTATTTAGAAGTTTGAATTGACATTTCAAGTATGTCGGAAATTTATAACTTAGTAAAACTTATGTTTGCAAAACCATGAATTTATATCAAACGATTATTCTAGCCTCTGTATGCAATGTACTTCAAAATTTATTTTATGCAGTTAAAGTTTGATTTCTTCCAAGCGTCTTAACTTCCCAACAGATTTTTAGATTCAATGTAAAAGATATTTGTAGATGTATAGTAGTGGAGCTGTTGAACATAAAAGGAGATGTTTCTTTTGCACTTCTGAACTTTGAGTAACGAAGTTACAGATGGTGCGCGGATTTCCGTCGACCATGTCGTATATTTAGAGTTTGTCTTTCTTTATTTAGAAGTGTCTTACTCCCACGAAAGTTTTCTTGGAAACTAATAAATCTAGATTATAGGGAGCCAAGACTAGGAAGTTCTCTAAAACTTGTTTCAGTGGATGCAAGGAACTTCGGTTGAAACACATGCAATCTTGATATATATTTTGTGACGCTTTCAATATAATTCATGTAAATGTAATGATTCAATGTAAAATATATATTTATATATTGTTCAGTATTCTAGTATTGATGATATTGACCAGAATCTTACCAATAACATCATGCTACCTATTTTCTAACTGTTTTTTTCTTTCTCCATGGAAATACGGTCTCAACTTTGGACGGAAACACGCTTCTGAAGTTGTGAATCAATGACGCGTTTCTAAATAGAAAGCCACGAATCGCAAAAATGTAACCCTGAAGTTTTGTGTAAATTTAATTTAAAACTATTTATAATTGTGTTTTGATAAACAGAAATTGTACAATGCATCTTGCTTTATGAAGGTGCAACTTACTATTATTACCTCTTGAAACGTTTTCACACTTGACACATTGACTATGTCGTAAGTACCGTAGATCCAAAAAGATTTTCGGCGATTCGTTTATTTGTCAATAAAAGCGACAGTTCAATCCTCCTTATCTCAACAGCTTCTGATCCAAGTGTGTCACGCTGCATCTTATTATAATGTAAGCTCCAAATAATTACTCAGAAATTTGCTGTGAAAGAGATTTTGATTTTCAAAATAAAATGGATGATAGTGTGAAACATTTGAGAGGTTTGTGATTTTCGAAGAGTACGAATATTTTTGTCCATATACTGGCTACTTTCTTAAATTTTCTAATTTATTGTATCAATTGTTCACGATGCATAGTATAGTTAATCAATAAAATGCATTTGCGTCTAGTTAAGTTATACTATATTCTAGTTAGTCAATAAAATGCAAAGTGCACAAGATATAAAGATCAATATGATCAAATGATGATAATTTTTAGCAGCTTATGTAAAGTGCAAAATATTAACTGGATCTTTTGTTCATTATTATGGCATGCAAAATATGCAAATATAAGAAAATACATTTTTTTTTAATTTTCGGGGTAGAAAGGAATTTTGCTTTAATATTAAGAAAAAACTACTTTTATTGCGCAGAAATTCAATATTACATTCCAGAGCATCCTATTAGGAGCAATGAATTTCTTTCCGACTACACTGTTTTATTAATGTATCAGCCAAAAGAACAAAACTGCAAGGGGCAGTTGGAAGTGCTAACCACTCCGGAAGCAAGCAGAGGAACTATCCGAGAATTAATTTGCTCTAGATACTTGCTAGATCTCACACGGGGCATTCCTGTGGCAAACTCTGGAGAGCAAAAGGTGTCGTAAAGTGGATGCGAAGCAGCGCGGAAAAGGGGTTGGTGGGGAGAGGGCGAGGGCGTACCTTTCTGGGACTCGCGTCGTCGCCGTTTGAGCGGCTCGCCCAGGGCGTCCATGCCTTCCTCGTCGTCTCGCTCCAGAGACACAGAGCGCTGCCGCATCGTCTCCTTGGTGTTGAGGGGCACTGTACGTGGCAACAGTGGGAGGTGGTGGTGTTGGTTATGTCATTCGCTACCGCAGCCACCGCACTGGGCGGGGACGCGGGTTTTTTCCTACTACTTTAGGAATCTCTTGAAGCAACCGAATCAATTACCCTCATCTGACTACGTAAATCTTAACGATCTGCTCGGTTAAGCTGACGCTCTTTTTTTTCCGTGTGAGTACTTTCGGTTTGATAAAAATATTTTTCTAATTATTTATTTACTTCTAATAAGTAATGTATTTCACTTAAACTTAATGACCTTCTTTTAGGCAATTACCGATTTTATATTTTGGTACAACATTTCGACTTTTTACTCGAGTATGCGTTGTACAAAAAATGTAAAGTAATAAGCAATTGAGCAAAAAAGGTCGTTTAATTGTATAAATAATGTTTTTCGCTTCATAGCAAATACAATTCTAAAGATTCCATTGAAGTCAATTAATTTAAATTATATAATTTATATTCAACTTTCTACACTTTCATTCCATTAGAGTGGGTTTAACAAATTCGTTCATCGAAAGAAATGACAAATTATTAATTGAACAGAAATAACGTGTCTTACTCTTTAATTAGTGTAATTACGCAAACAAATTAACCCTAATCTTTTACTAAATCAAATCTTTTATTTTTTTTACAAACGTTCTCATTCATTTTTGGATTTTCTAAATATAGTGAAGTGTAGTGTCTGTATGGAATAATTCACAGAGCAATCGCACATAAAGCCCAGATCCCAGTGTTTCCGGATTGAATTGAACGCACACCACAATTCCGCTGAGAAGTTCAAAGATGCATTTTTTCCAGTTTGTAATGGGAGGAGGACAACATTTGGGATTGCTAATATATAAATTTACTCGTAGTACAACATATAATTAATTAAGCATATATGTAAAATAAAAGGACTGAAATATTGTTATTCTTAAGGTCTCTGAAAAAATTATTAAAATCAATAAAATGACAGAACAGATTCAATAGAATCAACTAAATCAAAATAATCTAGAAACATATATTTAAAACATATCTAAGACAGAAAATGAAATATAGTGCTTTGTGAATCAATGAAAAAAGAAGTCGTTAAAATATTTGAAGAAGAGAGGGAAAAATTAGAAACCTTTAAACAAGAAAATATCCTCTCTGAAGGGTTAAAACGAGTTCATTTATATATTAAATGAAACAAAAAGTTTCGTTGAACATAGGATCTTAAAATACTATACAGAATTGCTCTGGGTCTAAGTCGAATATTTTTTCAACAAATGTATTATTTCAATCTCTATGCATCTTGATATCTGCAACCGACGGTTTTTTGGTACAATTTAAACCCTTAGATTTACTAGATCGCTCAATAGTATGCACAATAATAGACGAAAAAAATTCTACACATTCTATTCTTTACATGAAATTTGAAAATGTTTATTTTAATGCTTCCAAAATTGTAAAGCAATGTTGGTTGACAACAAAATATTTTCAATAGTCTTTGTTTTATCTCTTTATTTGTTAGACTCATCTACATCTCTAGTCCAGAGATGTCAAACAAAATTATCGTTACGCCAAGCTATTCTTTGATTTTATTTAAGACTATTGAAAATAAAATTTAATTTTTTGGAGGGGGAAATTGTAACTATGTCCAACAAAAAGTTCTACAACACAAACACTACGCATATTTGGAGAAACAAACAACTTTTAAACCGCTAAACTTAAAAAAAACTTAAAACTGAAGAAAAAATCGTAGATTCAAAAGTTGCTCTAAAAAAGTTAAAAGAAATTGAATGGGAATTGGGTTTCTTGCTGTTAGGCCAGACTAATATACAGAATGATATTATTTCGCCAACGTTTCGACTATTTACAGTAGTCATCAGGGCTATATAACAATATATGTAGCCCCGGTATCTATATAGCCCTATAATACGTATTCTTAGAGTAATGTATATAATGTGATATATGTAGTTATGTCGGTAAGAAGTATTCAACATTCATCAGTTGGTTTTGCTAGGTTCTGTTGGTGTAATTTAACCTTGTAATTTAGTCATGATGATGCTATATACGAGGTGCGTCATGTTGATGGTTCAGTAGATATGGGCTGGGTAAATATTTTGTTATTGAGGTATATGTGATTAGTTTATAGTGATGCATTTATGGTAGAGAATGTCTGCTCATTGTATATATCCATGTTTTATTACGTAGACCTGATGAAGACTACAATAAATAGTCGACACGTTGGCAAAATGATATTATGCTGTATATATTCGTCTTGCCTAACTGCAATAAACCCAATCACTATTAATTATAACGGCCGATAACCTTTCAAGTATGGAGTACTCGGATAGTTTTCATGATCGCGCGACACGACCTCGCAACTAAGTGGAAAGGAAAAATAAACTTCTTATGCCGCTGAAGGGAGTTTGGGCGATGCATACCTTCGCTGGTTTGCGACGTGACGAAGGTTTTGATGAGCGTGTCCGTCGTCTGTGTGTACAGAGACAGCGCATAGCGCAACGACTGCAGTTCGGAACTCTTCTCCAGGAAGGCCTTCTTGAGGCCGTTGCCTCCCGCGTGGAAATACTGTTTGATGGTGTCCAACGCCACGTCCAGCACTGCGCACTGCTTCGGAGACAGGTTCTTCTCCATCTCCTGCACACGGATTACAAACGCACAATGCATGAACAAGTACGGAAATAGCAATGACTGAAAGGGATCAAGTCCTGTCAATTCGTGCAAAAAAATTGCAAAAATCACGTAGTTTCAATTTTTAAACATATTGTTAGAGCCAGTATCTGCAGTGAGAATCAAATTCTACTATTAACGTACATTATATAATGAAGATAAATAATTTTAGACTTACTACCTTTTGATGGACGAATACCATTTATTTTGTGTTTTACTCAAACCTTGAGTCAAAATGTTGGGTTCAGGTAAAGCACAAAATAAATGGTATTCCTCCATCAAAATGTAAGTCTTGACTTAGTGAGAATCAAAGTTTGCACCTCAAAAGACCTGAGCGAAATGCGTAATGTCAGAATAACAGCAACATCCGATTACATGATTATTTTTCCCATATATGACAAGAAACACGACGAACGGAGAAGTTTTGAAAAAGTCCAATTTTTGAAGTCCAAGTTTTGAAACAACTTCTCGGTAACTACATGTTCATCATTGAAATTGATCTGATTTTTGTTCAAATTTATATGTTTTAAAACGTAAGCCTGCTGTAGAAAGTGCGAAGTTAGAGATATTTTTCGGAAATAAATAAATAAATTCATTGTCAAAAAAAAGTAACAAACTGCGTATGACCACGTGGAGGACAATAAACTAATTTACTTTCCGGAAGCATGCAAGGGACCATCCCATCAATTCTGATCAACGGCCCTAAGACGGATTCAACATTTCGGCACACTCCTAAGATAAGAATAAAAATAGTTCGCTACGTACGTGTTATAATATCAATAGAATACCAACAAATTTGTATTTAATATGTCACTATTACATCAATTTAGTTCATTTTAGTAGCATTCGTTTGTTAATGATAGCTCTGGAATGCTGTTAATTGTTGACTATTTACAAATGTTTATAGTTTATAATAGTTTATATGTTGCCCATTGCACATCTGGTTAGGGGTTAATTATTATGTAGCTCCGCTACAAATAAAACCCCAAAGATAGTATACATAAAAATATAATTAAATCCATTAATTATGTTCTAAGTGCCACATGTGATTTTTAAAATTTTTGAAAGAAACAGGGATAGTAATCTAAATAATGTACGCATTAGAAAAATAAAAAAAAAATCTATCGTACATTTTTCTCCTTTTCGTTCAATTATTGGGCACTTTTTTCAACTTCACACTTTTGACTACCACTCGCTCACCCATCCCGCTAAAAAATGTGATTGAAAGGAAAGAATTAAAATTCAAACTTTGTCACACTATGTATACAGCACTGGTACCAAACGATAAATAACAACAATGCTAAATGGAACTTTGAGCATGGCGCTCGGCATAGAACGATATCCATGTTACCCTTGCTACGATCTAGACGCTACACCAACGTTATCTTTACACCATGATTTAATCTGGAATCTTATTTCCTTACAATTCCATTTTTTCAACTGAGAGCTAGTTTCTCAAAGCACTTGGCGCTCTGAAGGTTAGCTCGGAAACCCCCTTTGTAGACCAACAGATGAAGTTTTTTGCATAAGAATATCATCGAAAAGAACAATACCGTAATATCAAAGCTCCTTTTCCTAAAGTGTTGAATTTGCCATAAAAAGTTGGCGGACGCCCAAATAAGAAACAATGTCCATGGTGTAGCAATTGAACTCATGCAATCTTTTACACTCTTTGCAAGTTTCATAAATGAGAAGATAAATTTTGTCATGGATACCGCACGAGAGAAATACAACAACACATTTTGGCGCTGAAACCAAATCATCCCCACACACCCCTCTCGTAATCTCGAGACATTTTTCTTGTCTTTGCGATACATTACAAAAGCATATACCGCTCTGCTCATGTTTGGAATTTGGAATTTTAAACAACCCTTCTTAAATCTTTATTTTGTATATTTTATGTTTTGCAGAGTAATTTGATTTTTTTTAAATTCATTTGATAAAAATTTCAGTTGTATCAGTCTCTCTGAAGAATCCAATACTTCTTTATCATGTTGCAACTTTACGAGAAATGTGGTTATGTACTATATTCAGACTGCAACGAAAATTTCATCAAAATGAGATAAAGTTTGCTAGTTTATAAAAAAAAGTAATTTGATTTAAGAAATATTTCACTGATCTGATAAAATATTAATAATACGTGACTAGAGAGACGACCACACTAACTAAAATCATCACATTTCTACCCCCTTTCTATGTTTTTCACTACGCTTCTGGGACACCACTCTTAGCATTCGCTGCCGTGAACAGTAACGGCCCCATACCTATCCACAAATTCGTAAACATTTGCGCACAATTTGTTTCGAGACTATCATAGATGACATTTTGTCATTAATGTACTCTCCTATCTCTGGTTGCAGTTATTTTACAGTTGAAGCGAACTTACATAGGAAAATCATTTATCGGTCTACAAGATATGACTGAAGTGATATATAATAACATCTTGATATACATTTTTACAGCGAAATTGTCGCGGACAAAGAAAAGCGAGTTAATAAAAACATTAAAAAGGAAAATAATATGATATCGACTTAAGATAATATGGTAACATAAATTGGCACTGAGAGGTGGCAACTGCGGATAGTGTGAAATGCGGTAGATAAGCAACCACCGAATATGAACGCGAGAATTTATATGAACTCTCGTGAACGTAGTGAATGACTACAAGTCACGCGAAGTGGAAAAGTGAATGCAGACTGTATGAAGGTTCATGTGAAAAATTTCTATCATTCAGCCCTACGTTGTTTGGAATTGCGATGGAAGGCTTTGTCTTGCGATATTGGCACTTTGACTATTGCTATACCTGCTTCTTCTACCCTTTTGCTATTTTTGAAGCTGGACACAACCACAGCATTACTTAATGATGTACCTCACTATTAAATTTGGTATTAGGAACTGTCCTTAAATCATAATTTTAACCTCCATATCGCACCCATACTAATAGTACATCCTCCCCACACTGAGAAAAATTGCATATTTCTAGCCCTTCAGTCCCCGACATAAAAAGTTTTTGTTGATTTCTGCAAAATGTAGAGACAATCTTTTGTACCCTGACTAATTTGCACGTTCTTTCTTACTCTGCGCTCAAACAGAGCGGTTGAGTACAAGGACTACAGTGAAAAACATTTAAGTTAAAGGTATCAAATTAAAGCTGCCTTACAAAACTTGAGGTTACGTTCCTTGAGGATAATTTGTAAATCTCACCCCCGAAAATCTTGTAAACCTTTATTCAAGAAATTAAATATCTTAACACTTCCCTGCATTTATATTTATGAAACGGTCGAGTTTGTTAAGACCGAATTACTGAAGTGCCACCCTAGCTTCATACGAAACAATCTCGTTCACGAACACAATACTTGCAATAGGAATAATATTCATCGCCCTAGAGTGTCAACCACTCTTTTCCAAGAAGGACCATATCATTCGGGAATCGTTCAATATAATTCCCTGCCCAAGAATATAAATAATATTATGAAATTGAATCTCTTCAAATCCGCGGTTAAAAACTACCTCCTGCACCAGTGCTTCTACACTGTAAAATAATTTATTGATTTTAATTAAAGTTAAATCCGTCTTGTACTTTGTCACGCCATTGCTGTATTACTTTTTAAATAACTTATAACAATTTAAAAATCTATTTTCTTGCATGATTGTTGTCTTATGATTCATATTCATTCAGTTTTATGTGTACTCAACTTTGACACGGTTGTGTACATAAATTCTGTAGCCCCATCCTGGCCCGGGTTTTTCTCCGTTTTTCCTTCTGGTAGAGGCGGATTTATCATACAGGTTCTCTAGGCTTTGTCTAGGGGCGTGTTTATTGTAACAATAAATCGTGAATTTAGTGTTATTTCAATTCTTATGATTTTTAAACACTATACTCAGAATAATCTATAGTTCGATAATAACT
>NNCF01128172.1:283634-329945 GCA_002313205.1 Laupala kohalensis | reverse complement strand
TGCCTTAGGGTCCTTGATCGGAATTGATGGGATGGTCCCTTGCTTGCTTCCGGAGAGTAAATTAGTTTATTGTCATCCACGTGGTCATACGTAGTTTGTACTGCTTTTTGACAACAAATTTATTATTATTATTATAGACACCGCTCCAAGACAAAAACCTAGAGGACCTCTATAAAAAAACAATTCACCTCTACCCGAAGGAGAAAAACCCGGGACAGGATGGTGTTCTCCCATACACATTCCCTTGCAATTTGCGTTATGTTTGTTATGGGTCGCTTCTTAGCCCACTATGAGCATTATTTTCTCTTCGCCCAATACAAGTAATCCGCCCAATACGGTTATGTCCCAAATCGATGAAATGTTACAGAACGAAAAAAATATTAATATGTGGATAGTTCGAATGACAATTACATTACCTTCATTTGTATAACTTAGTGTTAAAAAATTAAAATAGATTAATATAATATTTATTTTGGAGAGAAAGAATAGCGAGGAAAATACAAGAATATTGAGATCGGCGATTCTCCGAAAAAGGCTAATAATTATACACCATCACGGTAGAAAGCTTTTTAGATAATAAAGGAAAGCTTATTGCAGATCTAACGCTGATCTACGGGAATACATGAGTATCAGTTTGAATGTCGTCGAGAAGTATATTTAAACAATAAGAGTATAAAGAAAATACAAATCTTAATTGCTTTATTGCGATAGCTCTGAAGTTTAATGTTGGGTATCCGTTCAGAATAATTTCTAAAAAATACGCTGGGACAATGACCACGGAAAATATATGGTCATCGATGAGATTAAGTGCGTGGAAAATCTTATTGGGTCATACAGTACTAAAGTGAAATGAAAAGACAATGATACAATACCTCTTCTTTAAAGACGTAACGGGCTGGAAAAGAAAAGCATTAGATGCCGACCGAAAATAGATAACCTATGGAGAACCGATGTTAGGGACGATCGGGTTAAGAAGAGTTATGGGGCAGCGAGGCGAATTTTTAATGGCGCATACCAAGGTTAAAGAAGGAAAAGCAAATGGAGATAGTGGGAGTGAGGTTAAGAAGAACTTATGGAACGTACTTTATCTTCTGGTTGGGTAAAGACGTTGTTTTCTTTACGACTTGAGGGAGGAGAAAACTGCTGGATAACAAGACGTGGAACAACATGAGAGTAATACAATACAAAGCCTGTAAAAAGACGTCATACTTATAACTTTTCGTGAATTGGATGAGATGGAGAGCTGCGCCGTAGAACAAAGAGTCACAAAATCACAAAAAGAGAGGTTAAGTGAGGTAGTGGCGTGAAGTAAATGACAATATATTCCCCTTTTCATTCTCCATTGCAAGTTGTAGACTTGGGTTTCTTTAACATTTTTATAATTTTAAATATTAATTTTTATTTTCCCACGGGTATTTTGCTTTTCCTATTCATTTAATATCCATTATTTTTTACACACTTTTCTCTAATACTTAGGTTGTATTCTCTTTCTAACTTAACTCAAATTACTCAATTCATATTACTCGTATAAGATAAATTTTGCAAATCAATTCAAATCACTCAAACTCCTTATATGCAAAAAGAGTATAACTACTGAAGTATACAATAAATCGATGAAGACATTCGATAGCAGACAAAGAATAACTTTGGGTTATCTTCACATTACCTTCTCCTAAAATGATCTTTAAAGCAAAAAATTCTTAGTATACGAAAAGCAGTCATTGATATAGTTCTTTGATTACAGAATGAAAATAGCCGTCTTTATCATTTCGTAATCGTCTCACATTTTTCCTTCAAAAATATTGTTTACTTGAAAACTTAACCCACATTTAAATGTGGGAGTTCGCGTATCCAGTTTATCACAGAATGAAAATGAGAAACATAGAAATGATGAATAGAAATAGAAATGAGAAACATAAAAAATGAGAAAATGAGTAAAAAGTATCATGAAAGTGTACCAAGTTTTGAAGAATAAGTCAGATACTACAGCAGGAGTTGAAGTATCAGCTATAACATGAATGTTGATGGAACAATTTTAAGTTTCCATAAAAAGTTAGAATTTTTTCGTGGGGAGAAAATAATTACACATAAGCACCTTTAGTTATTGCCACATCCTTTATCGGATTGCGCCTAACCATTTTAACATTTTTGCTAACAAGGAGAGTATTCTCATGGGGTTTGTTTGAAGAAAAGTAAAATTTTTTACAACGTCAACGTTTCGGCAGTATATGTAACCAAACCTCATAAAAATACTCATCTTGTTGGTATGATATATGGATGCAGATCGTTATTTGACTTATCTTTTTTGTTCACTCCTTCTTAAACGACGAGATTTGGTGGACAGCAGCATAAACGATGGGTAAACAAGACAACCCTTCGTAAACATTTCAGCTAAATGGCACCAAGAGACGCGTCTGAAGAAAAGCGACAGCTGTTGTTTGCTTACCATTACACCGCTGAGGGCATTCTTCACGTCCTGTTTACCCGCCATATGGTTCTTGAAAAGACGTCCCATATCTTCGATCTTCGCGTTCGCCGCCAGATTTTTCGCATTGTCCGTCAAGTTCTTCAACATCATCTGCAACCAGGCGGAAACGAACGTGTGGGTAACGTTTTTCAATTGGATTATCAAATCGAATATGTCAAAAATAACATTTAAATAAAACCAATCAATTTTGAGAGAAAAAAAACATGGTATTTTAAGACGAGTTTCATTAAATGTAAAAATTCAAATGGCACTTCAAATCATACGGCAACGTTTAGTAAGAACACATTCACATGAATTTAAAAAATTATCTCAATTATTAAATAAATATTTATTTGCACCTCTTGAATTTCAAATTCTACTTCAAAATAAGAGTTCATTTCTGAATCTTACATTTTGTATGTTCTATTTTGAAATATAAATTACTTCCAGAATTTACTTCAAACAAGTTAATGTACTCTTTTTCAATATTTTACAAACACTATGAAATGAGAAATTAACAAAAAGATATTTCTATTCAATAAATTCAGTATCATTAAAAGGAATAATATTTCATGAGAGAAATAGTTTCTTTTTGTTGATCAGATTCTAGATCAAACAGACAGTATTAATAACAATTATTTTACATTCGTATATAATAGCGTTGTATATAAATATTACAAATGTGACGTATAGATAAAGTTAAAATACGTACGTTATTCATATTTGATCAATTTATATATATTTGATAATATTATTGGAACAACAAATGAGCATTTATCAAATTAATCAAATAGAACACATACTGCGTATTTTTTCAGATTCCTTCAGAAAGTTAATTTGAGGCTGTAAACTCCTTAATACTAACAAAATGCAAAATTTATTAAGTTATCATTAATACACTAAGAAATGCATGTTCAAATACATATTATTACGTGAAATTGGAATTGATCAGTGTAAAGGAGGGGTAAAATAATTGAGGAAACACTCCGGTGTCAATATGAATCTAAAATCATGTATTATCTTAGTATTGAAGTATACTTACACCCTTGTCTGTCATTGGCGGAAGAACTACAGTCTTTTCCAAGATCCGCATGACTATCTTCCACAGCTCTTTCAGAAGACGTTTGAGAACGGTTTTTTCACAGGACTGAGCGTATAATGACAGCGATCCTATGGACATTAAAAAATTACGATAACAATAATAATAATAATAATATGACAGTTATTTATGAAGATATAGAGATCAAACAAAAGTATTATTAGGCTCAATTATTTTTTACAAAATGTAAGTTGAAAAAGAGTGCTTAACACTATATTTTGGCATACAGTGAAACCTCTCTATAACAGACACCCAGATTTCTCCGCTATTGAGAAGTGTCTGCTATCACGGGTAGAACATAGTTTTCCACTTTATCATTTAAGTTTCACCAAGCTTGTGTTATACCTTAATCGTGACTTTTTTCTACATTTGGTGAAACAGAATACATAACATCTTCCATTATCCCATTCTCATTTATCTCCGCTTTTCCCGTTGCGTTTTATTATCAGTGTATACTTTATCAACTTTTTGCTCTACAACACAGGACAAGTTTTAAATGCGATCATGCGTAAGTGACATTCAGCGCGAAAAAATCAATTGAGTTATTTAATAATTAATTTTATACACAGTACCACGAATAAAATATTACAAGAGTAACACAAAATTATGAGTTCCGTATCGGGTTTAGTTATGGCCCGGTGAGTGTAGGTTCGTAGGCTATGTATGAAACCGTGGAGTATTTAAATAAGATTATCTTCAATTAAGGAAAAGGACCATTATTTTGTAAACGTTTATGTATTTTTCAGGGAGCGAGATAGTTTTGTTTTGTTTAATGCTGAGCGTTCTGTGAATATGTTTGTACCGCAATTTTGTTTTGCAATAGCTTTGTCTATAGAACTATTACTTATTTTTCATATACGAATCAATATAGTGTTTAGTATTAATTAGGATTTTCCCAGTTTACAATTATCAACATTTCGTTTTAATTGATAATTAAGCCATGCACGATTTAATATACAACAAGAAAAAAATATTTCTAGTGAAAATAAAATGATACTGAAAATACTACTCGAAAAAATGCTCTGAATTTCACTGTATGTATGAAAAACTACATTTTTGAGGATAAATACTGGATGCTAATATGTCGGCATTTCGAGTCTAGCTGTCACCCGCTTTTATGAAGAAGGTGTCTTGACTTTTCCGGGTAACTAACAGTCTTATTATTGCTACTGAATCAAGTTATCTTCTCCAGTTCCCCTAACGTAATACTTCTCCACTTTTCATGGATTGCTTGTACATCAATTTGAGTCATCAGAGGTGAACTCAAATAATAGAATCCTCAAAAGTAATAATAAAAAAATGTAAAAACTTGTCTTATTATTCTCGTTTTCCGATTTTCAAGATATACGACTAAAAGATTTTTGGAGTGTAACAAATTGTGAATTAAATTAATTGCATTTAATTAAAATTTAAAGCAGAACATTTCATACTCTGAAAAAAAGTAGCAATACCTTATAAATACGAAACAGAGTTTTGAATTTTATGCAGTATCATCACACGCTTTCAAAAAATGAAAAAAAAAATTATCTCGTGCAAAGCAGTGCAATATTTTATTATAATATTTTTTATTATCAATTTAAACTCTTCAAAGATTTTGGAGATATATAAACATTATTTATCTCATAATAAAAGTCATGTCTTTCTAGACATTCGCTAGAATTTTATATGGAGTGGAATAGTTAGAATCTGTTTCGTGTATATTCGAACATAACCACTGATTCAACGCGTACCCCATATCCTCGGTACTTAAAACCTGACAACGACCTTTTAACCTAAATATGCGTGAATGCTATTCGTTGCGGTGCTTCCTTTGGGCTCCACAACGCATCTAAGTTTACCCGTAAAGTGTCAGTATTCCCTTTACTGTGCACTTAGCATGTCTATACAGAAATATCAAAACATGGAAAGTTATTATCATAATACAATTTGCAACTTTTGCCCCTCTTTGCTGAAGTTTTAAATTAAATTTAATATTTAGAGTGACGTTAAACACACCAGAGAAGCTGATAACTGATGTAATTCTCTAAACACTCGCTTGTGTTTCAACGTTTATGTATTCAGCAGATCTACGTAATGTAGAAGTAAAGGACCCAATAATAATGTGGAGTTTAGACAGTTAAATATTTAGGAATGGACCTGGGAGAACAGAGTTTCAGATTCACGTTTGAGGATAAATATTTGAGGATAAATAATGTGATTTTGCACGCAAATATTTGTATTGTAATAAACAATTTAACAATTTCGTATACTTGGACATTTATTAAAAGATTATTTCCTTCTAAAAAAATTATTCCAGAAAAAATATATTTCCTAAATATCACGATATTGACTCAACAACACTCAAAATATATCATTGGATGTTTAAAATCCCAGTTTTAGTAAACTCTGTATTAGCTTGTCTATATTTCATTGTTCTGCGAGACAAAAGTTCATGTCTAATGGTATTTAAAAATATATATTAGTTTTCCTTACGAACAACATGTAACACCGTGAGAGTAATTTGAAATTAAAAAACAATACTTATGTACATTATTAAATAGCCCCATTTTAAGCCCCAATTCCGTCGCTTTTATTTAGAAATAAAAATTAAAAATGTTATTTCTTGATATATTTTACAAATATGGTCAATAATTGTACCAATAATATTTAAATGTTCAAAACGAAATTAATCTGAAAGAAATTTTTTTATCTCCTTCAAGGAATGAAAAAGCCTCTTAAAAATATTTAAAAAAATAAAAGTCTAGATGTTTTTGTTAAGACCGTTATATTTTGTATCAATCATTGTGTCCACTAATATTGGACTAAAAACCAAAAATATATATATATATATATATATATATATATATAATGTGACTTATTCATGTTTTAAACCACTGTCTCTTTCTAAAACCCATCCCTATCTATATGCTGCACAAATAGAATCTTTCAAGTAATTGACGTTAGAAACAATTCGAAAGGAATTGTACTGAAGCACTTATTTTCCTTTTTTCAGTTTTCGTTCGTCCTGGTTCATTTCATTATGATTTTATTGTATCGGAGAAACAATGTCCATTTAATTGCTTATTGCGTTTCGATAATAGTTTTTGGAATGAATGCACAGTTCTTAACGACAGCGATCGGTTCTAGTTTCAATCTCTTCAATATGGGATAGAGACACCACTCAATATTTTATGAGCCATTCTGACCGAGTGTTTCCCATGTTCGATCAGTCAGTTCAGATTGAATAGTACCGGGTCACAAGTAAAGGTCGCAAGTATAGCTTTCACAAGTAAAGGTCAATGAGTAATGAAACAGTTGTAAAATCATTTACATAACTGTCTATTTCCGTTTCTACGATTCAAATGTGATTGAAAGATTCCTTTCAATATAGTAAAGAGGAGCTTTACCGACAACACCTGGCGCTCAAGGAGGAGATTTAGTTAAATACACTTGTGTTTCATAGTACTGAGGATAGTTAAAACAAAATAAAAGATATGCTTTATTCTATGAATTAGATTTTGGGATATTTATGTAAACATAAGTACATTAATTTAATATTGCGAAATTACATTATTTTTGAAGGAAAATGTATTAAATGCATGTCAAACTAGTTTTTAAATGGAGAAATCTTAAAACGCTTGTAGAAAAAATTTATACGTGGGAAAAAATGATAAACTAGCAAGATTTAATTATTTTGTGGTTAGATAAGACTTAGGATATTTTAGTTATAACTCATTTACATAGAGTGTCATTTAGTACTATCAAAGTTTTGTTCAAAAGACACTTGCAAATATATTGACGGATTTTCTATTATTACATTAAGATATTTCAAATAGTTGAAACCATTTTATAGTCTGACGAGAGAAAACTATTTCAGCACACTGAATAAAAGGTTCTTTTTTTTTTTGATAAGTACATTGAAAGTAACATTTCTAACTATATTATAAATACCAGTACATTCCGATAATGTGAACTGGTACATTCATTGTTTTATTTCTAGCAAAGTAAATTAAAATAACTTTGAAATAAAACTACAAGAAAAAAAACTTTGTTTAAACAAATTTTTACTTGTGTTAGACATAATATTGTGGGTGAGTGAACGTATTTATACGTGTTCAATAAATTTCAGTCAATTCCGACAACGAGATCTGGTTTAATTATCACTTGTGAGATTTCTACTTAACAAACATAGCAACTAACTAACAAATATTTAAAGCTTGTAAAAAAATAATAATGTCCTCACCATCTAGGAGATCCATGAGAGGACGTAGCACCTCGTCAGCTTCGGCTGCCACAGCGTTACGCTGCGAAGGTTGGTTCAGTGTCACTTGTCCTCCTCCCTTGATGGTCAACAGCAGATCGCCCAACTCTCTTACACTCTGCGTGATGCGAGGTTCCAAGCTACGGACAAAATAAAACGAGTGTATTGCACCTGTTCAAAAACAGAAGTTGAACTACACCGACGGACGTTTATGGTTAATGCTCCTCTAGGGTCTAATCTTTTCAATCTTTTTCCAAGGGTCTAATGTTATCCGAATAATCTATAGTTTATAATAATACGCACTTGTGAAATATATTTTTGTATTTTATTAAATCAGAATTAACGGGATAATCCCTGACTCGCTTTTTATTTATTTGCTATTCATTTATTTATTTTGATGTAAAATTAGGTTGAAGTTGCAATCTGAATAATATTTACCATTAATTGTAGATTTGGGAAGATGATATATTAACCTAAGTATCATATACAACTTGGTAACCATAAAAAACATTGATGTGTTGAGTAGGATTTACCAACATGTGCAGGGAACTACTGAGTAACTAAAATTCCTGCTGAGTTTCTATATTAGTTTGTGCGAGTTTGTAGCACTCGCTTTCTAGCTTAAGTATATTGTTAACTCCAGCTTAGAATTTTTCTCTCAATGACAATACACTCAGATTACCTCTGTGCACAAGCGGCATTGTCTTGATTGACTGACTCATTCGGCAACGCAGAGTCTACACTACTGAAGGTAGAAACATGAAATATTAACATTAGGTGCATTTTTAAGGCGCCTTCTATGAAACGACTTTTTCGAAATTCTAATTTAAAAACGATTAAATAGCGTAAAAAACGAGTTCTCGAATTTTCGTCATTATTTTGTATCGTATGAGATGGTTGAGTTATCTCGATTGTGTATGTAAACATTGATAATTCTTATATCTAGAAATGGGGTTTTGGATTTTTCGATGTTTCACTTTAGTGGGTGAAAATGTGTGGACAATTTGCGGAAGTTTGTCCCTAGCGATGAAGACATGATATACTTTTTTTTCAACATTTTATGAATATGAGCTGTTTTGTATGTAAAGATTGTCTAATGCAAGATCTAATTTCTTCTTAGAATTTCCGATATATCAATTTTGAACGGGTGAAAAGAGGGGAAGTATTTGATCTTTAAAAGTCTGACGCATTCATCAAAGCAGAGAGAAAAATAAAATAGGAGATTGAAATTTAGACAGTGTGTACTTATGTTCTGAACAGATTCACTAAGAAAGTATTTTTATAAATTACGATTTTGACGTGATAAAATAGAGAGAAATTTCATTTTCGGAATTATTACTTAATTTCACACATTCTTTACGAAACCATGCTTTTTAAAATTTAAAAATGCAATTTAAATCGACAATAAATGTTACGAGACTATAAAATGACACTATAGTGAATCGAAAGGTAACTGTTGTGACCTAGAAACCTAGTTCATGGATCGGTACTACCAAATTAATAATCTCCATCTGGCAAAATTTACGCTCTAGGTAGCATGCACCGTTGAAGCTGGACTCGCGTATTAATAGTGACTTCGCAGAATTAGAAGAAGCCTTAGAGCAGTGATCTATCCAAATCACCGGATAATTAGTGAGAACTTCTTTGAGAGAAGAGTACATAGGGAACGTTTATTGAAGGGGAATATTTAGAGCTAGATCGATCCTGAATTCAGCAAATGTACGCAGAGTAATTTATACATAATTAATCAAATGAAGTTGGCTGTTTGAAGTTTGTGAACGTTTGCACGGGAAATCACTTGTGTTGACAAGAAGAGGCTAATTAACACTGCATTATGGACACCATTAACGCCTTGAATTCACTCGTTTTTCTGCCAGAATACAAAAACTGACAATGATATAACAAATATAGTAAAATTATTGACTTCTATCATTATTATCTTATTAAGTTTTATATCTTCAATAGGATATAAATCACTATATTCAGCAAAACGTTTCAACAAGAATTTTGGCCATCAGCGGGTGTTACATAAATTAGGTAGTATCCTAGTAACGCGAATGAAACACGCATCTGTACATAGTAAATTGTAGCGAATACATAACGAATTTATGAATGTCAGAGCTACTCTGCAGAGTACGACAGCGAATTAGGATTGTACGACTCTGACATTGCCCTGAAGAAGGCCACAGCATGATGGTCGAAACGTTGGTAGTTGTATATACGAGTACTAAGACGCGGTTTGTCCCGGACAAAGTTCATACTGACTCGGGCCGCGGAAGCCTACGTTTATACATCACGAATTTGTCTAATATCACAACAAAAACAATAAATATGGGAATTATGCGATGGTATAGAGATCTGGTTTTAGTTCAACATTTGATAGTATAATGTTATGTATTCGAAAATCATATTCATTACTAAAGAGAAAATTTATATGAGAATCGAATTTCTCAATAAAGAATGAAAAAAGTGTCAGGAATAATAAATGAATGTATGTAATTTCGTAAGCGCGCTACAGGTTGACCTTTTTCTCATACCTTAAAGCGTAAAATTTTCAGAAATAGTTATTTAAAAGTAATTTGAGTGCTTAAGTTGATTATTTTTGTTTTGTTTCATATATGATCGTCGCGACAATGTATATTGTTTCGTGTACATGTAAGTATAATATTTTTAATATAATATTTTTATTTCTGAAGAATATAATAATACTTCACGATCAATATGTCGTCTTCACTACTGACGCAAAATGTATTGAAATTTGGATAACGACTAATACTTTAAATCTTATTAATCTTAATTAATTTAATATAATCAAACTATAAAAAATACATTCGACGTCGTCATTTAAGAGCAGTAGGTCACTTTCCATCTATAAAACTCAATAGATTGAAAGTGACCTACTGTTCATAAATGATGAAGCCGAATACCGCTCTTTTTACATCCACAAGAGCGCATTTTGAAGTTTAATTTCGATATATGGATATATTTTCCAGTGAGTAAGGGAACAATATCACTTACACTCACTCACACACCGCCTAAATATATCGGTGAACATCGGAAATCCAGTACATTAATATTTGAATTCTAAAGAAATAATACATTATTACATTTATTAAGAAATTAATACATTCAACTAAACGAATAATATATTCATTGAAGAATTTTGTTCATAGATTACATATAATTCTGAAGAAAAAATCATCTTCACTCTATAAAGAATTTATTGTAGGGTATATTCACTATTTTCGATGTATCACAATTGCATTAATCACAATCACAAATTACTTTTAGTTTTTCTTCCTGTATCTAGTGAATCTATCACTGTAAACGTGCTAATTAGGAAAAAAAGTGCATTAATTAGTTATTAATATGCTCGTAATGTATAAATACAAAAGAGATTCAAAACATGTAAATCTTTTCAACCGTTGTTTTTAAGCCCTAAAATCAGACTCAAAAAGATTGATCTCATATGTGGTAACCCGATATTTGCTAACTGAAAATACTTTGTGTCAACTGTAACCGTCAACGACTGACACTGACAATGGATAACGGACGAACCGCACATTGCGGTTGATTTCGACGACAGTCATGTTGGCTCATTGTCACCAACGTGACCACTACAACGCCCCACTCCCACGGCGCGTGGTTACGTCAAAACCTGCCCTCTGCGATGACTCTATCATGATGAATGAACTATGTGAAATGTGGAGGTGTTTGATTGAAGGTCTACCACACTGCAAACGTGAATGAAAAGTTGGGGCTAAAATTAACTTCCCTTAAAGTGAATGTTTAATTGCAATCGAGTAAAACTAAACTCAAATGACTTTACTCACAGTAATATCCAACGTCGTAATATTTTACTTTTTTAATAACGCTGTGGTGCGAATAAATGTAAACGAGATTTGAACTAGAATATAACAAATAATACGACTGTTCAAACATACAATGCTATTTAAAGCCACGTTTTGAGAATCGTCTAAAATGATTGATATGAAACTTATTCGTTTATATTTCTGACAAATCACATTCCTATGAGCTTTTGTTCTATACACCTTCCTTGAACGTATTTCCTAAGATCCTTTCTGCCGTTCACAATGCGTTTTCCTTTTATCTCCCTTCCAATAAATCTTCTCGCTCGGGTGTTGTAATACTGTTTCTCTCTCACATTTTACCTTAATCAATCTCGAAGCCCTAATATGTTCTTTAGAGACAAAATGAAACGAAATGTAAAAGTCACGATGGTATTCTACTAAACTTCACAGACAGTGTTTTATCATAATTAAGTCCTATGTTTAACGTGGAAGCATCAGTAACTACATATAAGCTACAGTGAAACCTTTCAATTTTCAAAAGAATATTTCTCGATGTATTCATTGCTTACGTGCCTAAAAATTTTGCTACACGTGCACCGACGCGCTTCTTGGGTCCCAGGTTCTCCGAAAGAAAATATCAATAACGTTAGAAGTCGCTATTGAATCCTTTCGGCGCCCATTTGCTGATGAGTTTGTGTGACAATGAGAAATGGAAGGGAGTGTGGGTAGTGAATCGAACAAATTCTAGTGAATTTCTTGTCTCTTAGCAATCAGTCAAATGACACTTAACTTAGGACAAAATTTTCGTATAACAATACACATTTAACTCCATGAAGAGACCGTGTAAAGAGGAACGCTCTCCAAAAACCCTCTAATTTACAGGAAATTTTCTCTCATGACATAGGAACCCATTTTTTTTGTAATTATCATAAAAAATACAAAAATGAACGATTTACATTTGTCTTATGCTTTTCGAAAAAAACAACCTTTTTTTCATTTTCTGGTACAATAATATTCAAATATTTTGAATATCATACATATCGGTGTTGGTAACGTACAAAAAGCTGTGTGCCATTTAAATTGAAATTAAATTCAAAGAGCTATATGAATTCTGAATAAACATTTACAATTGTCCACCACAATGTCCGAATTTGCTCGGGGGAATTCGATATTGCAACCCAGACATACATACCAGGAAAAATTTTGGCCGCAATGTTCACCAAAAATAGATTTTATGACGATGTGAATCGATATGCTGAGTTTTACCATTTCCCGCTGGAAAGATTTGGGTGAGAAAGAAGTACATGAATTCCGGTGTTCGAAAGCGCTATCCTTCATTTGCCATGATCACAATAGATTTGTTTTATTTTGAAATTCTTTATCTTGACATAATTATTTTTGCGAACACTGATAAGAATAATTTTATACGGTGAGCAGACAATTTATTCACAAATTCACTACCACGTGAAATACTCATTTATTACTATAATGCAATGAGTTTTTGGGCACTCCTATGATCATAAAAGGATTGCTTATTATATCACTTCCAAATCGGATTATCAGTACTTTTTACAATATTTGTGTTTAAGGATTCCAAATAATATATAACTTAATTCGTTAAAATGCTTGTATGAAAAATTCAGGATCTGCATACGTGAAAGTATTGATAAATCTTTACACTTAATAAAATTTACAAAAATATCCAATTTGATCGAATGGTTACGTAGGTTATGTTTGTAATGTGTTTTGCTGCGGTAGAGTAGTGAACATGATAAACGTAGTATACGGATATTGTTGGGGACTTAAGAAATAATATTAGACCAAAACTCACGCGAGTTATGGCACGGGTATTCAGATAATTGTTAATATGAAAAAAAATAAAAAAAATGAAAGTGTGAATTTACTAAAAATGCGTTCCTCGCTGAACACGAGAAATCGCAGTGAACCCTTCCACCCTTGAAGGTTCATGTTTCGAGCAGTCGTGCCGTAGAAGTGGTGGCCAGGACCCCACCGAGCTGACAATGGCCTTCGTGTCTAAGTGCCGTTCAAGTTCCTTTCCATTCAACATCATTATATTAAGAGGGCAACATAAAGAGGTCCTTACATAATATGAAACATGAGACACACCCTACCACATTGCTTCGATAAAAGTAAGAAGTAAAACATTTTGATACAATGATCCATTGGCGTTTGGTAGTAAGAGTCAAAAATGGATCAATTGAATATAGGGTGAGTATAAGGTAACTTAAAAATATGACAGATTGATAAAAAAAGTTATAATTTTTACATCAAATTTTCATATCAAACTTTTAAAAATCACACTACAAAACTTAATTTGTTTACAAAATCACACCAAAAATATCAGATTTTATTTTAAAAAATTACACACAAAAAAACAAAACGTCGTACAAGTTTTTGAAAGTTCCAGAAACAAATTATTTAAAGCTAAAGAAAATTCAATTTCTTTTGAATGCTGTAAGGAGATCAAGAATGTAAACAGTTTTATTAAATGTTTCAGACACAACTTTTAAAATCCCATCATTTATGAAAAGAATAATACAGCAACTAATACATTGAATCAAAGACGTTACCGATGGTTTGGGAGTTGTTTGAAGTAGGATTAGGTCAGCAAGCATATTAAAACGCAAAGGGCTAAAAAGAAACATTTTCCCTTGAATGAACAGAGCTGAAAATTATGAAAAATTATCAAATAATACACGCCTCATTCATGATTTATTTTTTATCGTGTCAATTTATATTAAACTCCATAATATATGGTTTTAATGCAGGTTTGTAAAACGGAAGCAAAATATTTTTTTAATGATTCTTTGATCTAAAGGACATCGAAAGCACATATTTGAAAACAACGCATATATCTGTATGTACGTCATTTGAAATTTTTGAGTTGTTTGAGCGATATTATTGCATCCAATAATTTCAAGTCAATATCCTAACATATTTGAAGTATCTATCCCAGAAATTTCATTCTGTAATTAAGTTTGTACTTTGCTCCGATTTTAATGTGGTTTACAAAAATCCTACAACCATTTTGATTCACGTGGTCTCGTTATACTTTCATGCGCTCTAGGCGAGTTTTCATTTTCTTTAAATGGATACAATAAAATTCGTCGTATCTCCTAATCCTACAATAACCTTTCCAACATTTCTTACAACTTTGTTCTACATTGATATACATCTGAATGACTCTTTGCTTTACGTCATGAACTGAAGCAAACTAATCTTTCGGCGCGCACTGTACGTTGATTAGATCATAAAATGGTGCTTGGGGACGCAGGTCTCTATTGTTACATCTGACCTTGAACGCTATTCCGGAAAGCTCTTTTTGAGCGTTTCTCTCCGCATCACCGTGCTTGCGCTAGCTTTCATGT
Source organism: Laupala kohalensis (assembly GCA_002313205.1). Classification (NCBI taxonomy): domain Eukaryota; kingdom Metazoa; phylum Arthropoda; class Insecta; order Orthoptera; family Trigonidiidae; genus Laupala; species Laupala kohalensis. The sequence goes on along the minus strand of NNCF01128172.1, from coordinate 314,938 downwards.
ATTTGAAGGTATACACTTTATGAAGACCATCGTCTATTTAAGTTTCTTCAGAAAGATTTAAAAAAGTTAATACGAATCGTTTAGTTAAAATTACAGAATCATTTTCATTTAAAAATAAAGATGTAAAAGTATGAACAATAATTTATTAAAGAATTCAAGTACCTAAGTAAAATTTTCATTACGACGTTATATTTTATGACAGGTAATCATAGTTCTTAATAATTTTTCATTACTTCACGACTTGATAGGTTTCCGGTCAACGTGAAAGGGAGAGGAAAATGAGATTTTGCTGAAAGTGAGGCGGTCGATCGGTTTTCCTTTGAATCCTTTTATCATTTACGGCGATTTCCTTCGAGCAGTTTCACGCTCGATAGACTACAAACGCACTATCTAAAACCATCAAAAAGTTCTATATTCCCCGAAGCATCACTAGTGAAGCGGAATTTTAGTGATATTTTACACTTCAAAAACAAAGCCCTATTACATACAGTAACTCAGATTAATAGTGTCTACTACATGTCTTTTAGATGTATCGTGATAGATTGATATGATTATCTCGATGGGATGCATGTACCGAGAATTTGTATGATTGTGACGTACGTTTCATCTACAAATTAGTGGGATTCATTTCAGATGACCTCTCACTTCTACGTCCTCCCCCTCTCTCTATCACTTTCTGTTCACGTGACATCAATAAAATGTATTAAATAATATATTTTAACAAGGAAAATAAAACCTCATTGGTCTTTTAAATTAATATTTTTAGCAGACTGAGAAAATAAAAATAAACTAATATAAAAATTCTAACATTTTCAATAACGTTAATAAATAGTTGTATTTCATTATTCAACTCTTATTAAACAAGTAATTATTCTTAGAATTTGGAACTTTTGGCAGTTTATAATTCTATGTTTTCCTTTTCATAATTTTCTTATATTAGATATCATGTATGAATTGTTTTTATTTCTCGTTGAAAATGAACAACTTTTTTAACACCCATTTCGTCCACGCGACTCAAGACATCTAGTCATAAATTAATATAAGAACTCTGAAAAGATCAGAATACTTGTATTCCTGTTAAGACACATTCACAATGTTGTTCCATTTCTTTTCTATTATTCCTATACCGTATCTTGGCTGATAGAACGAAAGAAAAGTTATCACTCGTGGCAGGTGCCATGCTTCAAGGAAACTAACGAAATGCAACACGCTGTGCTCAACTGGCAGCTCCAGGAATGAATCATTCATGACTTCTTCTCACTGTCTGATTCATTCCGTTCGCAGCGGTCGTGAATGGATAAAAATTCAGAAAAACCACCACCAGAAATTCAGTTCCACTAGAAATTCCCTCACCAACTGTGGGTGAATGTTTGAAACGTCCGCTTTAACTACGAAAATAAAACCTCATTGGTCTTTTAAATTAATATTTTTAGCAGACTGTAATCCCGTGGCTCTATTGATTGTCACATTTGAAATGCGTTGTGCGTGGCTTCAGACTTGTGCATGGTTGGTTAAGTCAATATTTCATTTCTCAGATTTGTTTTTCTTCCGAATCGGACTGATGAATCAAATAACTATCTTGATTCCTTTAACTGCAGAGTACATTACTCCGGTTGACTCCCTCAACCGCACAGTGCATTACTCTACTTTGAAACCGCTTGAGCCAGAATTAACGTGTTTTGAAAGAATTCGAAATGATATTCTGTACTAGTACGAGGTCAAACACGAAATGTTTGTCGGGTAATTTGGTTCCAAAATATTCATTCACTACTCTTCTGTTGGCATAATGTTGGTCGGTCACGTTCTTGATCGCTACCGACAATTGAAACACAGGGGAAAAGAAAGACTATTCTCCCGAATCATAAACCAACTACTTTATTTACCAAAATAATGATTCCTCTTGGATATAAAATACTGACAAATATAGGGAACTTTGCAACTAATTTTTCAGTGTGCAACACTAATCAATTTGAATCACGATCCAAACCTAATACCATCTGAAAATAGACTAATAATAAACACAGACTTTTTTACAAACAGATATAACAAAAATTAATTGAATGTTTTGAAATCTACAATGGGGCATTGCAAGTGCGTACTTAGGGGGGAATTGGAAGAAATTTACTGTTTCCGTATTTTATTTAATGTTTATAAGTGAATGTACACAATAATATATATTCACACTCCCACATACACATATATAGTATGTTAGTGATATCCCACCCTCCAAAATAAAATCCTCGGTACGTCCCTGGGGTCAAGGGTCGGAATAAGCTTTACAAAAATAAATATTTCAAATGCTAAATAATTAAATCCTCAAATTCCGTTCTCATCATGATTTTGTGGGTGAAAAACTGAGGAGAAAGAATCTTTCACTTTCTTACAGCACCGGACATAGTCGCAAAAATTTGAGTTCAAGTATATTCAATTCGTGTATAAAAACAATACTATTGAACTATAAAAAATTTTCCTTCTCGTGGGAAGAATGCCGTTTGAACATTCTCCGATCATTAATACAAATCCTCACTTGGAATGTGTTAGTAGGTTGGTAACCCTTCATAGTTAATCCATTGTTGTGCAATATGCTAAGTACATGGTGTGGTAACCCATATCATCACAGATTCCATATCAAGTCGTGCTCGTCTCCGCAGATCGATGTAACTCGCATCTGTTGTGGTGCGTCGCAATGATGTAATCAGTTACACTAATTAATGCATCCTATGTCGGAGCACATAACAGAAGACCTCGTTGAATCTAAGCGAGTATTCCATGTGGGTTAAAGATTGCTTTCACCTCACACATCGTGAATGCAATGATCCAAGGTAAAACTAGTTTCATCTCTCGTCAGATGTGTACTTTTGAATTCTCTCTCCAGACCTCACAGTATTATCACTGCGAAAATTCGTAGCGAAAATGAAGTTCCGCGTACGTCTGAGTCTACTATATCTTCGTAACTGAAGCGCTATCTTCGCAATTCTAGCTCATCACCAATTATGATAAATAAATAAATTTATTGTCGAAAAACAGTACAAACTGCGTATGACCACGTGGAGGACAATAAAATAATTTACTCTCCGGAAGTAAGCAAGGGACCATCCCATCAATTCCGATCAATGGCCCTAAGGCAGAGGCGGATTCAAAAATTTCAGCAAAGGTTCCTAGATAAGAAAAAAGGTTAGCTGCGAGTTATAATACATATATAATGTCAATATGTTTGTAATTTAACGCAAATATGTTTGTAAATTTACATGTACAAGTTATTATCGAACTATAGATTATTCTGAGTATAATGTTTAAAAATCATAAGAGTTAAAAAAACACTAAATTCACGATTTATTGTTACAATAAACACTCCCCTAGACAAAGCCTAGAGAACCTGTATAAGAAATCCGCCTCTACCCGAAGGAAAAACGGAGAAAAACCCGGGCCAGGATGGGATGTCATCACGGGTTCCTTTCCCGGTGGGGCCAGATAAAATTTGTAGCTTTTCACATTATGTCCCAGTTTATATAGCAGTGACTACTGAAAAGCGAACCCTCCTTCCTCTATCCAGCTCCTCCTAGTATCAATAATTCTATTACTAACAACTCCTAATAACCCCTTCACGAGGCCAAGTTGTTCGTAAAACCCAGCTAGTATGCCCACCTACCTACCATATATCCTACCACCCAACTCCTATCTCCTATCGCTTCATGTAGATAAGCTTCAATAGCACGCTACATTTCCCACTAAAAATACTACATAAGAAAAAAATTGAAGCGTGAGCCAAATAGTATTAAGTTAACGCAATAACCACGTTTTTGATAAAACACATGGTCAAATTTCTCCCAAGAGGTCGCTCACACAGATCGCAGCGCCAGATGCGAACTTCCAGTTCTCGTCACCGTTCACCGTTCAAAATTATCTGCTCGAGTCGAACAATCGTCGCTCCATATTTCTAACCTCCATATTATTAGGATGTAACATAGTCGAATTTGTAATCGTAGGCTTCAGCGACGAGAGTTAATATAAACTTGTTTGTCCGGGACAAACCCGATACCCGTCTCAGTAGACGTAACTAGGGAGTCGTAATGACCTAAGTCGCTGTCGTATTCTGCGAAGATTGAACATTGTCCTCTTGAAGGCCACAGTAAGATGGTGGAAATGTTGGTAGTTACTGAGACGTGATTTGTCCCGGAAAACAAGTTTATGTTGTTGAATTTGTTTACAAAATAACTGTCGACAAATTAACACATTTTATGTACAAATTACAGATGAATGATCTTAATCACACCTACAATTCCTAATGATCGTAGTTGTGTGATCCGATTGTGTACATCATTCATATCTCACAAAGAATTTGATCACGCTAGTTAAAGACCCTCGCGTGATACTCCCGAGACGAGGAAGATACATAAAGCGAGTTCATGACACTCCATAAAACGAGTCAATATATTCTGCTACGACCAAGATAGAAAATATGAACGTGATAGATCGCACTTGTTGAATTTTCTTCCTCATTCTAATGTACTCACGAGGTTGGTTGATAACATTAAACATATAGCCCCAACAATACAATCTAAGAACATGTCTGGAGGAAAATACTATGTTCTTTTCTTATGTGAGACAAAATTATTTTTACGTGAAATTTAGAGAATCATGTAACAGTTCAACAACGATTCAAACTTTCGTTTTTTACAGTCCATCGTGAATGTCATGCCATCAAATGTGCAATGAAGAATATAAATTTATCTTTTAAAAATTTATGAATCCTACGTATCAGTATGCGAAGGAAAAGTCTCTAAATTACACTCAATGTTTGGTTAGTTGACATCTTATTAATATCAACAATTTTCGATTATCCAATGAGCTTCAACCCTTGTGGGATAGTACCTAAACATTTCCTCCATCCCTTTTCACTTCGCATATTGCGCTTATATGCATGAACAAAGCGCAAAATTAGGAAACATTTCCTTCTCTGTTCTCACAGAAATTCTCTTTTTGTCATACAGGATGATTTTGGGTTACAGGATAGTAGACAACAAAAGTATAAAATTGCTATCGTTTCGATATATGTATCATCGTAAAACTCATTTAACGTACTTTAATGTTTCTTTCAACTCATACAGTCATGTTTAGATTTTTGTGAAGATAGTGTGGTGATATTTTGAGATGAAATTATGGATTCGAATGAAAAACACGATTCTTTTGTGACGTCATTTCTATGGGTTTCCAAGAGTGTCATAACAGTTCCAAACTCGGAAGTACACCTTATTGAGTGATACATTTACTTCGGTGCAACAGTACAGAGTTTTAAAAGAGTTTTACATCAGAAATAAATAACAGATCAAGAACACTTGAATTGATATCTAACAGGGACGCTTTTCGTGTGTTTAACTATGTTCTATATTTTTTTCCAATCAAACCGAAAATAATTTCCAAGAAATTCGTAAGAACTATAAAATAAAAATTATTGTGTCATAAATTATTTAATATAATACTTGAAGTGAAAGCGACAAGAAAACGAGATCTCTACCTTGTGGCGAAGAGCATAGCGAGGTCGTCGAGCGCGTTGTTCAGGTTCTGCTGAAGTTCCTTTAGAATGTTGGCAGCATCTTCCTCCAACTTGTCTCCTCCCATCGCTTCGAACATCTTCTCCAACTGAACGCGGAGCTGCTGGATGTTGTTCATGAGAATGCAAGCCTGGAGAACACAATAGAAGAAAATGAGAATACTTCTCACCCCTCTTTGCGGTGTTTATTATTACATCTACGGAATACAATCCGTAATAACGCTAAATTTCAAAAATATATATAAAAATTGCCTATAAAAGAACTCAAGTAAATTAAAAATATATGGTTTTGTTATAAATAATGAAACTATTTGAAAAAATATTTCAAAGAAAAAATTAAGGTTATCTTTACGTAACAGTTTTTGCATCAACATCACTTATGGTGTGCTAATTGACAAAAACAAAAACAAAAGAAAATTCTAAAACTCGTAATTTTTGAACAGAAACTGTTTCAAACAAATTTTATCAATTCAAAGGATGCGTGAGTGAATGGACCCCAAAATACATTTGAACGTTGCTTAAAAAGTATGAGGATTTGCATTAACAATTTTTATAGATATGTATTTTACTATGAGTAAGTTAGATATGGAGAGTAACTAAATACCATCTTTATGTGTAATGTTAATTATGAAGGGGAAATATTTCCGAGAAAGACAACATTCAGAATTGTTGACGTTTTCATTTCGTGGCACGCTAAAAACGAAATATTTTCTAAAACTGATTATTGAAAATTATTTTCAATTACATAATTAATTAATCTAAATGTAGTTTATTTCATAAATAAATAATCTTTTTTCAATAGAAATCAATTTAACACTAATTAATTTATTCAGTCAAATTACCATTAATGATTTCTTGTTCAGTGTATGCATCTTACGATTCTGTTCTGTCCTCTGTAAATTAGTCCACAATTCGTGAAAGATTGATAATAAATTATTGTAAAATACGTACAATCGAAATCAAGGTTTTTTCTAAGATATGAATCGATTTGAATATACTTCGCATAATACAATGTTTCATGGTTAATTCGGGGAAATACCGAGACTTCGACTACCACACGACCTCATTCGAATAACCAAAAATTTAAAGACAGTAATCGCAAACTCCATTACTTAATTTATGACATTATTTACTTTATTTAGAAAATTCGGAGTATGGATTAAAAATGTAACGTTTTTTTTTTGCTATTTCGCAACTGGTGGTAGCTAACCTTTTTCATGCCGCTTCAGCAAACCGAGATAAATTTTCGGGGTCTAACTTTCTATAGATGCAGAGAAACTTTTCGCTAATTTCTCACGAGGCTGCCGAAAGATAAAAGTGAGGCATGGTTCTGTTCGGTGTCCGCAAACTCTTTGGACCTAAGTTACGAAGAAAAATCAATATAAAATATCTCAAAGACTTGCACTTCAATTTTCATGAATGCGTTTTATGTTCATCAAAGCACATTGTTTTTCTATAAAATACATTTTTATGAAATATTAACTATTAAAACAATTTTTAAAAACTTATAAAACAAATTATCATTTTTTAAATATTTAAACTATAATATGTATTACAAATTTAAAAGAATCATATTAACATTTTTTTGATTGAGGCAATATACTGTTAATTGCAATTAAAATTAATTAATAAGCGCTTACAGGGTAGGCCATTTTAGAAAATAAAATTTAATGACATTAAATGAAATCAACACATTCTAGGTAAGATTATCAAAGTCGTTGATTCACTAACGTGGAAAGTTCTACGAAAAGTAGGGATCAAGTTTTGCGATATCCAGGAGCGTGTTTGTTCTAGGAAGAAACTTGAGAAGACACTAAGGATTCTAGGGAAGGCCGGAACTGACAATTGGCATGGAGTGAGGAGACGAAGGAAAGAAGTGAGAAAACGGAGAAAGACCAAAAGCAGAAGAGACAGAATACCAAAAACAGAACGGAGGTGGCAGTTGAAACTGTTGGGTTAGCGTGGGCGTTTCCTGACTAATGATTATAAATTATTCACAGAGTATCGGAGGACAAGGATGTTCAGCAAGGGTCACACACCACTTGAGGACCTCGCATCAGTTATAACATATCACGAGGAAGTCTGAGAGTGTGGTAAGATATTGGTAGATAGAGAAATTGAATGGACGAGACTACCCTAGAAGACATGTGACAACGTCGACTTGGCAAGACCTCAGTACTCGTAATAGGATCATCGAAAACGTTTCCTGGATGTACAAAAAATATAACAGAAAAAATCTTCAAATATAATAATAGTTTTGTTGTTGTACTATAACTGAATACCGCTGAGTTTTATTTGACTCCGGAACTCATAATGATTGTGTGGACCAATGAGTATTTGAAGTTCAAATCTTACACTTGTCAATTTTCCCCCGTGAGATACATAGAAAAAAGACTATATATTGAAAAACAATGTCCCTAGGAAAATCTGCCGGAATCATTTAGAACCACGACGATTGTAACGCCACACCTGATATAACGTGCATGGTTCGAAAAAAAATTTAATCAATTTTAAAACATCAAAATATTTTTGACGTTCGTAGAGCAACGAATGTGTCGCGAAGTCTATGGAGATAAACTACCAATTTAATTTAAAAAGAAATGATAAATGAATTTCATTTTAATCCTGGTATACTTTTTCGATGACACTAGGCTTCGTATGACTGACTATAGTCTACAGCACAAAGAGAAAGAATAATATTAGTTCCTTACGATTCGTTCTTCCTTGAGATGATTGGGAAACTCTTTCTTGACGATGTCTGCATACTCCACCAGCACTTTCACGATGGTCTTAGCGAACCGCTTCATGTAACGCTTCCAGATTTCCGGGTCCGGACACTCCAGTTTGGAGACCACGTCGAAGCATTGGGTGAGTTGCGTGAACACATCCACCACGGAGTTGGAGAACAACGCGTGTTCCGTGCTGCGCTGGAACTGATTCACAAAGACACTGGTCAGTTTCTAGCAATGAGCAAAGCAAATTTCGATGGCAAGGTTTAAAAGATAAGTATTCATTTTTAGCAATAATTTCGAGCATCACAGAAATGTAAGCCGACAATTTTTTTGTGTATCTGAAATTAATTTTGTGGACAATCTAATGTACGTCTACTTTATAACAGAAAATAATATTTTATACTGTTCTAAGTACACGTCTATCAAAATAATTTCCCTTATCCATTCTGATACTCAACCACTCACCGTATTTTTCTGAGTGTTTCGCATTATGTTGACCACGATGATCGGGGTAACAATTATTCTCTTTACTTATTAATAAAATGCAATGTTATGAAAGTATATATGTTTATTTTCAAAAACTCAAATTAAAAATACTATTCATATTTTATGTAACTTTGTTCCTTATTTATAACCTCATGACGTCACATTAAATTAATTCAAAACTGGCACTATCTTCCAAAGTAAAATCTACACTCTAGAGAGTAATGCTTAGACAAATCTACGAGTACTTTCAGTATGGCAGAAATCATATATAAATAATTTAGTGGTAACTGGAGAAACTTTTTTAAAACTATTATAATGCCCAATTGGTAACGACTCCTTGTTTATCAATAATTGTTATGATACTCATATATGCCTTGCACTGAAGAATAAGAGACAACTGAAACATAGTTCACAATAGAATTTTGATTCCTAATTCTCTCTACAACATCTGCGCTAAAGATTGGTTCATATAGGAGATATGATGAACAATAACACACATTGACCATACTCATTTCTTGACAATGAATTTAAAATGTTCCTTCAAATTGGTACATCCGTTTTCAATGATTTTTGCAAATTGTAAGTGAACAACGCATACAACTTCGTGAATGTCATTGAAATAATATTATTAAAATTTATGATACATGTGTTAAGAAAATTGAGACAGAATTATGAAGATAGGTCACAATAAAAAATCGTAACCTTTTTACAAATTTTAAGTTGCGACGTTAAGTGATTCACTTGAATATTAAAGTAATCGTTACCTTCAACGAAGATAAAATCCCAACCTAAACACAATCAAAATACTAATATTTGTCAAGTTTCGTAGGTCAATATTCAATTCTTTGTTTTGTGCGGATGATTAGAATGATATAGTGAATAAATTTTGTATATCTATTCCATCTTAAGTATAAAATAATTATGTAGTCCATTTCATAAAAAGTTCTTCATTAATCTCGCATATTCCTGACAGTTAGCCAATCTATGTGACGTATTCAAACATGTTCCAGTATTTTATCATAAATCCAATATATCTTACCAGTCATTTCAAGACAAAAAAAAAAAAAAAAGACATCGATACATGATACAAAAGTATATCACAAGACTTATCACCCAATAAGTACATCACTCTGTGACGAACTCTACAGTTTTCGAAACACTACAGTTTTCGATGTATCTACGAAAGCTCCTTGGCTGCGTAACTTGCTCAGGTGAAGCTGCGCGCAGGCTCCGCGTAGCCGAACAGCGCCTCGGTCACACCACTGCGCACGCGCAGACGATGAGTCACTTCCGGGACGGCGAAGCAGCGCAAGCCACGGGCCAATAATAGACTCGCGCACTTTGGTTTGAAACATTTTCCAAGCGTTCATGTAGTTACGGTGACTCCAAAGGAGAGCAAAAAATCGGAAACATAAGTACATTTTTTCAGAGTGTTCGAAATTCAAGAGTCCATTGAGGAGTACATACTGATCGATTCTACGACGAACTAATTCCGGAGGAAAAGCATGTTTCTCCAAATACAACGAATACTCAAGGCTTAACCGTTTACATTGCACGTGCACTGAAGCATCTGTTATCTAAACACAACTGGCGCAATCACACGGATCCATTCATCACACATCTAGAGACCACTCTAATAGGTCTTCTGCACTAAAGCGTTATGTACATGGAGCTGCTGCGAGTATTTACGTGGATCTGCATCGCTCACATGCAAGGCAAGTGGTTCCTACGATCGCTACCACATCTAGCCAAGGACTGTACACCAAGGAGACGTACCTGAGCGCGACAAACACTCTTTGTGTGAAACTAGCGCTTTGTGTCTTACCCCGTCCTTCTTGTCACGCGTGATGGCGCCATGCAGGTACTCCAGCGAGACGTCGTCGTTCTCGTTCAGCCACTGCATGACGAAAGGCTCGAACCACCTGCGGACACGTGGCGGTGAAGGGGTGCGCGCGGCTCACAGCGCTTGCGGCGGTGGAAGAAGAGAAGACAGTGCAATCCACAGAGGAAATGGAAAAGATCTTGAAGGGAGAAAACGTGGCAGAGAGAGACAAGAATAGACTTCAGAAGAAGAAGTGGTACCGCTCATTACTGAAAATGCAAGTGGTGTTAAACATACATAGAAAAGACAAAATCATAGAAAAGGAGAACATTTGATAAAGACGAGAAGTGGAAAGGGAAGCCGAGAAGAAGTGAGTCATTCCGGTGACAGTTAAATCTGAAAACGAAGAAGAAGTTGAAGGAGAGACGAAACATGAGGGTAGGTTCAAGGTACTCACGCAGGGTACTCGGGCACGGCGCCCTTGTAGGGCGGCACGTTCTTGACGTAGTTGGCGTGCAACCATTTGACTTTGAAGTGCAGATTCATGTAGGCGGATGACTTGCAAAGGCGATGCGTCTCATGCTCCTCCAAGGCGTACTTCATGTCGACGGCGAAAAGGCTCCACATGGTGGCGGCAGACAGCTGCGCACGGAGAGCGCGTCACGCGGGTGCGTCCTTCCCTCCCTGGGCGTCCCCCTCCCTCCCCTCGCCACGCGGACGCGAAGCCCTCGCGACAACGCAGCGGGCGGACGGACGGAGAACGCGATGGCGGTCGTGACCTCGGCGAGGGGGGACGGCGGGCAGGGCGCCGCGCCGGCGGGGGCCCGCGAGGGGGAACGAAGCCCGCCTGACGCGGGCCCTCCGGCAGCGCGGCGTCGCCGTCGCCGCCGTACGCTCCCCCAGAGTGCCCCCTGCGCTCCACCGGCGCCCGGGCGCCTTCCTTCGCGCCTGTGTGCCTTCGAGTGCGCACCTGTCCGATGTTGAGCTCCTGCGGAAACTGGTTGAGCACGGGCGCGTAGCTGTTGCGGTCCTCCTCGATGACGGACACGATGAGCGCGATGAGCTTGTGCCAGAAGTCGAGCGAGTCGAGGCGCGGCCCGTGGTCCTCCTGCTCACGCTTCGCCTCGTTGGGGTCCACCTGCAGCGGGACGGCGGGCGCGCACGCTCGAGACTGGCCTCTCCTCAATCCCTGAATACCCTGGCGCTTTCGCAGTCCCTTGCCCCGAGGCCCTCCCGGGTGCGCACATCATGCCCCCTTCCCTTTATTAACATTAATTGTTGTTACACTTCCTTGAGGGCTCTAAACAATTACAAAAATATATCATTAAAAAAACAAGAAAAGGTTGCAATTATGTCAAATTAATTTATTTTTAATGTATCATTCAATAACATTTTAAGACCTTTTCAAATTCAGGAATAATACATTAGAGTGGATAAGCAAACTTAAGTAAAATAAAACTGCGAACCCATAACAGTTGGTACGTGAAACAAGAAATAGAAAAGTTTGAAAGCAGATTCAAAATCGGGACCTGATTATTACTACTATTTAATGATTTCCACGTCTTCTTCCCAGTCGCTTACAGAAGAACTATAGTCTGCTCGTAAGACAAAATGTGTGGCGCACCCGGCAGCCCAACAACCGACCTAGCGATATATCCCCAGTGACGGCTACCTGGAACTCGCGGTTGTACAGGTCGTAGCAGTTCTCGAAGAGGAACTGGTAGGTGGAGCGCAGGCACGCCTTGACGCAGTCCTTCACGACGGTCGAGGCGCGAGGCGGCGAGCTCAGCTCCTGCACCTTCATGCGGAAGAAGGTGATGGAGGTGAGCAGGTCCACCGTGGACTTGAGGTCCATCAGCTTCTCTTGGCTGGACGCGGGGAAGTTGTTGCGGTACATGGACAGGTCGATGCGCAGCGAGTTGTGCAACTGGTCCAGCAGCTTCACGAACTTCTCTTTCTGCAAAGCGTAAGTGGGTTGAGCGGCGGTGCCCCTCTCGATCGAAGGGAAAGAAGTAAGGAAGCATTACGACTGGCTGGGATCCTTCGTCACGTAAAGAAGACCTTGGTCAGGATGAACAGGTGTCTTAGGGGAAGATTATGGATGTTAGACGGAGAGGATTTGTTTCAGTATGTACAAGTCTTATGTGGATTCTGGGTCGAGTAAAAGAGTCTAATACATTTTTACGTATGAAATATTCAGTCTTGGTTTTTTTTGTGAGGCATATAAGATTAATGTTTCAATGTATGAGAGTGATTTGTAGATAGTTACTTAGCTTCTCCACTACATCACGGTCTTCACGGATTACAAAGTAAATCAGAAATATCGAATTCGTGAAACATTTACATTCACGGGATAATTCTCTTTTATTACAAACAATTTAGGCCGCCAAAATAACAGCAAAAAGATATATTTCTAATTCAGAGAAAAATAACGTGATACTAGAATGATACGTGAAAATGAAAATATATTCATGTTTATGAGGAAGTTGATACAACTTTCTATATTAATTCTTCATAAAAACTTTCCGTTAACAAAGGTAGTCAGAGATCTATGGTTTTCTATTCCAATATTTTTTTATAAAGGTTTATTTTCTGATATAGCTAAAATTTACGAACTATTTACATATAACACTCAAAGAAAACATTCTAAACTTGAAAGATAACATTCAATGTTGCAAAATGGTATGAATGCATTTGTGTGCCCAAAGGAAATTAAATGGAGTGTAAATATTGGTTATAAAATCACTACTCGTAACTACTATAATATACCAAAAGAAGTATGTAATTGGTTGTGAGATGGTATTTTTCTATGAGAATATAATCATGCTCGTGTAAAGAAATTATCTAAAGGGAGAGGAATCTGTATTCATTCGTACAAACGACGTGCGAATAGTAGTAGATGCTAGAAGAGATCTAGAACAAACAAGATGTATTAATGATTTTAAAACAATGCAAGATTCTTATGATTAATACATATCAAAGGAGTTTTAAATCACTCAATGCTACGGAGAGAAACGATGCTATGAGAGAGAAAACAATCAACAAATACACTTGCTTGGGTTTCTACAATGTACGATGTAAGAACAGGTATTATCAGAGTGTGGTGTAGAAATGGGGGAAAATGTCTAACTATGACCGTCCAGAGTTGTGACGCTACAGAATTAAACTCGTAGACCAACGCAGATATTGATAAGATAGAGAAACATATCTAAGTGTTGAGGAAGTTTTGTGTCATGCTTGAGATATCCGTTCACGACGTTGCCTGAAATCATGAACGAGAAAATCTCATTCTCGATTCAAGTATTTTATTGATCTTTTAAATCGTGTATAGCTATTTCAGAAAAGATTTTTAATGTTCTCAATATTAGAAAGCTATAAGGTTTTGATTGCTTTAATATTATTTATATACGGATAATACTTGTATCTTATTATTTTGAGAATGAAGAAGTAGTTAATTTGATAGTGGATGGGATCCGCTTTTAGAACTGTCGGAAAATAATTATATATATGTTATACATTAGTTAATACGGTACACAAATGCATCAAGTCTAGAATGTTGAGGATGGCAATATCAATTTTTCTTCAGGAATGAAACAATTTAAAAAGTGTTTCAGAAATATTTAATAGCATTATGAGAAAAATTTCCATATTGCATTTCATTTCTAATAACGACTCCGTAGTTGTTTAAAGGCAAGAAATTAGACATATTTACGATCTTGATATAGCGAATTGCGTAAACGTCGGAAACAGAAGTTGTCGGACGATGTCGTGCAGGGGTGGTGCACTTACCGTTGGTCCACTCCTACACACTAGCAGCTCTAAAGGAACGAGCAACTTGTGCATTTGGACGGCGCCGGGGCGGACTGTAAGGTGTGGGTTACAAAACAAAGGGGTGGCACCCGGGGGGGGGGGTTGGGGCGGCCGGTGCCCGCCCCCGCCCGCCGCCAGCGCGGCGCCGCCCGGCGCACTCACCCCGAAGTTGGAGGCGGCGAAGCGGTCGCTGGCCGACACGGCGGACGAGGCGGTGGTGTGCGCGTAGTAGGCGTTGATGTTGGCCAACAGCGTGCTCATGACGGCGGGCACGCCGGGGCACAGGTACTTGGTGGACAGGCAGTGGAAGTGCCTGCGGGGAGCAAGGCATCAGACCGGGCCGCCGTGCACCGCGCCCCGGCGTGCCGGTCCCCCGCTCCCGCCACCTCGCTCACATGGACGAGGGCGCCAAGGCCACACGTCCACCGGCGTGGGGTGACGGCGAGAGCGGGGGCGCCGCTGCGCCGCTGGCGCGTGACCGCGGAGGACCCCTCCGGCGAGGGGGACCCCTCCGGATCAACTTGCTTTCCTTAAGTCGGTCGCTCGCCGCTGCTTTCGAAGCGAACGACCACGACGACGACGACGACGACGGCCTGCCTAGAAGCACAACATGGTCTGCGACAAGAAGAAGCAGACGACTGACGATTCGTCTTCTCATTGGAAACTCAGGTTTGTTGTGCTTTTATGTAATGCGAGGTTTGTTCTGAGAGGTATTTTATTAAAGTTATCATTCACTACTTTAAGGTGTTTTATAAAATATATTATGAATTGAAAGATAAACTGTATAAAAAATTTATGCATAAGACATTGTTTTCATATGTTTAAAATATGTGAAATTGTTTTAATTTTTGGTGAGGTAAAAATGTATGTTTCTGTTATTATGGCCAATAAAAACTATTAACTAATATTTCAAAGTAATTTTAAAAATAAATTAAGAAAAAAGTTTGTTTGATGTGTCATGGTCATCCGTTTGCAGTTAAGAGTAACAATACATGTAATGAAAACTTTTCGGCCAAAGCGTAGGAACAAGTGCAATAGAACGTTTAGGACGAAGAATTTCTACTAATATAGCTTCATGAAAAAAGAAATTTTTACCAGTACGTCAATAAGGGCCTGCAGATGACAAGATACAAGGATTAAACATAAACCACATCCTCGACATGATCTGCAATGCCTTGGAGTGCCGTTGGACTCATGCCTCCGATAGCTCACTTGCACCCACACAATGACCGACATACACTTCCTGAGGACGAATAAGCATGATTTGACTCGTAAGACCATAGAGATGAAGACCTTGAGACCCCCTGACTCACGTCATGGCCTGGTAGATGGACTCGATGCCGTAGCGCATGGCGAACTCGTCCACGATCTCCTCGGCGTGAGTGTCGAAGTACACCTTCCACGCGTCGTCGCCTTTCGCCTGGGGCAGTGTTACCACGCCGGAGTTGTCTTCGCACAGCGAGTGGAACAGGTTCTCGTGCAGGCACGTGTATTGCACGTGGTACGGCGCCACTTTCTCCTCGCCCTTGATCTCCACGCTGATGTGCAGGCGGATGGCTCCGGACACCGCAGACTTGTCGGTTCGCTTTTCCAGGTTGTACCACACGTCCATCTCGCCGGACAGCGTGCGAACCTGCGACGAACAGGCAATAATCAACAGTCCAGTCGAAACATCAAAATTCAAACACATATTTATTCTATATCTTAGTCCATAGGTCTTTTCTTCCACCTAACCCTAGCTTGGGTGAGGGAATTGGGAAGGAGAGATGTTGCCGGGTACTGAACCATCTGTTGTAGGTGAAGGAAACTCGAGTTAACATCCTCACCTACTTCGGCCGAGTAAGCGCTCTACCTCAAAGCAACATGGTGGGAGTGAAGACGCTACCAGAACACCACCGCTGTCAGTGATTCCAAATTGGATAAAAATATTTATAACTACTCGAGTGTCTGTTCAAATAAAAAATATTCCTATTTCCACTTTAAAAAATGTATTTTCCCCTCATACAATCGTAGTTGGATAATATCGGTAAACGCCTTCAATCTGCAGCCGTTAAACTACACTCCGTATTTTGTGAATATGATAGATGAAGGATAAATTGTGTATATTACATTTCCTCAATTGTTTTATCTTATTTCAGTCGAGAACAAAAGAGTATATTTCCCTTGACCGATTACAGGCAACAAAATATCCTTAATTACTTTCTACTCTCTGATATATTAAAGGTGTACAAGTGTTTATATTTCGAAACTATTAATTTATAGTTATGGAATATATCGATGAAGAATAAAGCTCATTTTCTTGAGTTACTAGAACGTATAGAGAATTGCACTGCAGATTAATAATTTTTTGCGAACGAGTTTCACAAATTTTTTAGTTAGCATTTGTATTCTTCAAAATATGTGCCCAAAAGAGACGTCAGTCTCACGACGTCCAGAGATAACTTAAAGTCACACTGTAACAAGTACATCTATGACAGAATAATAAATAGTTAACACTTATAACATTCATAATTCTCATCATAGATAGACAAAAGAAATACCAAACTTAAGTTCCCTCCAGGACTACTTTACCGCTACCACCCGACTTAAGCACGATCTGTCCTTATCTATAAATATTCTTTAGATACATGAATACAATATTCAAAATAGTACTGGTTTTTTTTCGTGCCATAAGATGTCTCTTTTGTTTTTCCTCTCGTGGTGATGTAAAGACATACGGTGGATTTCTAAAACGTGGTCTGAACGCGGTTTTTAGAAGATGCAGCCTGAAACCTCGAATTAGCTTGCTAACAGGTTTGGACGCCATTTTCAAGCCATCACTCGATCCATGGTTCGAGAAGTGCAAACCTCGGCTGAAACGGTGCCTCGTATTTCATTGCTACGCGATTTGAGGTTAAAGTGGGCAAATTTGAGGAGATATCAATGTGTGACTGAGTGACTCAATGATATGAGAACGCTTAATTGAAGAAGAACAAGAACATTACCACAATACGAGTAAAAATAATGAAGATTTTAGATATTCAAAGTTAAATGCTATGGACATTGCTGCTGTATTATAATCAGCATTTTTACTGATGGAAGAAATTCACTGAATGGTGAAAGACTAGAAATGATTGATATGGTTTGTTCTACCATAAAGCATCGTAGCAATATCAATGGTCTTATTTATTTTCAGATTTTGTGTAACGTACACATTCCACTCATTGGAGGATTATTATATGATGTTCTTGAAGGTGCAGTTAGTCTTGTGAGTCAAAATTTCAAACAAAACAATTTCTGCAATGTTACACGTACGATAATACTAGAATAAAACTGATTACAAAATAATACAGATAAGTTTTCTGTTTTTATCCAGTTCTTTTTGTAAATAAAGGTTAATATAGGTTGAAATAACCTGTAAATATAGGTTGAAGTCGTTCTCATATCGAAGTTGTAAAGCTAGTTCGTACTTTAACATGTGTGAGAAAGTATATCCTCAAAGACAATTTGTAATTTAATTACATAGCACTACTAATCTGAAGCATAAAGATATATATTGTGAAAAGAGATATTATTGTAAATAAATGTATTGTCTGAAATTATCTTTAATATTTAATAGACATAATAAATATGGAAGATTAATATCATCATTAAAACTACCATGTTTCCCATTAACCATTCCCATAACAATACCATATTACCTTTACTATCGCCTTGGACACAATGTAAATAAATCATCGTGTGCTTGTCGAATTTTGTAAATTCTAGGAGTTTCTGCGCTTAATTGCTGTCAAAAACAATTGAGAATTGCGACGTTGCCAAGTGTGATATCCGAAGCCACGATTTGAAGGCGCGGGCAAGCCAGACCACGTTGAAATCTCGTCTTTGCGCCATACCTCAAACCGAGGTTTCAAAACTGAGGTTTAAGCTACGTCTTAGAGATCCACTGTGTAAGTTTGGGAATATGCACTTTATGTATGACACGTACTGTTCTCAAAACGCGGTGATTTACTCAGAACAAATCTGTTAATCTTGTTAGTTGTCCCTATCTGAATAAAGAAAAACTTTTAGATAATAACATTTCATTGATACAGTATAATAATAAAACAGTAATATTTTCTTATACTTTCCATTCAATAGAAAGACCTTGTTTGAAATCACTCATAGTGAGGAAAACTGAAGTTGTTAATGAGCTGAATACTCAAAGTAGCATAATCCTTCACAAAGCTTTAACACATATAAATAGTTCAAATTTCAATGGTTATATTATTTAATAATTTAATCCAATGTTTTCAATTATGTAATTCCAATTTCAATGTAATTTATTTATCGTTATTCATGGGATCGGATCACGAGCTGAAAAAACTAAATGCGAGACTTTTTCTCAGTAAAAATATTAACTAGACTTCCTAAAAAGCTCAAACTATTTTATAGGTAATAGAAATGTTACACTTGTTTATATTCTCATACTTCAATAGTGAGATTTTTTTGTTTTACTCATTGCGAAGTATTGTGTAATCAAAATTATTATTTGATTTCAAGTATCATTATAAAATACTAGCTCATTGAGTACTTGATTTAACTCTTAATTTTTCACAGATTCGTGATATATATCGTTCTGCGTGTTTGAACGTTGCCGAAGACTTTCATTAAAATTACTCTTCAAATCCTCATTTACATTACAATGTCCTGAGAAATGGAAGACATTAACTGGGGCTCCAGCTGTTGGTGCTCCTAGGACAGAGTAATAAACTACCGCCACGGTTATAAGAGAGTGTGCGTCTAGATCTAATTGGGTGAGTTACAGGCTGAGGAAAAGACGAAAATCACTCGTATAGTTACGCGAATGAGAAGTACACGAATTTATTTATAAATGTAATGTCAAGCGTACTGAATGAGAAACTGATGCAAGAAACGAGTTCTTAGAATACTGGCCATGAAAAGATGAACTCATTCGTTTCAACGTTCGCAACAACACTCATCATTTTACTAAACTTCTTTTTTTTTGAATTAAGAGTGTGATAAAAAGAACTTTTGGAAAGAAAAAATAATTCTGTCTTGTGAATTTTTATTTACCGAGTAAACTTATTGTATGAGACAGACGTTGGAAACATATGAAGAAACATATGAAAAAATAGTGAACAGTAAGTTATCTCCTTCGGAATCGCTAGGAAATTTAGAAAAGGCGGGCGAGGGAGATGAGGGAAAATTTTAAACGTGTTATCATTGTCTAATGTTTTTTCTTTTTCTCGCCGTATGTCAGAGACTCATACAGAAGATATAAACTTGTTTGTCCGGGTCAAACCGAGTCTCTGTCGACAAAACTACCAACGGTTTGGCCATTCTGTTGTGACCTTCAGTGCGATGTCCGAGTCGTGTAGACCTANAAGAGACAGCCTATGTCACTCGCGTACTCTGAAGAAAAGAGAATGCTGGTGTGATATTATCTATTTAATCAGATTATAGTATTTCTTTGTAAATACTTAGGACAGGAATGATATCGAAGATTTTTATTAATCGATGTCCCTGATTAGTGCAAATTCAGAAAGTATGAAGCACGAGATTTGTTCCAATAATTCTTGATAGTTTTTCAAAAATTGAAAATTCTCGGAAAGTTCAAACTTACGGGTTGATATTTCTGGAGAAAGGTTGTACCAAGATATGAAATATGTTATAGACCAACATTATTTAACTACTGTATGAGTAGCAACTTCGATATTTTAGTCTACAATTAATCAGTCTGAAAAATCTGAATTTCTGCTCAACATTTTAAAATAATTACTTCATTTATTTGTTTCCTCGACAGTTTATTAATGCCATTATAAGTCTGAACCGATAAATTTGATTTTGATAACCCGTGGTACTAATATATGGAATATGATAACATATATGTATAATATAGAAAGTACAAATTATTTTAATTCAATGTCTATACATAGTAAACATAAAATGTTAAATTATGATGATAGTGATAAACATTTGAAAAATATTGTTCTCCAATCTCAGAAATACATGTAAATTGAAAATTTATTATTAAAAATAAAGTAAAATATGTCGGAATTAAATTGTTTATCTATTGGATGATTTCATTTTAATAGACGAGTGATTAAATGTGACAAACTTCAAGAGAAAATTTGACATAATGGACATTTGACATACGTAGTCAATCACAATCTATTTTTCATAAAATGCACGTCTCTCAGATTTGATTATTTAACATGAATAAAAGACAGTGAGAATATAAATAAGCCTGGTTTTATAAGTCTGTAAAAATGCTTCACGTGAACTCAAATCGTAGAGGTTTAGGTAATCCCCAAACTTGGGATAGAACTATTGAATAAATCTATACGTCAAGAACATAATAATTATTCATTTAAATCAAGTCCATATAATTACCATATTTTCCATATTGTTTACAAAAGTCTGCTTATTAAAATTTTTAATATCAAAGAATTTTCTTTTCAATGATCTTTCCAATGAAAGACTTAATTTTCATTTAATCTATATAAAACTTCCCGTACTTTCAATTATATTGCACGTATTTAAATTTAAATTTTTTACCATAAAAAACTGCCAACTAATCTCAAGAGACATGAAATTGTGAACAGAATCTCACTGAATAAAAAGTATATTTTATCTTTAGTTAGTGTATTTAATGTTTTTTAAGTGTCAAATGGTTCAGGGAAGAAGAGATGCTGGGTTCTGGGAACTTGCGGTTCCGAACTGCCATTAGCAAGTCGTTCAGGATTGTTTTTTTATGAGTGTAGGTACTGTAAACAATCAGAAGCTGGCAAGTATTGGTGGCATTTTTATGACAATAGTATACATGAATTTTCGAACTTCCGGACTTAATTCTGTGTAGGGGAAGATAGGGTATTTGTATTACAATCACCTCGACTTTTGATGCAGAACTCAGGCGTGTGTTCAATGCCTTAGGGACCTTTAATTAGAAACCATATAAACACTGTCTATTAGAGAGAACAACGTCATACGTCGGAGACACAGAACCACTATCACCTCGTTCTATCTCTTTGAAGCACTCGCAGGCATCGATCATGAATAGTCTGATCCGATGCCCCAATGTATTCGTGTGTCATGGCATCTGTCAAGTAACATTAATAATTTTCATCAGAAGAGTATTCAGATTATTCTACAATTATTTTCTGTAGAAAATTTAGTACATTGAATCTTCACTAATGGGCGCTTTTAGCAATTTAATTAAATTTAATTGATATAGATTCTAATGATTTTATTTATCTTTCCGCCGTAATCCCTACGCTTGACATTAGCCTGAAATTGAGTAAGAAAATACCAAATGCCTCGAAAGACTGTTCATATCAAATAAAAATATAAAATTATTTTCAATAAATATATTTTTTACTAAGTATACCTCAAATATTACAATAATGATTCATACATTTATTAATTGATA
This sequence comes from Laupala kohalensis, assembly GCA_002313205.1. Classification (NCBI taxonomy): domain Eukaryota; kingdom Metazoa; phylum Arthropoda; class Insecta; order Orthoptera; family Trigonidiidae; genus Laupala; species Laupala kohalensis. Next base: position 293,126 of record NNCF01128172.1, on the reverse strand, counting down.
ATTCATTATTAAAACATTTATGAACACGCAGTAAAGAATATAATGAATCTCTTTCATTCTAAATCTACCAAAAAAATTCGTACATAAAGCCGAATTTGTGTAATGTCTTAGATAAAACAAGTAAAAGAAAACAGGGAAAATTCGTCTGGTAAATACACAAAATGGGTTATAGGAAAAGATGGAGGAGAAAGTTTAGGAGTGAGAACTGAGATTTTTCTTATTTCTGAATATTTTAATGCTTCCGACTTACACTGGATATGAGCAAAACAGGTTAATTAACTGACTTCTTTAATTAACACTAATACCTCCTATACTCAAAAGCTCCTAAAGATAAAATTGTGTAGCATTTTAATTATGAGAATGTAACCATTAAAGACCTGGAATGCGATTGAATATTACGGTTGTTATATATTACCACATATGGAGCGAGCTCATTCTGCAATGCACTTGACGCTCTAATTAAAATACGCATAGATTTCAATATGAAATATGGTCTTAAATATTGTTTTTCTTAGCGGAATAGATGCCAACCTCACAATTTATGGTTTTCATGATCATGGGACTCTTCCTAAACTGCAGATCGTTGCCTAGCACATCTGACTTATTTTGTACCGGCGATGAGGATACTCCACAGTGTAACACATTTACAACTTGGAATAGCTACGCACTAAGAGGATTGCAAATAGGATCACAGTAAATGCAAGACTTAGTTACGGAATGCGGACACATTCGATTTAATTAATAATATAATGGACGCAGGAAAAAATAATTATTAAAAAACAGCATATCAAAATTATTGAGGTAGGCGTAAGGTCAGCTTCCCATACCTTTCCGTTCTTCACAATAGATCAATCACTGAAATTTTACACAACCACTAACAAACTAATATAATGTTTTAAATTGTTTTTCAAAATATTCATGTGGAAAGTTTGAAATTATGACTCGTTGTCTTCCATCGGCTATATTGTTAATTAGCAAAACAATACTTCACTTCATCTACTCTTCCTTGTACTCATTTTATGATATAACAATATAATAATCTCTGAATTTTATTGCATCTCAGAAAAATAATGTGACATTTATAGAAGATACAATAGAAAACTGATGTTTCACACATCCTTCATCAAAAAATAATTTTTATTACATCGCTTCATTTACACTTTCTTCGCAATAATTTTGATTGCGTTTATTTATTCACTCAGTTCCTAGGCATGATTTCACTCGACACACAAAATATACTTGCTACAATTATAAATGTATTTACACTAATAAATATACCCCATCCCTTATTGATATTCTACTCTCGAACATAAAACTACTTCCAAACATGACACGTAATACAATTACTGCTTCCAAAATTATTTCCTTTCCGTTTCACGTGTTTCACACAGAAACTTCATGATACAATACCTCACTCATGGCAGTTTCCAACGACAGGGTTTGCGCCGAAAATCTTCGCTGTCGGTGTGTCCAGCGGTCCCGGGACCTGACTGCGGAGTGCTCAGTGAATGCCCTCGACCGCGAGCGCGTCCGCCCGAATTTTCCCGACTAACGTATCTCATACACGCTCGCCTCTACGAGTATATGTGGTGCACGACTTATTTAAACAAACCGTATTTAGGCAATAGTGACAAAAGAATCTTTAAAACGACACTGCATAATTCTAATTCTCCACTTACTTTTACTACTTCATTTTATAACTTATCTTGACGTTGCGGGATGTTTGCCTACTCTGATCTAATGCCCTGCCATGAGAAACACACTGTATATCATCGGCAAATTTAATACGACTACTACTGACTACTAGTGCCTTTCAAAGATACCGAACTCTTCGCGGATCTCATACAACAGACCTATGCTCTGTCCTCTCTCATAATTTTCCTCTTCAGACTTCCTCTCTCCCTCCCGTGTTTCGCAAGGTCTTCCCAGAGCGCGAGTCTACCCTCTTATCAACCAACGAGGGTACGCACCATCCACACTTGAATACCCACGAGTTTCGTCAGCTACTCGTTCCTCGTTTTCACCCAGAACGCGCTCAATATAAATTCTTTACACGTTTTGGCGCTGATGTCTCCATCTCAGGGCACGTTATTGTTATTACTATTATTATCACAATCTTGTGTTTCTGTTTTCACAATCTTGTAGTTGGATTCAGGTGGGATGTGGTGTACGCCTAGTATCGCGCTAAGCTGACGGTACCGAGTCCGAATCTCGGTCCCGTCTCCCATTTTCATTCAACATAACATAGTTAACTTGTTACCTGGCAGTGTGGTTCACCGCAATTAATATGTTTTCTGTATGGAGTATTTTATCATCATGTTGAGCACTGCTTGCATACTTATAATTATGTTCGACAATCGTGATCACGGTGTGGCACCCAACTTGTTGACTTCATGTTAGTTTCGTCCATTCGTTTGTAAAAGTGAACACACTTACACGAGAAATAATAAATGGAAAAATCTGTGCCCCACTCAACTTATCAACGATAATTCGTAACAAAAAGGTCATAGCACTAAACACCCTACTTCGCAATAAGAATATGTGAGAAAAGAAAAACACTTCCCGAAAAGAAATCATAATATATTAAAATTAAGAAAACGTAATGACACAGTTTTAAAAATTGGGGAGGAGATACTCGACCACTACCTCTCTCCTCGCCGCTTAGATATAAAGCAGGAATTCAAACTTAGATACAGAATGCTCTTTATGCAGAACAAATGAGTCAATTAGGCTTTGTAAGCTCTAAAAAAACATACGGGGAAGAACAGTCAATGAGAAGCTTTATTACGTACTTATGATCTGGGAGTTATTTAGACGCTTCGGTTTTACGACAGCGTTTTACTTTTGTAATAACATTTCAGGAAACTATTAGTTTACTAATCACATTAGGTTCAGCAACGGGTTGGATTTGTCTTCTTGAATGATAGATGTAATGCGTGAGAGGTGATTAAGGCGTATTTGGAAAAAGGTTGATGGAAATTAGCAAATTTATTCATACTGCCTCTTCAGCTACAATATATTTATAGAATAGCATTTACCCGCATCAATGCCCGCACGAGCAATTGTGGTCATCCCTGCTCTGATAATATAAAAAATAATAATAATTCTCTACTCGATAGGGTTGCCAAAACGTGGTCAAGGAAAAAAACCCTATCACAATCTGATAATTTTAATGTTTCTGAGATACAATAACAGAGGCACACAAGAATGACGTAGATACGAATAGGCTGGCAATTGCGAATCTCTTGAAATAACATAGTGCGTCTTGTAGGTAGGAAATGCAATGTCGACTCGAGAAAAAAGGATCACTAATTTGAATACATGTAAAAACAATTCAATAATCTCGATATTTTTTAATTTAAAACATTTTTCAGTACATCAATTAAAATTCCATTACGCTTTACCTAGGCAACTTAATCTTTTAAGATCGGAGGAACTTTACAACTGCACGACGGACAAATTTCTCCAGAAATTTCATGTTTAAATACGCATATCTTTAAAGTTCCAAGGATCTCCGGCCTGAATCTAATTGAATTAGTAATGAGAGTACTATAAAACCATTATTTAATACTTTTAACAACGACCGTCCGCGGTCGCAGTTTTTATTAATAAATACTTCAAAGGGTATCCAGATAAGATAGGAAAAATGAAATTGTATTGGGAAAGATTTCGGATTATTGAATAAGCCGGACAAAAGTGTTGCATTTTGCTAAAAACTTGGGTTTCCACGGTCCGTAGGTCCATTGCCCACTCCCCTCTAAGAATTTCTGAAATTATCCAAAATTTGTTACTGTAAATAAGTTTAAATTAATTTAAGAGATTATATCTAAGAACTTTAAACTATGACAGATGTACCCTTCTCCAAGAGCTTACTATTGATAAGTCAACTAAATATCGAATTCTGCAAAAAGGAAGACGTACTGTATCGAATAATTTTAAATTAAAAATTATTTCCATCCAATTATTTTGATTCACGTGTAATAAATTGTTAACAGCGTTAAATATCAGGGGAAATAAATAAGAAAGACGTGTATATTGAGACTGAAACCAACATACGATTTCGGATATTCTTGAACAACACTTCAGATACGATATATATATATCAGTCTGTATGGACTACTTTAAGGTAGAATAAGAGTGCTAAACGCTAGTCAAGCACTTAACAATTTATGAAACTTTCAATAATGTTATCTATTCTGCATCATTAATGATTTCGATATAATTAATGATTTCTTTTTGTTAATATATCCTAATTTATGAATTATATTATTCATTATTATATAAAACAAAATAAAATCATTTATTAAACCGTGTAAATTGAAACAATGTATTTGAAGAATGGTATCAATTTTAGTAGAGTTTTCGTTGAACAACACTCTTAAGTGTATGTAGAAGCCAGGCAAATTTCAATTCTTTTCTTTATTAAATTTGTGATACGCTGGTTAGATTTTAAAACGATTCCACAACAATTTACTTGGGAATTTATTTCAACTGTCCCACTGGAGCCCAATCGCGACCATGGAACTTCAAGATAGATTTATTAAAATGTTAGCCCCGCAAGGTCCAAACTTTTATAGGACTAGTTGATAGATAATGGTTTAAACTTTGAATTTAAAAACAATTAGGATGTTCAATAACGATCACCAGGTCGCTCATATTACCCTAACCGATGAAAAAGTTATTTGAAAATTCTTTAATGCGAAATATATTCTCCAAATACTAAATACTTCAAATACTTAACGCCGCATATGACATTATTTTACAAATTAGACATACATTATTCGTAAGTCGTGTTTGAAAGCCATATACCAGACCTTACCATTAATCCTGAAATATTGCTTCGTCAGAACTCGAGAGAAAGGAAATATCATAATCCTACTCATAATAAAGACATAAACAAATATACGAAAGTATTTCAAAAAGGCAGATGCTTTTCGAATGTGGATTAATAATACACAGGGATGCGTAGAAATCAGGGATCCCTGTGTAATGTTTTTCAGATGAAACATTACAGCAAAAATCTATTTTTTGTTGCAGTGAAGGAAAAGTTAATGATTACGAAGTTTAAATTTAATATAAAACTGAAACCCTTTTAATGGGTCTGTTCCTACTTAAATTTATAATCAAACGAATATCTGCGTTTAATGATTCAAGACTGTTTCTATCCCTCATATTCTGACTTTTAATCCGAACCTCTTAAAATAAATCACTTTAGTTGACAACATTCAAATTTCTGAGTGATCCCAGAACTTCAATGTTGCACGACTTCACCGTTTCAATGCGAACAGCGGTTGCTTGGAGAAGTGCATTGATTCAGATGTCACGGAATTTAATACCAGCTAGAGCGGATTGTTATTACCACACTGGTCCGATTACATTTCACTCAACTACTTTGCCAGAAAGTTTCAATGGTAAATTCCTCCAAATTCCTGGAAATGATACTGCACTACCCTTCAAAGAAGAGATCTGTAACACTCTTTTCCCCTTACGTTCTCCACGTTACATTCGGGTTGGAGTACGTTCAGAATGACCCAGCGCAATATACGAACATCTGAGGCATGTACCGTTGAGGCAATAAATGTATTCTCTTGGCTTGATTGTTGATATTGGCTTTCATTGTGATCACTTTTTTCTCTCCTGAGATGGATGAGAAGAATTGCATGATCGCATTACGTCCGGTTTAATAGTGGAGCAATATCATTGAATAAACTGTCTCATTTCTATATTTCTAAATATTCAATTTTAACTATATCTTATCCATTTTCGTTTTCATCTATTTGGATTAAATTTTATTAAACTGCATGTGTATTCTTTTGGTTTGTAGTTCAGTGGTAGTGCAACAGAGAAGATCATTTCGTAAATATACAAATCTTTCATGTGAAATCCTACTGGTGGATTTAATCTAGACAAATAACTCAACAGATGAAGTTTAAAAAACTAAGAGACCTTTTTTCAAGGTTCAAAATTGTTCTCTGATCTTCCAATACGTAGAATACGATTTAGATAATAATTAAATGAAGTGATAAAAATTTGGAACAACTCTATTGATAAGATGATTCGAAATATGAATTTGATTGACTCGTACGTTGTCAGAATCAGTATTAAAAAAACCGACTTTGTTGGTATCAGGGACACTCCTGGTCGATATTTTTGTCAAAATCTCACGATCGAAAATTGCTAAATTACAATATTTTCTATTACACCACGTATATCTCGGCACGTTCTCCGCAGTTATTTCTAAATCGGCTGACAAGAAACAATGCGTAATGGTGACGTCTCGTATTGTAATACGAATTTAGCTTGAAAGATGGATTTGCAAATGTGTATCATATTTTGTGACAGTTGAGAACAAATCTGGCGAAGAACAATCTCCTGTTATTTTTAATCATTTGGGTACAACGAGAGGAAACAGATGATGCGTACTAGCGCTCTTCTTTCATGACATTTAAACGATCATTTTAGAAGAGGATAGTAGTCTGCACCGTGAACAGGGGTTTCCACGGACATATTTGTGCTATCGACACCTTCCTGTGTCTTGTCTTGTTTGCAAATGTGCCTTCGTATAGGACACGATATTGGCCGGGATGGCAACGCCAGTTATCAACCTGCCCACTGCTTCCGTATAAACCGTAGCTATCACTGCGGTGCGCAAGATAGCTTTCAGTGAGTCCAAGTGTTGTCTACATTACGTGCTTCCTCATATATTCACGCAACAAGACAGTGACATGTTCCCGCATTGAAGTAACTCACATGAATATAAAGGTTCATGACATGAACGATGAGACTCGCTTATATGTCACTGACGCATTTGCACATCTTTTAACACATCTATAGGTGATGGAAAGTGGGATGTTATCTCTGATATATTTGAAGGGGGAGTACGTGGAAATTATGTATTCTCTCTTAACAATAAAATATCCGCGTCATTGTTGAAGTAGACTGATAGGATTGTTGAAGTAATTTGATAGGAGTTCCTTTGCTGGTGAAGGTGGGTTGGCTCACTTTACTCTTTTATCGTGATTTAGACACATTACGTTGTTTCAGATATACAGAGTACGTCAAAGGAAGAGAATAACCAACCTCTGTGAATGACGTGCATTGTTTGGCTTCACCTAACCTTACGTTTTCTGCGATGAAAGGGTAAAGCAGCTGAGGATCAGAGTACGGAGATTTTCCAGCAATTGACCCAATCTGGCCATCATTGTTTCCGCGCGGAATTTTGGTATTCTTTGTAATTTGGTATTCTAATTTTTTGTTACATGGCCTGATTAACAAGAACGAAGAATTTAACCGTCGTTTTGTTATTACTTCTTTTATACCTGTCACATAGGTCAATATATGTACGCATTTTCATACGTCTGGAACACATCTTTCATGTCACATGTTCAAAATTTCACGCATCAAACTTTGATCTCCCGCACGTATTTTTACTCTCTCTGGATGCATAGTGGACAGAATTGTACTGTTTTGTTTCGTGAATATTGTTAAGAGTGGATACTTGTTTCTCGATGGCCGCGGTTCACATGGAGATGACATAATGAAGAAAGTGGCCGGAAGATAATAAAGCTAAGCCACATAAACCTAATTTTGAGATATTGTGTTCGTGTTTGGTGTGATATATAATATTGTATCCTTAAGTTCACCACCATACGTACTTGAGGAATTTAATCAAAAGTATTTGTACCCGAAAGCTTTTTGGGATCATTTATCTCGTTTTATTGTGATATTCTGAATGAAGTCAACAAAGCTCACATCTATATTATATTGTACTTTAGATACGAAGCTAGAAATCGAACATTAACTTTGTGTTGATCCGGGCACAAGCGCTTTCTTGTGAGGAGAGAGAAAAGTTCACGAATCCCGCACGAATCGAAAGGATTCGCTTACGACGCAATAAATAATGGCATAAACAGAGAGACTGTAGACGGTTCTGAATATCGAATGCTAATCGTTAGCCAATAGGAGAAATTCAATGGAAAATGAACTTCGTTTCGGTGGGAGTAAAATGACGCAAGAAATTATTGGAGAATGATTGAGACACTATAAATTGTAGTTAGGGGTAGAAATCACTTAGTCGGATGTCACTTCGTGTCATGATTCATAGGGTCATGGAAGCCTAATGTCTCTGGTGACACGCGAGATGAGGTTTTGTGTAACAGAACTAAGGATTCGAGTACGCGCGAGGCAGAGAGTCACTGACGGTAACCTCTAGCGACTTATTACGTCATTGCTTAAGTGCCCGACAAGTACTCACGTGTTAAATTCATTACGTGCCTAAACGTAATTAGAACTCGTATACGCGCCGTGCAAGGTCTTGAAATGGTAGTCACGAGGCTCCAACTAAGTACGTTGCGCGAACATCACCGATGTTGCACTATGGGTCATGAGCGCTTACTAGCGAAGTCACTGCACCTAGATCAGACTGCAGAGTGTAGAGTAATTTCTTGTATGACGACATTGCTAATACCTAAAAATATGGGGATTTTCGATAATCCATTTTAGTGCAAAGTATTAGAAATGTTTTCATTTTGTGTTGTTCCCGATAACGGCCTAATACAGTGTTATTCAAAATGATGTACGGTATTTTAATGTAACATAATGAAGTCACTTTTAACTGTTCACTTACCAGAACTGATATAAATGAAGGAAATCACAAATATTTTCCTATCCCTCACTGCCGAAAGCGTAATGTAAGTATTGGTGATGCTTCTATCGCTATAACTAAAATCGTGTCTAAAAAGAGAGGGTGTTTTGAGTTCTGCGATATGCGAAAACGGAAACGTGTTATAGAGCAACGTGCGTTTTACAATCGTTTCAGTAAAGACGTCCTGCTGACAAAAGCATTCAGAAGTGAATTTAAAGAAAGCAATTTGAGGAAACAGGCCGTATTCCTAAAGGCGAGGGAGGTTACATGTTAGTAACAAGAAGGATTAACGAGCGGTATTTGTACATTAAATGGTAATAGAAATCTTGGTATGTTAGAAATTTGACTTTTTTGAAATGAAGAGGATGACGTCTTCCATAAGGACGGTGCTCCTCCTCACTGGAAGATGGAAGTCCGTAATTTCCTAAACAATCGGATTTATTAACCATGGTTTGGTTGCGTTGGGCCTAACGACAACGTGTTGTGTTTGGCGACTTAGATCTCCGGCCGTATGACTTTTTCTTGAGGTACTTTGTGCAAGATATTAGAGAGCTTGGGTACAATGTACGAGCATCCTAGTGTACACATTACGTTGGGAACGCCAACCACGTAACGCACATAGGACATTGTCCTCTCACTCATAGGTATCTCTTACTACTTGAGGATGAACCCGTTTGTGAAGAGTATAGCTGTTCCCTGACAGTGCGTCACCTACTAACTGATTGCAGAAGATACTCAAGTATACGGAGACAAATTGGTCTGGCTGCAGATTTACCAACAATTCTCGGAAATGAAACGGTTAATGTTAATAAACTATTGAATTTTATGAGTAGATCGGGGCTCCTCCC
>NNCF01128172.1:147188-283499 GCA_002313205.1 Laupala kohalensis | reverse complement strand
ATTTAGATATTTGTTGGTTTCAGGAGGGTTTTTTAGTGGGTATGGTCGAGATATTCGGCGAGTCCCACACACGGGGAAGAGTCACTACGGCTCTTCTCTACGGTGCGAAACTGCATTTTTCCCTACTTGCATGGGCTCTAATGACCTTCGATGTTGACGAGCCCTAAAGCCCCCCCCCCAAAAAAAAAAACGTAACGCACATAGAAAGAACTAGTGTAATTAATGCATTTGGCATAGCGTAACTTCGACTCAAATCATACTTGTAAAATTGTAAACTCAATTAAACTACACATACGCAAGCGTACACAAGTGAACTGCACTGTGAGTTCACCGGCACACACAGCCAACAAATCTCTCGCATACCACCATGACCTATCTCACTAGCATACAGCAAACATCATACGCAAACAAAGGCAATGTAACATACTAAGCTAGGAGTATTAGTGTACCAACTTCTATGCATGCGCAGAAGTAACTAGCGTACAGCTCGCAGGTACGCTGTGCAAGAACTCGCTATGTGTCACCGCTACCCTACAATTTGGAAAATCTACAACAAGCTTGTCAGGAACAAGCTTGTCATCTTGACACTGTATGTATGAAACCAAAAGTCTTATAGAACATATGTAATGCAATAAAATGAAGGTGATTGAGTTTCCCATAAATTTAAACCAGTTCTGATAAGTGCGCGTCTAAAAATGACTGAATTACATTACTTTAAAACACCGTTTAATCCTATTTATTGCTTTTCTAGATCTCAGAAACCAATTTGAATATTAAATATCTTTTTTATATAATGTTGCAAAATAAAATATCTAAAATATATTTCCGGAATTTTCGATATTTCACGTTTAAATTGGCGGAGAGGGGTACAAATATTTGGCGTGTTTATCAACAAATGCAGAAAATTGTTAATGATAAGAACGTGAAACTTTATTATGAAGTTGTATTTGCATAGGAAACACTCGCTAGGAAATCCAGAGCTCAATAATATTTTTTCTCGAATTTTTGCTATTTTCAATATACATTCAATTAATTTACATATTTTCTCGGTTTTTGTATGTTAACGTTGTTTATTAACATATCTAGAAGTGTTTCTTTTTTGTTGGCGGGGGGGGGGGAGTTCTATATTGCATTCTTAGAAGAAGTTAAGAGGTATAAGTGTGAAAAAATATGAAACAGAAAAACCGAAGGAATTATTTCTTCATGGAAAAAGGACTGGTTAACATATTTTCACTTTTATTTTGCATTCATTGCTGACATAAGTGCGGATAGAATACACGCAATCTGGAACATATTGATTTATTTGGTTCATCGATATGATTTGACTATTATCATTAAAAATTAATTAGTTTATCAAACTAATAAGTATACTTCATACTCGGTCATATTCAATAATTGATATTACTAATTGATATCATTCCCGAAAGAAAATTCTAATTGTGAACCCCTATTGAATGCTAATCCCAACCTACGTATTGCGGGTAAAAGAACACTCGTTCAAGAGTCGCGATATCGCGTTCCTTGCAAATGAAATAGTTTTATTAGTGTAATAATAATAATAATAATAATAATAATAATTATTATTATTATTATTATTGGGGCTTTAGAACACGCCAACATCTCTATCTTTAGAGCTCTAGTCGTATTGGTTTTGATTAGATTATAGACATGCAATTTAATAAAACCGTACCCCAATTTTGAATTTTAGGGAATTATAACAAATATTAATAATTTAATGGAGCTTGCTCACCGGGAGTTATGTCAATATTATTATTGAAAATGCGATAGGGGATCCAATTTAAATGAAGACTTTCATCTTTATTCCCTTGTAGAACTATATGTTTTGTGTGTTACACCACAGTTTTTCTCTTTCTCTTAACCGTTTAATATATTTTTCTTTCAATTTAAGTCAAGTCTTCGTTAGAAAGTTTGCTTAAGGGAATTGTCATCTAATCTCCAGATGATTTCAATTAGCCTTAGATGGATAATAATTATAAATAATCAATAGAGTCACATTATTTGTCATACAAGCGTTTGTTTCTCTTTTTACACCCAAAACAAGTAAATTAATTTATCATACCCTGATATGTAGTGAAACTACAGAGGATTAAATTATTCTCTTATTATTTTTACCCGCTGGAAACTTGAAATGTAGACTTTTACAATGGAATGTAAAAAATATAACCCTGAAAATTAGATTTCATTTCGAGAAAGGTAATTTCGTATTATTATTTTCCTTGGACACTTTTATTGGAATTGATTGGATGATTCCTATCTTGATTCTGAACTATAAATTCGTTTATTGTCATTCAAGTAGTGATAAGCAGGCTTTACCAATTATTTATTTATTTACATGTGTATTAAGATCAAAGAAAGTTGCCAACAAGTGGCTAAAATGCACCACTGCTATCTTTTCCCTGTTAAGTGCCACAATCCCGTGACGAATTGAATGAAATGTATATTATTATAATATTTTTTTTATTGTCAAAAACAGTACAAACTGCGTATGACCACGTGGAGGAAAAAAAACTAATTTACTCTCCGGAAACAAGCAAGGGTCCATCCCATCAATTCCGATCAAGGGCCCTAAGGCAGAGGCGGATTCAAATTTTTTTTTGCATAAGTTCCTAGATAAGATAAAAAGTTAGCTGCGAATTATAAAACTAATAGAATGTCAATATGTTTGTAATTTTACGCAAAAAAAATTACATGTTAATCATTTCTATATTAGTCTTTTCATGTTAATCTTTTCCTGTCTGTAAAACGGTTTTTGAATTACGTATGGCGTAAGTCTTTATTATTCCGTATTTGTCACTCTGAGTATAGATATTGTGGGAATTACAGTAGTACTAAACATAAACTCAAAATTGATAGATTTTGATTATATTTGTAAACATTTAATATCAAAAAGTTTACAAAATATAAGCATAATTTAGAATTTTTCTTAAACTTATAACAATTAATATCAGTTTTAACAAGTGGAAAAAGTTTCATGAGATTCACGGTAATAGTTTGTGAGTTTTTGCTACATTGATTTAACATGGTCTCTTATGGGTTTTCACAAATTTCCAACTTTATCTGGGCAAAGACGATATAAGCAAATGTAGGAATTTCTTAAACTTTCTGAAATTATTCATTGGTATTCTGAAGATATGAAAACTATATGTCAATCATAAGTCACGGGTTCTAAAATGAGATATTCGGTAAAGAATAAAATAATGTCAGGCTACTCGATATTATGGTAGTGAAAGGAGACAACGCCGCACTACATCAAGTGAATCACTTATTTCGTCTTTCGTCACCCGAGTGCGAATCTAATACCACGGCCATTTAAGTTTCTTAATACTTAGAGTTCAAAGAGATTAGAGATTGATGTATGATTTTTCATTAATTGAAATTGAAATAAATTACATTGAGCTATTTATTGATGGAATACTTTTTCAGAGACTACTTTACGTTCCACATACAACTAGATGATTTTAGAAGCATTCTCCAAATAATCAACGTTCTAAGTAATCCCAAAAACTTTCATCAATTACGCATTGTTTACAAACAACAAGATCAATTATGAATTACAATGCTACCAACTTGAAAAAGTAAACTGCTACGTTACCGCGAATGAAGTGAAAAATAACCCGCATTATTTTAATTTGTATTATAATGAAAGTCATGGTTTAAAACATGTGACACATCCCATGTAATCTAATATGTTTTAAAGAAATATTATTGTCACAGTTGATATCTCACGGCATAGTTTATATTTAAAGATTTCTTCTTCTGTAAGTTAGAATCCAGATACAGTCATATTAAAACTTTGAAGTATGGAATAAATTATCATAATTTAGAACAATATATATGCTAATTTAAAGTTATTAAACAAACTTCTCAAACTATTTGAAACAAATTTTACTATGTGATATTTAATCTAACTGTAATATTCCATTAATATTCCATAAAAGAGAAGTTCATGAACTACATTAAGTCCATTAACTTTTGACAAGATCTTACTTGAACTACATTCTTAAGTTCTGTCATGACGCTTTGGGATAGACATTTATAGATATTTATTTATATTATATAGATCAGATATTTTTCCATGGACCTTTGGAAAAGAATGAAAATCAATCTATGCGGACATTTGCATGTACAAATCAAGAAAATTGGTTTTATACCTCAGTGATAAACTTTTATATTAACAAAATAAAACGTCGTGAAGAGACAAAACAATAAAGCATAAATTCGTCAATAACGTACTGACATAAAACAGGGTCCTCTGCAGGTCAAAGATTAAAATGTCCAAAATATATTTGATACAATTTAAAGACATAAAATACGGTCTATAATAAATGATGACCTAAAATTCTTTTTTAAACCATATTCTATATTTTGTTATGTATGTTTTGCTTTTATTTTTTATGTGGTTTTGTGGTCAACTTTGACACCTTTAACAGGAAGAAAACGCAAGAACAATAGTCATATATAATACTATAATGGTGTACAAAATTCTCCAATCTTGTGGGAAACAAAAATTAGAATTAAAAAATATCAATTTTTGAAAATATGATCCTTTAACTTTACAATGAATGATTTCCTTCGCATTTCCTCCATCACTAATCCAGAAGAGCAATAAAAAAAGACGTAAAATGAATATTCAAGTATCGGAGAAATACAATAGTCATGGAGCCAATGCCATAGATAAATATCTAAGTCTCAGTGACAATTGGTTTATGCGTCAAGACTGACCATACTAATAGATTTTACAATTTACTTTTAACTTATTCGTGATTAGAGAACAGGCAATCTACGGGCGAAAAAAATCAATTCAAACACAATGTAATTCCCTCCTTTGATGAGTGTCTACAACATATTCTAAGAAGTATATGGGAACTACCTCGTGATTAATCATTTACTTTGAAAATCCGCGAATATTACAATTTTCCTAAGATCAAATAGTTTAGATAGAAAGCGTAAAAATTTAGTGTATTTATTTGCACAGAGAAAATCCCGTGCCAAAAAGCCAAGAGGATCGGACACCAATTCCATAGAAGTCTCAACGGATGATGGCATGTAGCTTCAGATGTGCAGAAGACGTCATTAAATCACGTGACCATGTCGTTATATATTCATTTTTCTCCAGAGATACAATGATAAAGAGTTATTACTCGATGGTGCCCTAATATGTTCGAAATACAGATAAAAAGGCTGTTTTCGTTCTAACATGGATTTAGTTTCCGAGTGAAACTATTTCAAGAAAGAATCGGAAGTGAGCTAGTTGTTATAACGTTGCCGAAGGGGGAGGAGTTGATAACTGGGGCGCCGTGAGAACTGTCGCTAGAGATAAGAAATTTATCAACCTTGTCTCTGCGCGACCAAATGTCATTAACAGTGGCGATGACAATAGATATCTACAGTCCTGAATAAAAAGGGAACCGCCAGTCATGTCCACAATTTTAGAGCACATAATTTGTATATTAGCCATATGTATTACTCACTAATTTCATAGTTTCTTTGGTGTCAGCTATCACTCGGTTCTCAGCTCTTATTGGTGGAGTAGGGAGAAGGGGAAGGAGACATGACACAATCACGAAACCAGCTACCGCTGATTCAAACCACTATGAGAAACTGCGAATAGGATTTTCTTGGAATGTAAGAAATTCCGCATTAAATTTCCGCCCCTGGTGGTTCACTATTTATTCAGAACTATAGTTCACTCCCAACATCTCACTCTATACTTCGTACTGTGCTGTACTCACCTCGATGATGGTCTGTCCCAGGAAGTCGTCTGACTCTCGCGTGAGCTTCTGTCGCAACTTGGACTTGAGATCGTTGTCTTCATCCCAAACACGTACTTTGATGCGGTCTGACGAATTGTGGCACTCGCTAGAACAAGCGGCACCACAATCACTTTGTGCTACGAGAGACCCACACACGTCCACGTAAGAGATTCGTATGAAGAGAAATCGGTTAGAAAATGCTACTTCACTATCTTAGAGAATAAGCTGATTTTTCTATCTTACCCTTAATATTTTTTTAACGAAATAAATAATTAAAACTTACACACTTTTATGGACTTTGAATAATATTTATATTTTCTGAGAAGAGATCACTACGTTTCGACTTGGATTTAATAACAAATTTGTTATTACTTGATCACCTGACGACGACTTAAATCCAAGCCGAAACGTAGTGATCTCTTCTCAGAATATAATATAGTATTATTCAAAGTCCATAAAAGTTTTTAATTATTTATTTCATTAGATTCTAAAATAGACGTTAATTTTTTAAAACTTTTAAACTTAGTTTTCAGATATTTTTAACGTTTTTAAATTCCAAACAAAATTAATTTCAACAAGTATGCGGAAATATTTTTAGTATATTCATTGTTTTAATTTTTAACTTTATAATACTATTTATAGTATAACATTCCTTACAACCACATACAACTATTATATGTTATGTAAATTTTTGCACTCTCTTAAAACTTTCTTACGTTTCTTTCCACAGAAATCAATTTTATGTAACGTAGAAATAATTTGTTATATAATGTATTCATACTTACTTCATTATGAATATCCACTAAGAGCAGATAGCTCTTATTGGCTCTAAAAATATTATGATACTTTAAAAATATCTTCTGTTTTTTCGCTCTCATGTATGAAATTTTCCATACTTGCAGGTTTCCATTGTGTTTAATTAAAACTGCTTGGTAAATTAAAGGACACTCATCGCGTACTATGAAATATATCGAACTGTTGGAAAATAACACCAATCTAGCGTTGGTAGTTTTCAAAAATTGGAATGAACCACAAAAACATTTATAATGTTATCAGATTTCTTCCAAAATGATTTACAATTTCATTCATTTTTATCGTAGGTCTACGTACATATTTTACACAGAGAATTAAGGGATGTAATATATATCGTCAGTTTTTTGCGTTCGTAAACATTTCTTCTGCGTGGGAATTTAGGCACGAGTAAAAAAGATGTTTTTCACTGGAACCAACATTTATCGTGAAATATTGCTTGTGAAATAAAAATATTGTAGAAGTATTGCATATATTTTCAATCTCGCTATTTCAATTTTTAACTAAAAAAGATGTTATTCATGAGCGAAGCAAATAATTTGTCTAAAAATGCGCTTCAAGAAAAACAAAAATAATAAAATATTTGTATGAAATAATTTTACAGCAAAACTAAAACAGCCAGCTGAATAGTATTTTGTAATATGCATGCATTTATAAGCGCAAAGCATCTGATTCGAATAATGAATTCTTGCGTAATATTGTGATTGTCTCCGTATTAGCACACTTTCTCAGAAACATGAAATAAAAAGCAGAATAACAACATTTATGTCATATAAGTAAAATGAACATATTACTTATCTCTCCCAAAATTGTTGTTGCAGTTAATACAGAAAGCAAAATAAAGTTAGTACTCATGAGCGCTCAGTTGCAAAAATAATTAAACACATACATTTATAGAAATAATTTGATATTATCAGCCCTTTCAACAACAATTAAAGAACACTTGGTATTTCAATCTGGACTAAAACAAAAGTTGTCATATTGAATCCCTAAATAATAATTATTAATTAGTTAAAACCTCTTGTTCTTGCGGATTCAGGGAGTGACTTCTCCAGCACTCTGGAAGTAAGCACTTAATCAGCCCTATGTTTGCTTTGAAAGAAAAGCGGGGGCAAATGGAGAAAAAGCAGACAGGATATATGCAATACAAACATTACTAAAATTCTTATAGTCGTAGAGAACTTGAAACCAAAAGTAACAAAATCTTAAAGAATTTGAAAATAAAATGTACGGAGTTGAGGCTAAAATTATTCCAAACAAAAACGGAGGGACTTTTCATAGGAATAAAACAACGTGGTCGCAGTAGACGAGAGCCAATTACTAAATTTCCCAAATGGCGACTGAAGATCAAGAAAACAATAAAATATGTAGGGATTATGGTAGACGAAACACTGACATTTACTGCCCATGTAGAAAATGTAAAACAGAAAATCAAGAAAATAATGTACGGGTTGAAAAAGGTACGAATTAGTACAACGACGATAGGACTAAGGCAGTTTGTACTCTTGTACCAAGGAGCGCTGCGCACGCATATATTACATAGGGCGCTTGGTATGCTCGGAGTAAAACACGGCACATTTAAAGAAGGTTGTCCAGTATACAGCGAAGTTGCCTATTACCATGGAGTGAAATGTATGGAAGTACTTCAACAAAGGCTATGCAAGTTTTACCCATACATCTGGAAATAGATCAACGTTACTTAACGACAAATATTCGTTGAGGGGAAGAAGTACAACTCGGAGAAATATAAATAAGTCGGACCTTGAAATGCTGGAAAGGAAAATTAACACAAGAATTGATTAAAATTTGTGCGATACGGAGGAAGGGCGTATGACATATAGGTTTATAAAAGTGTAGAGTTTGCTTATAAGAGAAGGAAATGGTTCCACTCTACGCAGGCAATGTTTCAAATCTTGACAGGACATGGTCAAATACGAGACTACCTATGTAAGAGACAGTTCACAGATGACGCTCCATGCAAATGTGGGAAAAAATTTAATACAGTCCATCATATTCTACATGATTGCGAAATAAATGGAAATGAACGGGCTAGATGGTAAAGAGATCTCCTGCAACATGGAATATTTTCAGATCAGGATTGGCCAAAATACTCCTCGACTGAAGAAGCGTATACAAGTTTTGAAGAGTATGTGAATATAGAAATGTGCATTCGACGAAAGTATGACTAGATGGCGGGAAGTTCCCCACCTCTTCGCGGTAGGGACTGGAAACATGTTTCTGTATGGCACATATGGGTAAGCGGGAACATCAAAACTGACAATAAAGAACAGCCGCTAAGGAGGGACGTGAGACAAGAACGAAAGAGGAAGATAAAATACATGAGAGATATAAGATAAAATTCAGAAAGAGATGTAACAACTAGAAAGAGACAATACGACACCAAGACCCAGGTAGTGGCCACATGGTCGGTGAAACGGGTTAATGGAAAAGAATGAATATGAAAAAAAATATAAAAAAATTAAAATAGAATAAGAATGAACAATGGATTAATCTATGTTCAGAAGTCATTGTATCATTTTGAAATAAATTAATGTATTATACTTACTTAATAACTCAGGCGTGATGCAGTGAATTTTATTTTGTGTTTTATAAATTTTCATGTATTATTTGCATGCATAATATTGCCTGACAACTATAAAGCGTTTATAATTTCTCTTTTGTTTAGATGTATTGCATGAATTTGTAGACGGATTGACGCGGAAGTATTTAATCACATTTTATCCTTCTCTATTCTCTATTTTTGCATCCTCCTTTTGTATCGTCGAGAGTGAATTACGTTTTACTTCCATAATTTATTTCCTAAATGAACGTCCCTAGCTGTAATAATGTCATGTCATTTCGTATGTCCTGGGGGTATTGTCTTCGTTGTTTGTTCAATTTGTGTTGTTCAGTGATCTTAAGGTTCGTGGTCTTTGTGTCTGTTAGAAGTTTGTGCAATCCAGTGGAACTCCACATGAAAGAATAGATATGAGATAATCACCCACAACAATATACTTATTTAACAACCAAATATAATCAACGTTCACTTTTTCATCACCAGTGATCATACAAAATTATGAGATAGTATAAGATTATGTCTACGATTCAAGGATAAATTTCTGTGCTTAACCGTTCGTTAATGTTACGTTAATGCTAATAATGTACTTTCTCACACACTCACAAACATAGTGCTAAGTTAACAAAACAGATTCAATAAATGAGAACTAATAGTTAACAAAATGGATTCTACCATGATCTATAAACCACTGGGTGACAAAGTAATCATTGAAAGCGAGTTTAATAATACTTTTGGATGGTCGAGGAATCAGCCAGAAGAAGTAGATCGCCAATACTGAGAAGGCTGTCGCTTTCTGCACAGAGCACTCCGTTCAAAAACTGCTCACGTCTTTCTTTCAGTTCTCCGTCGCGACGCTACAGGCGCTGAGATACTCTGACCTAGGAAGCTCAAGCCCAGACATCATCAGCAATTCTCAATCGCGAGCTTCATTGACCGACTCGACCATTCATAAGTGGGATTTGCGCGGTCTCGTACGCATCGTATAAAGAAGTTTAGTGTATAAATAATACCACTGTTTGATATTTCAACAGAATATAACTACTTTACGACGTTATTATCTAGTTATAATTAATTATGTGTATTTAGAAGTAGAATTAAGACTAGTAGATTAGAACTAGTTTAGGTTTGGAAGTGAAATCAATATAGAATCGCGAGTGATTATCTCATGTCCATCCTTCGCGTACACCTTTGCAAAGGCGCATCAAGCGCGGGAGAAACTCACAAGTAGAACTTCTCGTTCCACACGGGGTTCAGCTCCTGCGGCATGGTGCGCGTCCGCTTCTTCACCTTGCCCACCTGCACCGTGACGTAGGGGTCGCTGGTGCCACTCTTGTCCTTGGCGATGAGCCCCTGCGCGCAGATGACTGCGCACGCGCACGCAGTCAGACGTCTGCGCGCCGCCCCGCCCTCCGCGCGCCCCTCCCTCCCGGCCTCGTCGAAGACCCTCGCCCTGGGTGCGCAGCCTGGGCACCGATGACGGTAGCCCCGGCGACGGATGGCGACTACGCTGGAGGCGACGACGGTAGCAGCAGAGGCGTTGGATGGCAGGCGGGCGGGCGAGGGCGCGACGGGCAGGAGGGACATGGGGCGGCGGAGGACGCCGGGGCGGTCGCGGCGCGCGACGGAAGGCGACTTACTCACGCTACCTCAAGTTGCACCTTGCTACTCTGGGTTGCGTCAGTCAGCTACGGTATGGCCCATGAAGCCATGCACCATGAAGATTTTATTTCGAGGAATAACTAACTTTATCCTCAATACTAGTTCCAAATAATAGTTTATTCGAAAGTCCAGTTCTCACGATCACAACAAATCCCGTTTACGAATATACGATCTCGAAAATACGTTCGTTCCCCTCTCTCCACGGAGGATATTTAATTCCTGCGAGTGAAATTTCTGTCAAACTCCACCTTACATCAGAACAGTGGAACTTTGGAACTAATGAAAAAGTTGGATGGAGATGATGCAAATTGGTGATTTCACTTTCGTGACAGGCGCTCGTTACGAAGATGACAGTGAATCATTAGTCCCTCTCGCATGAGGAAATCTCTTATCGGACTGTATTTAGTAGAGCAGAGAATTGATTGATACTCGGATCAATTACCGTGAACCCGCAGAAAAGTGTCTTTATATTCCTAATCTTAATCCTTGATTTTTATTTTTCAGTCAGTTTTAAAAATTATAGTTGTCTGACTGAAAGTATGTGGATTAATCTGCGACAAAAAAATCACATCCGCTAATAGATTAGCAACCCATTCGCATTCTGTCAGGTGACGTCATCCAAAGATCCATTAGTCTCAATGAAGCACGAAGAATGCATCAGAACTTGAAAATTTCGCAAGACGTGGCTATGAGCTTCGGACACATCTCTCCAAGTGTGCATGACTCATGGGACACCCGTTTGAATCACGGCTTCGAGGGTTTTGTCGTCACATTTTGTTGACAGCTGACATTTCGGAAATTGTTCTAGAAATGCGAGTACGACGGGAATTTTGGTTGTTGAAACGTAAGCTCGAGACGAAATATCACGACCACACCCTCGAAGCTCGTCTAAATAGGTCGCTGAAATCTAGATACAGGTGTATAATAATCGACAGGGATGGCCTACATTCAATCGAGATTAATGGTCGATTATGGAAGCCCTCTCTTGGTCAATTACTTAGTGTTCGAAAATCATATCGTCACATTTTATTTTCAAAATTTCAGAGATTATGTCATCTTAAAGATGATTTATAATCAGAACAAATTTAATTCGAAATAAACCTAGACAATATATAATAATGTTCCAAATTTATTTTTAGAATGCAACAAATTTCACAGCATGTTAGCCAAGAAGACGAATTTTTATAAATTTTATTTAGTTTAATAACTTTAAATAAGAAGAAAAATGACCGAGAAATATTTCTATCCACTATCACTTGTATGACGCTATAAAATCAATGATTTTCGGATAAATATTTTTGTTATTTTAATTATTATTATTCTTTATTTAACTAATGAAAATTAAATTATTTTGTCCGATCTAACTAAATAATTAAATATTAATCATAGTTTATTAGAACGTACATATACGATAAAATTTTTATTTTAAAACTATTGCTGATGTTCATTATAACGAGTATGAGAAATACTTTAACTGTAGGTGATAAAAAAGTAGCTTAAATTGTGGTGAATGAAAGGAATAACCTTTCATGCACATTAGGTTAAGTTTATTTCTCAATTATCTATTACATTATCCGGTAAGCTAATCCCTAGACATTTGTGCAACATCTACAATGTTTAGATTACGTTAATTAACTTTGATAAATTATTAGTTTATTTTTTTACATGTTATTCTTCCATGAAACTACTTAATATTTTATGTATATTTTATTTATGCAAATAAGTAGCATACGAGAAGTGTTTCATCCCAATAATTTAGGGAAATATTTAATTCATTTTGGTATCTTGCGAATACTAATAATCATAAAAATGTTTGTACGAAATTTAATTACAATTCATGTTTCATGGATGTGGATAAACCGAACAAAGATTACGTAGATATACTCAAAGAATTTTTGGGAAATATTTTTGTTCAACATATTGAGATGTCTTGGGATTAATTTAAAATCGTCCTCTTAGCACAAAACATGCCACGGTTTTGATTCTGAGCCAATCAATACCCGAGAGTTCAAAATTGGCCAATGAATGAAGAGGAATGATTTTCGAATGATCATTGCCTCATCCAAATTTAAATTTGAATTTGAGAGACAAAGAATTATGAGGTTTCTACCTCTACAGAAATTTATATACAAAAGTATACTCTACGAAACTTTCGTAATTGCACTAAAACTTACAGTTACCGACAAGTTGCATTCTACAATTGCTTGCCTAAAGGAAAGTGATTTAAGTGTTCGTACAACCACAAGGAGCGTTCAAAGATAGAAGTAAGAATAGATTTCATAGAGAAAACATCGATGAAATATCAGTGCAACCTACGGGTTGCCGTGCATTATTAAGAGAAGTAGAAAAGAATTTGGCACAAAATAACACAAGATCATGCTACAATACGACGAAATTCTAAGAAGTGTCGTTTTCTGGGATGAATTAAAATTCGGTGTGTGTCAATCACGCGGAGATATATTTTGAAGTGTATAATTATTAGCCTACTCTCTTAATTAAACTAATTTTAAGATGTGAAATGTAAGTACGTTGAGGTCCTCTTGTTCAAACGTTGTCCATGAGGCTGTTTTAATAGTCTACAAAACTACTCACAACATTTCTACATTATTATTCTACACACAAAACACATCACTACTCACGGCTACTCTTTCTACTCTAAATTACTACACACTACATCACACTATTGTACACTACAGGGGAGGGACGTGTGCGGGCGAGCTAGCAGGTGTGGCAATTTCAGGCAACAGAGTATCAGACAGACTCATAGAGATAGGAACATGTACAAGAACGGCCGGAGGGTGTCAGCTAGTGTGATCTGTACAGTACAGTGGGAGATGAATAAACTGCAGTATTGGCACTATATAATAAGAATCAACGTGTAATATATAGTATAACATAATATATAAAGAGTATATATAAAGCCGCAGTTGTCTGCAGCGTCTAGAGAGTAGTCTAAGAGTAATGACAAAAGAAGTGCAAGGGCGCAGCGGCGGGCCCACGAGCGGGTCCCGCTGGCGGGCTACCTGTGATCGCGATCTTGCACGACCACTTGGACGTCCCTTCTAAAACCATGTCCTCGGCCTGTTCGAGAGAGTCAATGTGTGTGTCGGGGTCCACTGAAAAGGTGTTTCTGTGGAAACATAAACACACACACCAAAGAACAACACCACATCGAAACACAGCGTCAGGCGGGTGGGGCCGGGTTGGGAGGCGTAAGGGGTATTAGGCGACGGCCGCGGCAGGCAGGCACGGCGGAAGGGCAAAAGGGCACGGGGCTGTTGGCGGTGGCGGTGGCGGCGGCTGCGGCGGCGGCCGGTGAAGCGCGGCGCGCGAGACAAACCTGTGATGGCTATTTTGGCGGACCACTTGCTGGTGCCGTCCAGCACCGACTGTTTCACAGCCTTCATGTGGCCAATGTGGCTCTTTTCCTCCACGCCGAACACAGCCCTGCGTGGCAGCAGAAATGAAGCACAGCGCGGGAAGCGGGTCCTCTCGCGGGCCCCCTCGCACGCAAGAACTCACTCGCGCGCGCACACACACACCACGCACGCACTCACGCACACAATTGCACGCTTGAGCTCTGGGCACGATCGCGACTCAGCTCTCACTTTCGACACCCCTCATAGTCCAAAATTTATTATCCAGAACAATCATATTTTCCCTTAGATATTTTGAATCAAAGAATAAATTAATTAAAAAATATATTTACAAACAGAACTTAAATCCATATCAAAAATATCTTACGGACGAATTCGTTAATATTTTTATCCCATTTCGTACAACAAAATTTGGTCGCAATGTCACAATACATACACGTCGAATAAAAAATTCAAGAACACAATGTAGCACATTAGTCTCCGCGTTAACCGATAAAGTTAGCTGCCGGGTTCCCTCGTTAGTTTGAAGAGTGTTTGTTGGGAGGAGGGGGGGCGCCGCCGTTCAAGCTGAGTCGCGTCACGTAAACACACGCGCGAGCGCGCGCGACCCCGAGAGGTTAGTTAAGAGGAAGAGGGATGGGAGACTGCCTCCGCTCGTATTACACTTCTCACATTACAATCCGGAAACACGATAATGAGCTCGGCATAAATAACAGGGAGCAACGCGTACATAGAGACGGCGAAATTAACAAAGGGCGTCGGAGGAAAAGTAAAAACGGAACGTGAACGAGGAGCGCACGACTACGCCAATTGACATTTTTCTCATGACGAGCTGACATTTGAAAACGTCCGATATGAAATGACATTTCGAATTTGGGACGTAAAAGGTGTATGCAATGAACGATTCACTTATATTTTCTGTTTCACGAACCACGAAATGAACTTTTAAACGGATTATAATCATTCGTTTTCCTAACATCTTAACATGTTCTCTGAAAGAAAAAACATTGATTATCCATGGGGTGTTTTGAACAAATGTGTAATATCTTCAGTCTATAGTTTTCAAATTTACCTCTTAGGGATGCATAATAAATTTGAAAAGGTATCCCTCTGCACCAAAAAATAGAATAATAGCGCCAGCATCTGAATGAGCCCAAAAGTTTCATAACTAAGGAACTTCTCAATGCTTATGATTGGGGAACTCGACACATTTTAATTATATCTCTAACCAATGTTAATAACGTATAATAGTGAGGAAGAAGGGTAAATACATCGATTTGGTGTATAGCCCTGTTAATATTTTCAATTATTAAGACATATTGACAGCTTTTCCAGGGGAAACGGTGACGAATTTAGCCAACATTGTTATATGTGTGCATCAATAAAAATGTCAATGTCCATTTATATTTTCTTGCTAGTTTTGAAAATTAGCCCACGATATAACTGATAAAACATTTTGGACACGTTAAATTTCGACAAGCGGAGAAGTTCAGATAGGAAATAGGAATAGGAAACTAAGTAAATTGGAAAACTACATGATATACAAGAAAGCAAATCTGCAACATAGCCAGCAACGCTAAGATGTAAGGAATTAGACGATAGAAAATTGAAGGTCACTGAAACAGACAGATTAGCTTTATGAAAAAATCAGTATAAGAAAAGTTTAGATAGGTGACATACACCTATAAAAAATTTGGAGTCCTCAAGATGTAAAAAGTTTGAAAGTGACAAGGAAATAGTCTGAAAAGATTAAATTATTTGAAATAACAAAACTTTAAAATCTAAGGAGACGCTATAAAGCTTTAATTAATTTAGAATTGTAGATATTCGGCAGGTATTGATGGGAAATTAACCATCTTATTTAAAAAAGTAGATGTATTTCGTGCTTTATGGATATAAAAATTATTTATTTCGTCATTTTCATTTACTTATTGAAATATACAATCTACTAATTCTAAACAATTGAACAAGTACCGCGAACTTAGAAGATACTATTTGCTCTTAATTTAAAAATTTAACAATTCTTTACTGTTCAACGATTTCTAATTTGGAGAACGATTTGAATACCATAACTCTGAACAGCCCTTGAGCGGACATCCGGTTCGCACAAAGAAATCAATAGCTGTCAGGAAAGGAATGAACTGACGTTAGTCCACTGTTTTCTTCTTTTCAGTGGAGGCTAAAATGCACGCGTTTGAAAAACAAAAATACGAGAGTCAAGACCGTATAAATACGCGATTACCTACGTGAGTTGACTTTGGAAAACAACCGAGCTTCTTTATTTTTCAAAAGATATTTACTAATACAGATACTATATTTTAATATCATCGAAGATCATACATGAAAAACTAATGTGTTAGTAACAACCGTTTGATAACGTTTCAAAAAACTTTATATGACGTCATAAGAAAAAGTGCTTTCGGGAAGATTTTGAATGAACTATTAGTATCAACAAAAGGTAAAATATGAAAGGAAGAACCAACAAACTAATAATTGCAAACTTGAGAGACTCTACCGTTACGTATTGTAAGGAGACGTATAGAGTAGAAAGGCGCAGAAGGCCATACCTGATAAGCTCGAAGATCTCTGGCTTCTCCCGTTCGCGTTGTTTCATGCGCTCCTTCATGGCCGTGATGATGCTGTTGGCTTTGTCTTCTGCGCCGTGCTTGGAGCTCTTCTCCGCAGCCCCTGTGTACACGGGAGCGCGTCACACGGAGCCCACAATGAGTCCCGGCGGAGGTGAGGTTGGAGTCGTGGATCACGAGGGAGAGATATAATGGATGGTCTCGAGGGGAAGAGGGAGATAGAGACCTTTCAACTGGTCAGGGCGGAAGGTCTCCGGATACCTCGAACGATGACCCGTGGGGTGAAGATTGGGACCCGCCAAAATCAACGCTGTAAAAACGCCCTGGATCACCAAACAAAGAGGATAACGAGGAAAATCTTGAAAAATTTAGTTGACGAACAAAAATTAAATTTAGCCTGAAAAATGGTTCTCGAAATTTTGTTGCTTTAAATTGAAGGAGATCGTACGTAAAATTGATACAGAGCAGCCAAGTTTAAAGAAGAAAAATACATTAAAAGAGAATGAAAAGAGTTGGCATTATTGTATATTTAACATGAGTAGTTGTGTTATTTATTTTGTTCAGAAAAAATACCTAGATTACTACCTTAGGTAATTTTTATTTGGAAATTTTCCTTTAACGTCACACTGCTTTTTACGGTTAACTCGTTATTAATCGAACTTGGCCTTTTATGCAGTTTTCAGTTGTATGTCATATAATTTGTGAAGTATTATTTATATTGCATTATTTACAATACCTAACTTTTCAGTTTTTATTTGATAGCTAAATTTCATGCTAACTCATCGTGACCGAAAATTACCCACCCCCCCTCAGTTTAGGAATAATTTTTTTCTAATTTATTTTATTTTTCCCTTTGTCAGAGTGCTGATATCTATTACTACATCAAAAATGAACTTGACAAAGTTATTGTTCTAAGCTGAACAACACTTGATGGTGAGTGACGAATTATTGACAACTAACTTCATGTAATACAGGGCGTATGAGGAGCAGAACTTTTGATTAATGGACTCGGCTAATGTATGGAGGTCACGCAATAGTGCAAATTTCAGCTTTCTACTTGTCTATATCGGCGTAATGTAACGAGAGAGTTTGAAAGTATATCTTTGTTACAGGTAGGGATAATCTGGTTTCACCACATTAAAAGCAAAAAATAATATTAATAAAAATTAATTCATGTATCTCGGCAAACAAATGTACAGAAAAATTCCAAACTAAAGAGGAAAAAACCCTGTACAAAAACACACCGTTGTCAGAAGAAACGTCAACAAATAACTAATCATTCGAAAGGGACGTAAAATATTCGGGAATCAGGAGGCGGTTAAAACCGCGTGAGATATCGTAAGAGGGATGGTAAGGAGGGTGATTAGGGTGTATCCTCAAGAAAATTCGTTGGGAATGTGGCACGGAATTAGAATGGAGTAGATAGCATCCTGAATGAGAGGCGAGGAGAAGTAACGAGTGTTTACGAGGCAAGGCACTCACGTTGTAGACAGTCAGCGTTAAGCAGATCCTTGCACTTCTCGTGGCACTTGACACCGCACTCGGTGCAACGCACTCCTTGGCGCGCGATGCCCCACAGAAGGCCTTCGCACTCGTAGCAGTAGGTGGGGGAGGTGGCCGTCCAAAGCACGAAGTTGTGCGGTGTCGTGGAGGAGATGGGGTAGATGAGCGCTTGCAGAGTCTTCTTGTACACATGCATTTTCTGCAAACGGGCAAACGCTCTGCGAATCTGGGCTTTGGAGAAAACATACGAGGCGTCTCCAATACTTAAAAGCTAGGAATAATCCATTTCTACTCCCGAACCGAAAACTAGGACACACATCAAAGTAATAATGAAACACGTTATTTCACGTGTGACTAAAAAATTGAATTAAAAAATGTTTGAAAAATACCTTGTACTCGCGAAAAATGTAAACTTTTCTACGTCTAATTCATTTTAAACCCGAACTTGGGCCCAAAGACCGCAAAGCACTTTTTAAGGATGAATTCCCTCTTCTAAGAAAGTGCCGGGGGTCTAGGAACACAGTCTCATGGCACGGGCAATTTACTAACGGATAACACATACAATTTTTAAGTGAGGATGTGTAGGTTAGCTTCAACTAGTATGGTGTATTCTGGGATATGTAATCACTTTCCCACTACGTTATAGAAAAAGGTTATTAAAGCAAAAGGATCACCGTATGTCATTTCCCTACCTTATGAAGTTGTCCTCATGAAGGGATATGAAAAATCTCACTTTAGAATTTCGAAAAACTGATGTTTACGTAAACGCGTAACTTTGCTTAAACTCAACGTTATTAATCTACCATTTGGTGAAATATTTTCTTCCACTTTATATTTTCATTGTGGTCAATAGGATCTCTCATTCTCTAAGAAATATTTTAAAGTGAGAGGAAGTCAATGGCATATTCCAATGGAATGTAAATAATGCGTGAAAAAACATATAAGCCATACAAGGAATAGATATGAACGCTTAAATTATATTTATTATTTGAGAAGTTGACATCTCTAATAAACCATTGCCTTGTAGTTCCAAAGAAAGACATTTTCATTTCATCCTAAGAGATTAACACGATATGACTTCGGAAAAACAATATTGTGCCCCAAATACCTTAATGTCCTTTTTAGTTGAAGTAATAATACTTGGCGATTGTATACTCTGCCACGCGCGTGTGGTCGCATCTCACTAATGGAAGCTCTCCTCGTGTCGGTCATTCTTCGAGTGCCCTCCCTCTCAGTGAAGTCTGAGACGTACAGTTTTACGTCGCTCTAGCACTCTACTAGCGAGAATTCATGCCCTAGTTCACTCATTTGCTCTAGTTCGCCTTCTAGAGACTCGTGTCCGTATGAGGTAAATTGCGAGACATGTTTTTACCGAAATCTTGAAGTGAACACACGAAAGTTTGAAATGCAGTTGCTTCTCTACTAAATATTTTATGTGGTCGAGATTGCTTCGCATGTTAATGTCTCGTGTGTTTCTGAGTCGTTAAAAATTTTCTGAGACGTTCTAGAAATGAAGGTCACAAGCGAACCGTAACTAGACTAACACTCAAACGATGTAATTCTCATCTCAGTAAACAAGATCTTTGGCTGCAGTTTCAATGTCTTCTTTCGTTCAGAAGTCAACTCGGAATAGCTGGTTATGATTTCATTAAGAGTCGTGAATGATGAAGCAATTATCCGTACCTGTTATGAAACTGTTCCAAAATGAAAATTAATTGATCTCGTCTTTTTGCAATGAACTGTTAATTCCAGGAAGAAATTGCGCTTATAATTAGAACATTATAGAATTAATTGAGGATTTCTTAAGCATTTAGAAGTCTTTTTTGAACTGAATCTTTAGTCAAATGGAATGTTAGTTTGATGTCTATGTCTTCGTCCTTGGTTCCTTGCGTTGCATAATTCCAATATAAAAAAGATATCTTTTTAATGCTTTTAGAACTAAAATGGAATTCAAAACACTCGTGTAACGTACTTATGAATATTTAACACACGATGGAGAACATATTGCATGCTCTCAGACACGAGGTAGCGAATTTATTAGAATTACACTTTTACATGTTTACCTTAAGCAAAATTTTTAAAAAATCAGAAAATGTTAAATTAATGTTGACAATAATAATAATAATAATAATAATAATTTTAAACCAATAATAATACTTATTCATAAATTTGTCATATTTTATCGTTGACAAATATATTATTACATTTTACCCAATTTTGGAACAAACATAACAACTATGAATGAAAATAACAATAACAATGACAACAGTAACTAACAAAAATCGCTACTGAATGTGAAGTATCCAATCAATTGATACAGAGATCAATGCATGTCTCAAGTGTACAAAATGGGCGATTTGAGCGAATGAAATCAATTATAAATACTTAAATTGTTGGAAACTATTTCAGTATTAAATTAAATATAATGCAAATATAAACAGGTGACGTTTTAATCAGTTAGAAAACAAATCCTGAACTTATATAGCCATATTTAATTACCAATAAATAAAAAAATGAATAAACCCACTTTAACTGTATTGAAAACTCAACAAGTGAAAGATATTACAGAGACTCAATGCATGAAATACATTTCGCTTCGATTCAGTTGGCATAGGCATGTATGGCATGGGTGAACCCATGACTTCTTTTGATAAATATATTGTTAGTTAAATTAAAGTTCCAAGTAATGGTAAATTTCAGGATTTATTTTGTGAAGTCTTGAAGTCACGTTCCGAGTAATTTTAGGAGTAACTCTTGGAAGATTAGCTATATTTTGCGTATACTATTGAAACCAGATAAAATTATACTTCTCGTACGTCGTTGCATTATCAAATTCCGTACTTTTGGGACACACATTGGACCATGGAAAGGATAGATATTAGTTTTAAAACTGAAAACGAAAACGTATAACACAACATGAAACAAA
This sequence comes from Laupala kohalensis, assembly GCA_002313205.1. Lineage (NCBI taxonomy): Eukaryota > Metazoa > Arthropoda > Insecta > Orthoptera > Trigonidiidae > Laupala > Laupala kohalensis. Next base: position 262,287 of record NNCF01128172.1, on the reverse strand, counting down.
ATGTTCTTTCATTGAACAATATAATATATTATGAAATACATAAATTGAAAAATAATTGCTTAAATAAATGTGTGCTCTCATGTTTTACACATTAACAGCATCAGTAGTGAGGAGTACTGATGACGAATTGCATTTCGAATGTTGGAGCATATCGAATTTAAGTTATGTGACAAAAGATTTTGTAAATTTGTTGAAATTCTTGGGAAACGGCAAAACGAAGAGGTTCTCAAAATTTCGAGACAAAATCCACTTTATTGATTCATTTAAAATTTTGAAAGGGTTACATTATACCCGCCATCGAGCTATTAAGTAACATAAAACAATAACTAAAGAATAGCGTCGAAATGTTTCCGAAGAGAGAACAGTCAATTTCAAAATAACAAAGAAAAACGAATACGTTAACTTATGGATCAAGTCAGATTTCAAACAACGGCTCTCGGTGCATGTATATCATCCCTTAAAGAGCATCCATCGGGGTTAACCTCGATAGCACTCAATGGAGATGAAGACATTCCAAACATTTCATTTACATTGGATTGTTCCAGAGCCGAATCGGACGAGCAATAATTCTCGTGTTCATACGTCCATCCAGGCACAAGTAATAAAAAATGAGTGTCTCCACAGTGGAAAATACGTACAAGGGAGAACAGGGCTTCAACTACGGAGTGAGGGCGCAAATGAGACATGAGCCCTAGAGTTGAATTGAGGTGCGACAAAACGAAGGTTCAATGAACTTGTGGCTGTGTTCACCCAGTGAACATTACACCTAACATATTGCACCGTTAATGATATTTGTATTAGCACAAAGGGTGAGTAATTTATGTAGCAATTCATATGTACTTTATCAGTCTATGAAAACATATATTCAAAGCGTATAATGAAAACGATGGGCAGCTACTTAAATGAGTTATCTCATATTATAATTTAATCTTTATTGGAACAAAACCGATGTATTTTATTTAATCAAAATTTTTTACTAAAAAGCATTTATTATCAATAATAAACCAATGCCACTCTATTAAGATTTTATAGAAACTCATAAATAAGTCTCACCCCTAAATGCAAACATATGGAGTGGTTTATTAGATTATAGTGGGGAGAGTAGAAATCAACGTTTTCGCCTAATAAAAATCCAAGCTGCGGTTCTGGACAAGATACATTAGCTCCCATTAAATCCCCACGAAGGGAGGCGAGTGTTATTCGTACGCAGGGTGTGGACGAGTTTGCACCGCGAAATCGAGATAGAATTCACACAGAATCGATTGTATGACATTGTTCTCCAGTAATTGGAATCAAGGGTTTAGATGTGAGAGAAACATTATGTCTACTCGAGTCGACTTGCTATCTGAATGATTTTCCAAGTAATTGGTGTAATAATCGAAGTAATCCAATACACATCCAAAGTTAATTAATATCATCTCGTTTAACTTGCCCTAGAATAATTTGGCAATTCATTCGGTTTACGCGTTGAATGAGAATATGCTGCCCTCGTAATGTAAGATAATACTTCTGATGTACATTTTGTAAGTTACGGCACTATCGCAAGGGAATACATTTTCTGTATTATTACAATTGTGGCGTATCTGATCTCGTAGGATATCATCAAAGCATACGTTTGCTGCGAAATAACAATAGAAACAATATGGTAGGTCGCAGAAATAAACTGGTGGGAACGACAACTGCCGTTATTTATTCTGACACTTTTATTAGCGTTCTCTGCAATTATTTGTTTTGTTTGTACCATGAGCAACTGCAATTTCGCTCGAGAGTCATCGAAAAGTACCAGACACAAACGACCCTATGAATATGCAAAACATGAGTACAATAAATGAGTGTTGACTCAAGTACCACTCACCAACTCCTCGTCGTTGAGCGTGGCTCTGGGTACGGCAGATGTCAGCCCTGCGGTGCGTTTGGAGGCGGCCATCGTCTGCGGGAAGAAATGTGAGAGCGTCCGTCCGCCCTCCATCTTTCCCTCACCCACCCTTTGACCCTTCCCAATACTTCGCCATTCAGAGTCCTTTTGTTTTCAGTCACTTTCATCACCACATTCCCACATATCCACCGCTCGTTGGTGTCTATTCTCTCCACCCATTTTCGCGCATTTTGGCCTCATAACTTTCCCTTCTTTCTCCCTCCAATAAATTCGCCCTTTTGGCTCGTACGTTCTCATCACTCCCTTTCGTAATCATATTCTTCTCCATTCCCATTCATCGACACTATCATTTACACAATAAAATAATCCGATTAGTAATTCGTCTTTGCATTCCACCCATCATTCAATTCCCTCCCTCATTTTCTCATCGTCCTCTTCTCCCCCCCTCATACCCCTTTCACTCGAGGAGTCAGAGAGGGTTCCCAACCCCCTTTCTCAAGAAACAACGGAAACAGAGTCATGCAAAGCATGCAATTGGTAAACTGAAATGCAAGCAAGTAAAGTCATCTCCATTATCTCAATTCCTTGAGTGTTTTTGCAAAGGAATGTTCTGGGGACTAGAGATGTGAATGACTCCTTCAGTCCACTCACCCCCCTTTCCCCTCCGGAATGTCCTGAACAAAGGGTAGGCGAGACGTAAAGAAAAAGAAAAAAAACAGGGCCCCTTTTTGCGCAGCTCTTCGATCCGGCTTTGTTTTGTGTCTAAGGAGACTCACTTCTCGAAAAAAGAGAGTGAGACCAAGTCCAGAAACTCAGAGGCCACGGCAGGAGCTACGACTCTCTCGATTTACGTCGAGGTATACACCCCTTAAAAGCATGAGAATGACGCTGGGTGTCAGCAGGTAGGCTTTAATTTGGTGCAGTGCCTACGTGTCTCGATTCACAGCCGCGATCACTCCCCCCGTTTCCCTCGCCAGACGCTTGGAAACGATATTTCCTCCGCACCTGAGGGATGCAGTTCTCCGGCGAGTTCCTTATTTCGTTTACACACAGTGCAGACAATTTGAAACGAAAAGGAAGACGTTATTTCAGAGACATGTAGTAAAACAAAACTTAAAGAAATATACTGAATTATATTTAAGCTTGCCCAAAACCTCATGAAAACACATCATTACAAAGCTAAGTTATTAGAAGAAGTCTCTAAAATATTTTTGAGAGTAAAAATTGACTTCATTTCTATTTTCACTTTTATTATACGAGCCATTCGTGTTGGAAATAAAACCTTTAAAGAATCTAAATTTGGATTACTAATAAAATGATAGTTACGTAATTAAAAATTGAAATAATGTCCCATGCAATCACACTTAAAACTATAGGATTAGAGCGTTAATAAATAAAAAACGAAAGCGATGAAAAGAAAAATAATCATAAATATTATTTCACATGCAGTAAATGAACATTCAAGCAAGAAATATTTTATCTGCATCTATATCAGTGGTTAGATAGGACATCTAAACTGAATATTCTACAGTATTTCTGACTGATTATCATTCAACCATACACATGCCCTAATCTTTATCATATTCTATTGCTGCTATCAAAATAATATACAATTAAAAACTTCAGAAATTAATTCTTTTGATGTGTTGGGTGAGTCATGAATGTTTCTGAATAACAGCATTTATTAAGAGTGCTTATGTACAAAGCAGCAATTTAAAGTGCTCGAAGTGTAAGTGGCAAAACAAAGAGATGAACACACGGGGACATAGGTATCTCGCTGTCGTGCTGAACAAAGGAAGGGGAGATGCCGCTTTCAATATGTGCAGGATTGATACGTGCAAACCTGTCTTCTCATTTGAAATGACAAACAGAGAGTAGAATCAAACCAACCATCAGAGCCATGAGAACTCTTCCAATTATGTGAGACACATAGCTACTAGATCATGGTTTCTCCTCTACTGTATAGACCTTTAACTGTTTTTTAATTATTTCGTACGTACTTTTTACTTTATTTCTGTTTTACACATCAATCACTGTATCGATTTGGTCATTATTTTATTTCTTTTCTATATACCCTAGTTCAGTGGACTGAATTTTAAAGTACATTGTATATACTCTACTAACCGTGACTTCGCTTGCGTAAATTATGCGATTTTTGTATTAATAATCCTGCTTGATGCTCTGACGATGTATGACGTTCGTCACTCTTGTTCGATTTGGATACCAATGCCACCGGTTTTTGCTCATTGACCAAATTGATGAGCTTTCTTTGCAACTGCTTTTTTGGCAAAGTTTATTTTAAATATTTGTAAAGTTACGTCGGCCGTGGTTATTTCAATAGGGATGTCCATATGTCTCTTCGTGTTACAAACATTCACAATTCATCATGTATTGATAACAGCAATCATGTTATGTTTCGTGTCATATATTTTTATCGACGGATATGAAGTCACTTTCCTTGTCATTACAGGTGGTCTTAATTATTTTGTTGTCTGTTTGTAAAGAAAAAATTTACTCAAGTTCGATAGGATTCGGTCCTATGGTTTAGAAGATGCCACATATGACCACATAGGTATGACTTTGATTTAGACAGTAGAATCCCGATTATCGGCAGAGTGGATATCTTGACGATACCATCTGACAAAATAATTCGATCTGGGTCATTAAATTTTGCATTATGAAGCTATTTGTATAAAAATTACTTTCATAATATGCATATTACACTTCCTAATGGTATTGTTGCGTCTAAACGGTACACAGATAATTAATAATGTGCATTTTACGGGTTTTTAATGGCCTTCAAATCTAGAATTTTCGTATCTACCGGTTATGCTTTTGGACTGAAGTAAGAATACCGATATTTCAAAATAAGCACGTTACTTGTTTCTAGGCATATTAATCAACGTATACGCTGAAATATTGCCTCTGTTGAAACATAATTTCATATCTTTGGGCGTAACGTGTTCTTTGCGATTTATGGATGCCTTTGATTATCAGCGACTGTCGAGACAATAATTATCGTCCTTAATCGAAAGTCTTCTATTAAGCTTTAACACGCAATAATGTTTAAATCTGACAGTAAAATTCCCTCTCATTTTAGTGTCAACTTGTAATTGCTAGTATCTCATGTCATATAACATATCTTGATAGCTTCTAATAATAAATAGCTTCAAGGGTTTCTTCGTCTTGTTTTCATGTATCTCCCTCCAGTATCACTCTTTCTCATAAATCCCTCACCTTACTGCAGAAACGTAGCATAGCATTTCTCCTCGCTTAGAGTGATCTCACTCACTACGTCGTATACCTCAAGGTTCTAATTATCGGCTACACGCGAGGTTAACGCAGGTTCAGCGGAGGGCCGCTTATTGATCCAGGCGCGTCGCGACGACCTTCGTCTTGTTATCAACGCAGCACGGAGAGCTGTTATGCTGAGATTGACAGCTAATTGACTTTTGGTGTTAACGGCTTATTTCATCTCCAGCGTATCATAATCAGCTGTCATTTACTTCCTCTATAAACTGCACAAAAACCATTTTCCTCCTTTTTCTTATCAGATGGATGTTAATGCGGTAAAGGATAGGCATATGGTCATCAAATTATGGCTGAGAGTTTGGGACCGGAAAGATAAACACTGGAGAAATGAGTTTTTAGAAATGTATGAACTTACTTTAACTAAAGTTAATGTGAGCATTGGAAAATCACAAATTTTATGGTATTTGAATCATCGGATAAACTCAATTGTGATACGATTATTTCTCAACGCTTGCTGAGAATGAGTTGTGTGGATCAGTATAAAACTGCCTTTAAAGGGACATATCACTTTAGGATACATTACTTTGTGAGGTTTCAGAGACGATTGTTATCAGCAAGAGAATCACCTTTCTCCTTCCATTCCTGAAGACTACAAAGCCTTTGTAACAAACTGTATAATGCCTTCCGTGTCGGGTGGGCGCTCTCATTTTTACGAGTTTCGGGCCGGGTTGCCCATATCATGGTCAGACTTCACACATCTGCGAACTTCGTTAGGAGAGTGGTGATGAACGGGGTGGCTCCATTATACTGGAAGTTCGTGCCTGTACTCACTCTCTCTCTCAAGTTGGGATCGGAGGTCGGGAGAAACTTGGCCAAAATGAATATCCACGGCCCAACACCATCCTACAAGCGAGCTAAGATAAAACCAAACGATGCAATGATAAGGTGCACGAAACGTACAAAAACAACATTCAAAAGGTATTTTATTCATTTAAGTTCTATTTTCTTCGTAATATTGCTTGTTGAGTGGTAAATTCTTTTTTTTTAATTTTCCTGTTTCATCTCTACATTTATGCTTCGAAGATTGTTGGAATAGTCAAATATTATAATTTTTCAGATTACTCCAAACTTCTTTTCATCTCAACTGTAATCAGCTTGATCCGACTGCGTAAATTTTCTCACAGTACCCTTATGTCAGAGTCTCGATACTTTTATTGCATCAATCGTTTCCTAATTTATCTGCAAAATCATGGACACTTTTGTTATTAATAATTTGAATCTTAGGATCTAAAGAACATTAGGTCACCGGCGGGGGTTGAAAAATACAACAACAAATCCACACCCTCCCCAAGTCAAGAATTTGTAAATCATGATTCTTAACAAGATTTTAAAAGTGTTTTAAATTACTTTTTAAAATTTTATGAATACTTTTTAAATTATTTTTTAATAAAAATTAATTATGTATATATAAGCTTTTTAATACATTAAAAAATGCTCATCATTTTCTCGACCAACCCTTTCCGCATCAAGGATGTAGCAAAAGGTGGATCGAGGGGATGTTTACGCTCTCTATCACTTAATGAATGTACTGAATAATGAAACATTGCCATGAATTAAGTTATTTAAACGATTGTTGATCTAATGCGTGTGCCAATGATTAATGTGTTACTGATTTTATATTAATATAAAAATTTTGAAGAAAAGTAAAATAAGAGTCTCAGATCTGAACCTATACCTCAGAACCCAACCTTCACCTACGTAATATCCACGATGCTCTTGCGCTCCAGACAAAATCATGAAGGTTTCTGTGTTAGTAGTAGGCAGAGTCGCTGGGAATTGAAGATCAGAAACTGCTGTTGATTGCTGTCGGAGACGCAGAGGCAACCGCTGTCGTGTGCTCCTCGAACAATAAATAGCACTCATGCAGAGCCTCATGACACGCTTCGGCTGTACGGGTTGCGCTAACGTGCGACATGCATCGCCGAGGAAGCAAAACACTTCGGTTTACCTTTGTTCTTCCGCTCTCGCAACATTTCACTGGACAGAAATACGAATTGCGATTTGGAAATATTGGCTCGCAGTCAGAAATTTTGTTCTTTTTTGAGAAGGTGAGAGGCAAACACTTAACACTAATTGATCGTATTAATCAGATATTTTTCTTTACATCTGTAATTTCTTATGTGGTTTATTACACGCTGTTAATTAATGAACAATTAGAAAATTAACTATAGTTCATACATATGACAGTTTTTGATGAACAATAACAAGTACTTGCAATAAATAAAAACTGACATCACGTTTCCCTCTATTTAAGATTTCTGAGCGACATGCAAGGCCATAAAGGTTTTGCTGAATGGTTTATGTAAAAAGGAAGAAGTAATTTTCTTAACTGTAAATAGTGTAGGGTTTTGTCCCTAATTCCCGTTAACCACTTGTATGCGCGTGGAGCGACAGGAAACATAGCCAATATCGTAAAAAAACAGTTTTAGAAGAAAAGTATCGATGGTTTCATAACTGCTTGTCATTACAGCACACACTAAATACGTACCTAATAAAAAGATTGCAACTATACTTTATTATATTTGGAAATAAATTCGTGGCAACGTTTGGAAACTTAACTGTGTTAAAATCCTACAAATCACCTGTGTTAAAATTATGATTTCTTGCTTGTTAAGTTTACACAGTTGGTTTAGCTCGACGCTCTCACTTGACAAAAACAGGTATTTCAATGTTCTCAGTTATTCACAAGGGAGTACTTCAGCCCTCACTCAGTTTTCCTTGACATTATTTCACAATATTTCTGTAACTCATGTGTCAATGTCCAAAGCATATTACTTTTGAGAAAATGTTTGAAAAATTCACGGTAATTGAACACATATTTTATCTTTCTTTCTCTTTTTGAGACACACAGACAATTTTAGTTATTATCTTCTTCGCATCACGTGGTTTCATTCCTTCTTTCTGAACCTAGCGGATGTTTATGTCTCACTCATAAAATATTTTCAATTTATAATCTATTTCTCTCATTAAATTCGTAATTCATCCACTTCCATACACTATGTGAAAACAAAATATATCTTTATTTTCTATTTTTTTATTTTTTTTCCTACTTGGCAAATTTATAATAATCAGTTTTTTATGTATTCTTCTCTTTTCTATACAATTTACTGTCCCATCAAATGTAATATGCTGTATCCTTGCCAGTTGCGCACACACATAGTCCATTCTCATATACTCCAATTTTCCTCGAGTATTCATTGAAATTCTCATTTTCATTTAGAAATTCTTTCACGTTGGTTGAAACCTTTGTTTTTATGAACAAAAGTTACGTACGGGATGTATTAAAATGCCATTCTTCCTTTCTTTGACTCTGTCCCAGTATGGGACAATCCCAGATCTCTCCTTCCTATTCACTCAGCAAAATCATGTGGTTGGATGAAGTTCACCTAATGACAAGAACTCCACCACATTAAAAACAAGTTATGAAATAAAAATAAGTAAAGAATAGAATCGAATTTCCAAAATATTAGCTATAAATAAAAGATATGTGATGCCTACGTCTTTAACTTTTGGTAGATTTCAGATGATTTTAGTTCAAGGACAGAATTAATATGAGCAGATTGGCAAGTAAATCGAACGTTGAGTGAACGAATTTTATGTGATTATGACACACCATTCTTCTTTAAATTCATTTTGCTATTAACTTCCATTTTTTTCACAACTATAATATATGTGAATAATGGAATTCAATTGAACGTTAACATTGCACGAGCAAATTTTAACGTTAAATATCCGAATAAGTTTTAAATTTCAGTCCATCGAGTTACGAGAACGCACTTGAATGCACTTGAAAGCGACGATGTGTTAATTAGGGATCGGTAGCGCAGAAATATGTACTTTCATTGATAGATTAATTGGAGGAAGTTTCAACTGGTTCAACAGGCATAGAAAGTTAGCGTGCGGTTTAAAACAGGTTCTGAATTGAGGAAGAGGATGTTCATCACGGGGTTAAGTGGATTAAAAAGAGATTCACACCACAAAACAGAAACGAACACTACGAGAGAATCGAAAAGAAAGAGAAGAGGTAGTAACCAATACCTTGAGCACCTGTAGGCGTACAGATGGACGGACGGGCAGGGCGGACGGGCAGGCGGAAAGAAAGAAACACACTTAGTGCTCGCAGCGAAGGGATGAGGGGGTGAGAGGAAACCTTTTCCCCTCAACCCCCAAAGCGCGCCATCTCCACGATACTCACCAGCTCCGAGACCAAGGGGATGGACTTGCGACGCGGCCGGATGTCCGGCATGCTGTCGATGTTGCTGTAGAACGGGTTGTCGCTGGGATGCCTGGAACAGTACTTGTTATTGTTTCACTTGTTAACGTTCACTTTATGACGAAGAAAAGTTTTTTTTTTTTTTGTGGGGCTTTAGGACTCGTCAACGGCTAGGTCATTAGAGCCCTTTGGTGAAGAACGAGCACGGTATATAAAAGAATGGGAAAATACAAAATAGAACACAGATGATAGTACATTGAAACCATAGAATATTATGAGGTATTTCGGGAATTTGTTAGTGAAGTTCGAGAAATTCGAGATATTAGGAAGAGAGAAATTGATAAAGAAAGAAGATAAAGTTACTATATTAGGGCTGGGAAGATAAAATATTGAAGACTTACCATTGTTGAAAAGAGCCTTGCTATGACTATGGAAACGTGTAAAATAATCAAGACCGAGACGAAACAAATGAAAAATGTATGTACAATGATCGGAAGGGTAGTTGAAATTTTTAAGATTGTAGGAGAAAGGAATACCCTAGAGCCATGAAATTATCGCAATGAATATTTGCCTTGGAAATTCCAAAGAGCTAAAGAAAAATAGTTTAGGGATTTACATATCTACACAAAATATTAAAACTGATCTTGGTTTTTATTATTACGGTTCGGCGCTGGGGAGACTTCACAGTACTCCACAGCAATTTCCATTCATGCGCTTACTACTTCCCCAGAAAGCAGGTGCGAAAGGATATAAAAGAGAAATGATAAATGACTGAAAGCGGGATTATGTCATGAAAACGTGCAGCAGACCCACATTGCCCTTAACGACAAATTTCACCGAGGGATCGACCGAGGTTTCAATAGCCTTTCCGCTAATATTAGTTGACGAGTGCACCATAGGTCACTCACCACTGACGTACGTATTCATACAAAACAAGTAAGAGAATGCAAATATCGTAAATTTTCAATGATCCTAAGAGTAAATTTGCTAGAATTTGTAGACGTAACAAAAGCGTTATAAATATTTTAAAACAATAATATTAAAAATTCTGTAGCTCAGTGTAAAGAAAGTATTTCCTAGAATTTAGAAAGAAACATGAAAATGAGCGGAGTCATTTATACGTATACATATTGAAGAGAAGGTATGAACTAGTGCTTTATAATCCTCAATATTGTAAAACAATTCATAAGAAACAATACTAATTCAGTTTTGTGAGTTATTTTATTTGTTTATTGAATTAGGAGAGTACTTAAATAAAATAAGAGTATTCATGAAGAGTTCTCAGTTTATAACTCACTTCGCAAAACATGCATGGTTTACAATGGAGCACAGAGATAATTATAAATTTGATAATAAGATGTAATTTCAAAACGAACTCTGTCCAAATTAGTCTCAACGTGAAGAGATTATTGAAATAAAAATTAGATATAATATCACCACGAATCAAGGGGGTGCTTAAGTTCCCAGTTTGCTCAAAGCTTTGTACCCGACTCATCAGATAAAAGTTCTTTTATTTTTAAACAATAACGAAAATTTGCAAAAAATATTGCTACAACGAAACAAACGTATAGAGACGCATGTTAACTATCGATAAATAAAAATCAGTTCCATCGTTTTAAAGGAACTAATTTTTAAAATCCAATTTCTTTTAATAGTAGACAGAATATGCATTACTATTGTATCTATTTTCAAGAATATTTTCTTTCAGTATGCTGAACGTATTTTTCCTAGGAAAATTCATATTTTTGTTTGTGTAAATTAAGTTATTATCCTACACGGGGTAGTTATCAGTTTTTAACAGCTTTTTGAGAATAAATAAAAATTGTCTTGTTAGTGAAATCATCTTTTGAAGCTATAGAATCTTCAGAGATATTTTACGATTTCAAAGAGATGCAATAAGTAAAGAAGAATAGGAAAATTGTGGTTTAATATTTTCAAGTGCTCAGAATGAATGGATCACAACGCTTATATTTCAATTTTATAATATTATAAGAGATAACACAGGTAAAAGACATTAAGACGTAAATATGAGATATAAAAATGGTGATGCCCCATGTTCACTTAAGCATGTCATCTAATCATATTTAATAGGTTTAAACACGGTGTCGTAAGGTGATGAAATATGTAGATGAAGATCTACATATTTTATTGAAATTTTTACGCGCAGAATTGGAAAAATTGTAACACTTGTCAGCCAGTTCATTCAAACCTTTTGAAAACTTGTGCTAAAGCATAGGGGAATGTTTTTGTTCAATTTCTGAAAGATCGTTATGTTTCATGTTCCAAGGAATTCCATTCATCTCCTTCCTTCGGTCTGCCGTGAAGACGATAGCAAAGAGAAGTGGAGCGGTCGACTTGTAACTTGATATCGCACTTCCAACTTACTCGTAAGAACTAATGTGTGTGAAGATCTTCCGCCTTCATACTACTCGTGTTAAAGTTCAATACTTCAAATATTACTGATATTTTCCGAATATGTATTAAATAATAACTTTGGAATTAATTTATTTTGACCTTGAATAATTCAGAAAATATATTATAAAACATACACGGAATTATATCCTAAAGTTCTATTCAAATAAACGATATGTAATATATGGTCAATTAACAATGTATGTAGCTCAAATAGTTTAAACACAACAAATACAAAAATTATTTAAAATTTCAGGACGGGGGTGCGCATAAACGACCCTGAGTTTTCTCTCCTATCCATAAAACGTACCTGTCCATCGCGTAAATCCTCCTAAAATTTAAATTCTATTTGGAAGTCTGCATTAACGAAAACATTCCTGGATATAGGCGTCAATCATCCAAAATTGTAATATTACATCATATTTAAGAGTATGAATTTTCTCTACGACTGACTTAAATTATTGATTGTTTTAACAATTGACTAATTTTGAGGAATCACTCTTTTCCTTCTGATAATTTCCTTCATGCGAAGTAAGAAATATTGAAGTGGAAATAAGAATTAACACAAAATGCCGAGTAACGATTTTAAAAATTTATTTATTTAACACCTCCATTCTGTAATATGAACGGGCTTAGTGGCATCAAATGACTAAAGTATCCTTGACATACAATAAAGTATTGTTGAAATTGCCAAACATGTTGAAATTAAAGTTTCTTGTATTTAAAAGCTGAAGTGAACAACGGAGTTAATATAATGCTCTGGATATTTAATCAAGAACTAAATACTTGGAAACAAAAAGACAAATCTACGAATAATTGCGATGTTCACAAGAAAAAAATCGTTACTGAATTCATTCGAGTAGTACCTCTGTCTCAACTTGTTCGATAGATATTTTGGTTCTCCATGGAATAAAAAATATTAATTGTCAATATTCTACACATTGTTTTGGTAACATTTCGGTGTCGTGAGCGTGTTTATAGATAGGGGCTCATTAAAAATGAATGGAAGTACGCTCTTAAGAAGGTTTAAAATGTATAGCAAGAAAAATTTTAAACTACAGCTATTTCTAGAATAATCAACTATTCTCAATAATGAATTGAGTACGAGAAAACAAAATTTAAAACGTACACGGTCGGCTATGAAGATACAGTATCACAAGGATTTTTAACACCACAAGTATGAATGGAAACAAGAATTTAAGTGTGACTTTGGTCGACTGTCAATTACACGATCCCATTAGCCTTTGGTTATGATATCGACTCCCGAGTTACCCTTGTACGTTTGTGAGAGAAATATGATCCTTCGTATAATTTATTCTGTCCATCGACAATACACCCTCATAAAGTTTGGATCCATAAGGGAAGATAATTTCATAATTTTACCAACATATATATTTATCCAATTTGTATTGAAACTTTAATGCCAAAAATATTTATTTTTAAAGAATTACAACATTTTACGTTAACAAATGAAGGTATTCTTTTACTAAAATTTTGTACTTTTTATTAATATATATTTTTTCTTTTTCCCGTTGACTCCCTACCCCAAACACAAACCCTGGGTTCCCCAGATAAATATCACGTTCATGGCATCAATAGACTTGGTAAGGGCTCTAATGACCTTGCCGTTGACGAGCACTAAAGCCCCTCCCCCCAAAAAAAAGTTGTAATGAGAAGTGAAAAGATGAAGGGAAAGTAAAAATTAATGAGGCAGATAGAATGGTAGGGAGGAGTGCTAACGTGAAGATACAATATTGTAATGATCCTATACTAAAATATGAACAATATAGGTTGTCCCAATAAGAATGCTCAATTTAAAATGAGTGTCATTTTCGTACTAGTTGGTTGACAATGCCAGTTATTACTTAGCGTTCATTAGACACATTGTGGTTAGTAAAATGATTTTACTGTATCGCCACCCGTCTCATCAATGGAGCCAGCACTGATGATGGTCGCCACGTGGCCGAAAAGTCCTTATGATTTAATAAATCAACTGGATAGTATGACTACATATTCTTTATACAATACTGTGTATACTTCCAACATCCTCGTCATACAAACCGAGAACTATTCTTGACTTAAAGGTCAAATTGAACGCGTGTGGAAATCGATTGAGCAATGTGCAAACATGTTTCGAAAATATTTGTGAAAAGAATTTCTCAACAAAGTTTTGGCGGACATTTCTTCGATATTATTTTCTACACGTAACGTAACAAAGTATACTGATAAGTTAGAGATAAAAATATTTTTGAACTTTTTAAGTTACTACTGCGTTATTATATATATATAGCGTTTTTATTGGAACTCCCTATAATATGAAAGGTAAAAAAACATTGATCTCCAGCATGACCACGTCGAATTTGGGAAGGAGAAGGAGAGGTCGAGGTAACACGGAGTCGAAAAATTTAAATAGGTAGAACCTCGTTTATCCGGATAATTTTGGAAATAATACATGAAACCGTGTACTCTAGGGAAAGCATTTGTTGTTTATTCTACATGAACATTCGGTAACAATATCCACTAAACACTGAGAAAGACGACACAGACTTTGAATCATAATTAAAGCTGCACTACGTAGGTCGCTCTCGGATCAGTGCCGTATCTGCTATCAAGACTCAACTCAATCGTAATATTTAATTCAATGGACATTATATTGAATTCGTTGATGTACTGAAATAATTTTATTACTGCTAATCTGTAGATATTATAACAAGAATCTTACTATTTTTGGTAATGGTAATGTTTGAAGTCTGCTCCTCTGAATACAAACGATACAGATAAACGACCTAAGTTGTTTGCAGGCAATATAATTTTGAATAAAAATGAAGATAAATTCACATGTCGCAATTTAGAAAACAATTTTGTTTAATAACCCCTAAAAATGTAAACTAGGTTTTGTCTGAAATGCGATTATACTAAAATTGTTTTCTAAATTATGATATGTGAATTCACCTCAATTTTTTCTCAAAATAATATTCTGCAAAAAAACTCCGTTTGCCTATATTATCTAAATACTTTTGTTCTATAGGGGCGCATATCTCGATTTAACCTTGACACGCAGAAATTTTAAATCCGCCTAAGAATTATTGATCAGAATAAATGGGGTAATGCCTTAAATGCTTCCGGAGTTCTATTCTTTCACATTGTCACGCAATTTTTAACTGCTCTTTTACAATAAATTTATTATTTTAGTTAATGCAGAAAATTTACTAAATCGATGTATGTCATTATAGGCCACATACAAGGAACTGAGTTTAAAACATTTTTTTAAGAATTTTGAGGAAAATAACAAAAATATTTTTTATAATAAAACTGATCTTGATAAATCGAAAATACGAATAAACGAGGACAGGATAAACGAGGTTTAACTGTAAAGGAGAAAAAAATGCTAACCCTTCTACACGATATCATCCATCACTAGCAATCCCAAGAGAAAAGGGACACAAGGGAGAAGAGAAAAAAAATCAAAGTAATAGTCTTTGTGTCCTGATCGTTGGTTTACTGTGATTTCCAACGGCCCTCAATGAATTAGTCAGTTGCACCTATTTTAGATTTCAGGAATTATTCCAGTGTACCAAAGGTTTATATAATAATAATTAATTTTCGATCCATTATAACTAAATTACTACTACGGCAGCAGGAAGAAAAATTTAATCATCTTGTTGAAAATGTAGACGCAACTGAACAATTCATTGAAAGTAAATTCCAGGGCACGCAATGCATAGCCCACGGCACTAAAGGGCTTAAGAAGGCAAAGGGGGTAAAACCTCACTACATGGAATATAATATGTAAATATTGTAAATAAAGTGTCCTATTGAATTGAATTGAGAAAATAGACTCACCCATTGGCGCGTCCTCCGGAACCGTCGCCTGCTCCACCGCCGCTCTGGGGAGACAAAGGTGCCGTGAGAGGCTCTCCCAGCCACACGCGCCGCCCTCGCCTTTGCCCTCCCCGCCTCCCATTCCGCACGATTCTCGCTTTTTGTATATTAAGACATGCAATAGATACGTAGACATGGTACAACGACTAGCGACACGATCAAATTAATTTCACTGTCTCACATTAAGCGACATTTACAATTCATTAAGTTAGTGATATGTTTTCATGAAATATTACACTTTAATTTGTAGGCATACATGTAATTATACACCGTTCATAGTTACAAATACACAACCAATATTATTCTTACAAATGTCAATTGAGGTGTTAATAAAGGAAATGGATTGACTATGAGCATGTCATAAGACTAAGGATCTCTGGAGAATTTCGTGGACTGGCTCCGGTTCACTGTGGAGCGAAACAGCGCGGGTGTACGTGCGCGAACGTGCGGAGGGTTTTGGCGGCGGGGAGTCATTGAAGAGGCAGCGACGGCGCGTGCGGCTTCACAAACATACTTGAGGGTGGCTAGAGGGGTAGGCGGGGGCGGCGCCCAACCCCCAGACGAAGGCGGCCACGGAAACAACGCCAGCGACTAAGTGCCGTAAGAGAGGGTTCCGTGCGCCAGCGGCGACTCACTCTCTACAATTCACTGCCATTAACAACAGTATAAAATGCTAATTGACTACATTCACCACTCTCTTACCACACCGAATGGGGAACTTGGCGATACACAAATACATTTTTTTTCGGCGCGTGTTTCCGAGCACAAATGGAAGTGGAAATAAAAAACAATACATTGAGCTGTTGTGCCCCTTCGTTTTACATAGAAATACAATTTCCCAGGTCACTCTTTGCTCCCATCTTTTGCAATGAAGAATTCTTTTTGCTTTATTTTTTTTTGTAATAAGTGTACATCATATGAGTCCATCGCGCGCTGCGCATGTGCGTGGACGCGCGAGGCGTGGCAAGAACGACCAGGTACCGAGCGGCGGCGCGGAAGTCTGCGAGTGGAAGCCTGAGTCTTCCTTATAACCGGAAGTGTCAGTTTTAAAGCTTGAAAAATTCGATGTTTGAGTCGGTGTGAGCCGGCACGAGAAAACAACACAAAACAATTAACAGCGAACAGTTAGTTAGACGACTGAGAAAGCACTAGATAGCGACTAGGGCAAGGAACAGGGGGCACCGCACCGTCGGCCGCACTTTGGGGAAGGTCAGGATAAGCGATCGGTGCGCACGGAATTCTCCGGGCTCCGCTTCGGGCTTTCAACTCATTTCTCTCTTTACAGGTGTTTGGCAAAAGGGTAGCCAAGCTGCGGAGTCCGGAGAAACATCATACGCTGCAGGGGGATGGCGGCTCGGCGCGGGCCGCAAGCGGCTACACGACGGCGGCGACAGCTACTACGAACGACATCCAGCTAGGCGCTCGCCGGTCGCCGAGGAGTAATCGGCGGTGGCGGAGCGCTCTCTACGAGCGGGGGAAACGAACCGAACCTGCCCTTACTGGCCGGCGGCGGCCGTCTCGCGAGGGACGGGACCGGGAGCGGGGATGACCCGCGGTGGCAGCGGCGGTGGCGCGCGCCATGCGGTGGGAGGGGACGGGGAGGACCGAGCGCGCGGTGGCAGCGGTGGAAGCGCGCGGGAGCAAGGCGCGGGCGAGGCACAGGGTGAGGGCACGGATGAGGGCGTGGAAGCGGGCGACGGGGAGCAAGGGGTGGTGGCGGCGGAGACAGGGGAGGACGTGCCGCCGGCGGCGGGGGCGCGTCGCTAGGCGGGGCAAGGCCGTGGCGGCAGTGGAGGAGGAGCCCCACGCACTGCCCCTGCCACCACCGCTGCAGTGCGCACACCGCCGCGAGCCGCGAATGCCCTACTTACGGCGCCGACTACCTTGTCAGCCCGATCGTCAGCCGAGGCTCCGGCGCTCGCCGCTGCCGCTTCGGCGATCTTCTCTTCCGCCTTGCGCTCTTTCAGTGCCTTCAACAGCTTCCACTTGCTGCCGCCGGGCCCCGCCGCCGCTGCCGCCGCCGCGTCGGCCGCCGAGTCGGAGCGGTTGCGCGGGGGCGGCGGCGGCGGGCCGGGCTCGTCGTCGGCCGGAGGTGGCTCGTCAGGCGCGAGCGCCACGGCGGGTTCCGCCGAGGGCAGCATGGCGGGTGCCACGGGTGTGGCAGGAGTCGCCGGAGCGATTTGGGGCGATGGAGGAACCGAAGCTGGAACTGCCGACGGCTCCGCGGCTGGGAAGGTTTCATCCTCCAGTTCTTCCATTTCGTCAAGACTGTGCTGTGGAGAATCGGGACCGCTGGTTTCTCCAGAGGAGGCGTCGCTGCGGTGTCCTGCATCGGCTTCATCAGTGGCGTCATCAGGAACAGGAGCGCGAACATCAGGGGGTTCGTCATCCTCCGGCCACTCGAATGGACGAACTCGCGGGGGTTCGTCGTCAGTACAATGCGCTTTAAGCCTGAGTTCGCGTAGAACAAAACTCATTTGCTCTTTTACTCCTTCATCGGGCTCCATTTGTTGTTGAGGAAGAGGTTGTGGCGATGGCTGCTGAGGTGGTGGTTGTGACTGAGGCTGCAGTGTACTCAGTCTCTCGAGCTCCTCCAATTTACGCAACTCGTAACAATACCATTCATCTTCGCTATCAATTGAGTCCTCAGTACTCTGTCGACGTGATGACACGCGTGAGGCGCTGCGAAACGAGTGTGTGGAGCGCGTGTCATCGTCAGCGGCGCTGGGTTCCAATGTCGTGCGACGTCCTACACCACGTACGCTACCGACGGAAGGCGATGCGTGCATGGGTGGAGGTTGAAGAACAGAGGCGGTAGGCGCTGGGGCAGGAGCGGGTGGGGCAGGTGCTGGGGTGGGTTGTGCAGTAGGCTGTTCTGTCTCACTCTCATACTCGTCTTCAAATCGCAGCTCCGCTTCCTCCACGTCTTCGTACATTAAGCGCATCGCCTGTTCATCATACGCATTCGAGCGATTTGGTCTTTGAGGTTCTGGTTTGGAATAAAGTTGGAATAATTCATTATTGACTGATGAAGCTAAATTTTCTTCGTGTGAGTTATTCTCGCTTCCAACTTCTGTTTTATTCGTAGGATATTGTTCATCTAAGGGACGCGATTCCTCATTCTGTGACTGCATGCGATCGGCTGCATGCTGTACACGGTTGAATTCTGGGGCTTCGGGGATGGCGTTGCTTTCGGAAGGAACAAAGTCGTCCAGTTCTTCGTCATCCTCATCGTCAAACTCGTCTCGACCGCCAGAACCGAAGGACCGTTCACGCATTTCATCACCCGGCGTGCCTCCGCCGCTCTGACGTTTCTGCCTGTACTTGCCTAGCGCGCGCGAAACGGCAAACTCGCGTGACGCACCACCGAGTGCGCCAGGGGGCAGCTTGAGATTCTCGGAAGGTTGTGGAGCGTTGCCGTCCGGAGCAGCGACGGGTGTGGCTGCAACTGGTGCCGCAGTGGCGGTAGGAATGGGAGTCGGGGGCTCCTCGTGCGGTGGTGTAGCGTCGTGTCTACGTGCCTCGCCTACTGTCGGGAAGAGTGCCGCGGGGTCGCACGGAAGCGCGGGAGCGGCAGGTGGCGACGCGGGGCTGCGCGGTTCGGGGACGCTCGGCGCGGTCTGAGGCTCGGGTGGCGGGTGGAAAGCGGGCAGTGACGCGGGTGGTGGCGCAGGGGAGGGCACCGGTGGAGGTGCTTGCGCGGGCGCGGGCGGTAAGCTGAGCTGCCGCCGGAACACGGGCTCCGGAGCGTCCGAGAAAACCGAATCCCGATCATCACTATCTTCCGTGCTCTGGCGCCCTGACCACTCTGTTTCTGAGATCTCCGTGTCGGAGAGTGATTGCGAGGCATGTCGCCGTTTCGCTTTTTGTAGGATGCCCGACATGGTGGATACCAAGCCACCCCGTTTTTTCTTTCGAGGCAAAGTAGCCTGCTTAGCACGCAGAGCAATAGCTGAAGAAGATGCTGTAGCTGTTGTGGGCGGAGGTCCACCTCGCGACTCTTTGGACATGGCCAAATCTTCGCGCCGAACACCCGCTGGCAATGAGTGAGAACGATGTCGCTTGCTCAGGTGAAGATCGGGCAACCAACTGCTGACGGAGCTCATTGCAGACTTCAGTTTACCTCGTTTTGGTTTGTCATTGAGGGGATATGAAGGGTCTTTGAGGTCCGCAGCGATGGAGATATATCCCGCCTGCGACACAATCACGGAAGAGGGATCGAGGTAGGTTTCATGCCCATGACCTTTTGGCTCTGCTTCGAAGCCGCCGTGTGCCGAAGCCCAGTATTCGCGCCCACGGTCACCGTCCGCCCCCGCCGCCGCCACCTGCGCCTGCGCCTGTGCCTGTGCCTGGTATGCTTGGTAATTTTGGTACTGTGCCTGATAGTTCTGATATTGTTGTTGTTGCTTCTGTTGCATTTGATAGTGATGTTGCTGTTGCTGGTACTGCTGATACTGTTGATATTGATGATAGTGCGTGGCCTGTTGTTGGTAATAGAGTGCATCACCACCGTAGTTGGCTGCCATGTACTCGGGAGGCGCCTTGTGGTTTTCATATCGCGCGCTGGTAGGATAATACGAGAGTGCGTCTGTAATGTTGCCCTGAGGGAAATTGCCACTAGCACTGCGAAGGGGTTGTTGGGGCTGTGGTGTTGCTCCAGCAGAATGACCCCGCTGTAGCCTTTTGTTGTGTCGGCTGCTGGTTCGGGAGGAACGTTCTCCACCTCCACTGCTAGTAGCGTTTCCGGTGGAGCTGACCGTTGTACCTCCGCAGGGCTCTACGAGGTCCGGATACCCTGCAACCCTCCCACTGCTACTTCCAGCGCCTCCGGTGTAAACAGATGTGTAGGATTGGGGCCTGTTGCTGCCAGCTACGGAGTATATGGCGGGTTGTTCACTACGATACAGGAAGTCTCCATATGGTTGTTGCGGTGATGTGCCACCGGGACCGAGAACTAACCCCGCGCTGGGAGATCGTTGCATCGGAGACCGTTGCGGTGGCGACCGCTGAGTGGGGACGCGGCGCCCACCTGCACTGGCGTCTGAGCTTGGAGCAGGCGAGGGCACTAAGTTTGCAGAACTTTCCCCCGTGCTGGAATCGAGACTGGCAGGTGATTTCGCTGGAGGCGCAATGGGCACAGGCGCGGGCGCAGGTGCGAGAGCGGGTGGCGCCGGCGGGGCATAGGGCAAAGGCGACGGCGAACGAGCCGATGCGGGTGCGACAGACGAACCGCGCGAGAGCAGTCCACTCCCCAAAGCTGCGGGAGGTGTTCGCCCAGAGCTCACGGCGCTCTTGGGTGAACCGGGAGATTTCTCTACACTGCTCCAGCCACTCATGGAGCTGAGTCCGGAGTCTGATTTCGCAGCACCGAAACTTGTCGCTGTGCCTCTAGACCCGACGGCTGGGGTTTTCGGAGAAGCGCGAGGCGATTTTGGGGAATGCGGGGTGGTACGTGGGGAACGACCCCCGTCGGGAACGGAGGGTGCCGCCGCCGGCATGAGGAAGGCATCAGCGTCGTGTGGAGCAGGCGGCGGAGGCGAAGTGGGTGACGGTGTACCACGCCCACAGAGTTCCAACTGCAGCCCACGACCCCGTGAGCCCACTGTCCCACCACTGACTGAACCTATTGCGCTTCCTCCACTGACGTAGCCGTCCTTACGCGTTCGCAAGCTGCATGTGGAAGGGCTCGGCGACACGGCACTCGACACTGAAGTAACCGTAGAGTCACCAAAGGTCGAGGTGAACGCGGAGAAAAGATCGAAACGGTCTGTGGAAGAGGATACGTTTCCAATAGCTCTACTACTCTCCACTCCACCACCGATCGCTGCTGGAGAGCGTGGACTACGCGGACTCCGTGGATACGTCCATCCTTCTAAACCCGCGTCAACGTATATCTGTCGAAGCTGCTCATCGATGAGTGACGCTGTGGAGGCTGGAGGTGCACTGGTCAGCGATGTAGAAGATGAAGGTGGCGAGTAACGCGTTGGAGGTGACTCCAACAGCAAACGATCCTGCAGCGCTTTGAGATCACGGGAGTCTTGCTGTAACTTCGTAGTGAGACGATCCAGCTCCTGCAGCTTCTCCAAGGCAACTCGGTCCAGTGCAGAAAGCGCTGCTAGATCTTGCTCGCTGACGCAAGGTGAATCACCACGGTAGTCCTTGTAGTCGAGCGCGCTGAACACCTCCTGTGCGTCGTCGGGTGCGGCTACTGGTGTTGGCGCGGGCGCCGCGGCGCCGCGGGGATCTTCGGATGCACCAGGCGCCGCCGCCACCTCCTCCGCCTCCTCCGCCTCCTCCCAGATCATGCCGAGCTGCGACGCGGGGGCGGCGGCAGCGGCGGCGGCGGCCGCGGCAGCGGCGGCGTCCACGCCCAGGTCGTCCCGAAACGCGTTGTTCAGCGAGCGGTAGAAGGCCTCATCAGGTAGGCGCACAGCGTCCAGACCCAAGTCCAATGTCAGCTGCTGTAGCAACCCTCCGCCGCCCGGTGCAGGCTCCGCCGCCAGGAGCCCTTTCAGCCGCG
Source organism: Laupala kohalensis (assembly GCA_002313205.1). NCBI lineage: Eukaryota > Metazoa > Arthropoda > Insecta > Orthoptera > Trigonidiidae > Laupala > Laupala kohalensis. The sequence continues at coordinate 240,072 of NNCF01128172.1, read as the reverse complement.
AATCGGAGGGCGTCACGTTGACTGGAGCAGCGGGACGAGCAGGTGCTTCGTTCGATTCCCCTGCACCCGCTAGCGCGTAGAACTCTAGAAGTTGCGCTATGACACTTTGCTGCTCGAAAAGAAGGCCTTCCAGTTTCTCCAATCTCTCCCACATCTTGATGTACTCCTGAGACAGCAGATCGAGCGCGCGCCACGCGTAACGCAGCTCCGTCTCGAGGATGCTGAGCCGCATACCCAGACGCTCCATGTAGTCGCCTAGGATGAGGTCCACATTGTGGACGTACGAGTGTGGCGGAGGGGGTGGGGGTGAGACGGTGGGTCGCGCGGGGGTCACGGCGGAGGACCCAGAGGCGGGTGCGCCTGCCGTTGCGGGCAGGCTCTGCAGCGCCGAGTCCATAGCGGCGTCGAACTTGACTTGCGCGAGAATGACGCGGTGACTGCTTCCGGGGGACGGAGTAGTCTCCTAGGCGGGAAGGGCGGCGACGGGGATGGAGCGAGGGCGGCTCAGCCGCGCAGCCAGGCGCCCGGCGCACGGGGGCGGCGGGGGCGGCGGCGCGGCCGCGATGGGCGGCCTCCGGCACCTGCGCATACAAGAGCATGTCAGCGAAAGCAGAGAGTCAGCGTGAGGGCGACGGCGGCCGTGGCTATCCCTTTTCTTTGAACTACTTTTCTTCACGTGCAGAATACGACTGAACGATTTCCAAAAATGCTTTCTCATTCTAATAAATTTCCATAAGCATAACTATTTTTAATTTATACTTCTGGAAGCTACAACTGCCGTCACCGTGTATGATTAATATTCTACAAACTATGCAAGCACTCAACACTCTCTCTAATACTATGACCCTATACTCAAACAACAGATAATATGCATTCAGACACAGCTTTCTGTTGACAGGCATGCCACTAACTCTGTTTCAACAAGCCAACTGTGTAATCAATCTCAACTGTTCTTTTTAACACTCAAGCATAGCAAGTCACATTCTTATATATCTAAATTAACTCTAATTCCTATATCTCAAGTATTCTATCTCTCTTAATCTATTCATCTAGCACACGGGTACGAAAGCATTCAGTCTCATGCATTCATAACACACTGTGACCAAAGGGTCCTTTCACACCCCCTTTCCCCCCTTACGTAGAAATAATGCATTTTTTAATTCTTGCAACTGCTACCTAGACTGAATGAAACTTTCAGATAGTAAATTCAATCCTATGTTCTTGGTGTAATTTTCACAAAACTGAGAATAGAGATTTAAAGCAGCTCATTAGTTATTCACGGAAGATTTTTTCTGAAAATTCTTAAACGTTTCTCTCTAAAGGATTACTTTTAAATGTTCTTTTTAAAGGATTATTACATTCCATTTGTTTGTTATATTGTCTATACGACAGCAATTAATTTATTTGCGTAAAAAAAACTGCAAAATTTTATGATTATTGCGTAGTTATTGTAAAAACTATAAAACATTATGAAAATTTGAGGTATAGTTGTAAACTTCTCAAATGGTGGTCTGTTTGTTTACTGGACCAAAATCGAGGATACGAATGGAAGTGAAATAAAAATTTCGGAATATAGTTTATCGTCGGACCGTTATTGAATTGGAACAAATTTTAAATAAAAAACTTTCTCGACTCTTTTAAAGTCTTTTATCATAATTATAAGAAAAATATTGTTCAGTTTGGAATTTTCTTTCTAGCACCGGAATGCAATGTAAGATTTGTTTCGCAGTTGTGGAAATAAATTTATTTCATATTTGTTTTTCAATATCGATTATTGCTACAAATTCTTCTCCATTTGTTGTTTCGTATTTCTATAGTTAGTATAGTTTATAGTGAGTAATTTTGAGCGTATGTTTGAATATAGTACATATTCAATTATTAACCGTATTACTACAGTCTTATACTTCTGTTACTAAAATATAAAATTTGAAAGAACTGTATCATACTTAATTTTTCGAGTTGCAAAAGTTAAATTCTTTTAATTAAAATTATTTCAGAGATATGAAAATTACTATTTTTTGTAATTTATTAGATTAAGTTTTTCCATTGGTACATAGAAAATTGCCTGCAAATGTATTGAAAATATTGCTTTAAATAATTTTGGTACTCTTCTCTCTTCTAAATCATCTTTAACTTTTATGCATTCTTCTTTGAAAGTGAGAATATTCGTTGTACGCATTCGTCTTCAAATACCGAAGCATTGTAATGATTTTTTTTACCAGAGTCTAAAATGTTTCCAATAATGTCAAAGAGAAAATAAAATGGATATGGCGTTTGAACCTGTGCATTTGCCCATTGTGTGACGGAGTGGTTGGAATTGTAATGTGAATAGATATTTTAATGTACGTTTTATAACTACATTATGAAGAATTTAGTTTTATAACTACATTACGAATAATTTAGATTTCCTCTTTTACTAAAGGGACTGGAGCAAATGTAAATTGTTCTATTTTTTTCTTTGCAATTTTGATACGGTTTGAGTAAGACCAATGAAATTAAGAGAATGTTTTTCCACTTCACTCTAAAGTGAACGTAAGAATTATATTTATTGCAAGCTTATCACGAAGAGTTTTATTTTATAATATAAAAAGTACCTTTATGGGGTTAAGACTGCGATACATCGCTTTAATTTTCCTAATTCTTTGTAACATTCCTAATTATATGATTCCAATGACACTGCAAGAGATGAGGTGATTTTTCCTGGTCATCGACCTTTCGGAGTTTGACTCTTGGTCGCTATTTTAAGTAAATAGGTTCATCTTTAATGAGTTTCTCACTCCGATATACCCTGAAATAACAATTTACAGATTTATGCGTAGAGTCGGTTTAGAATAAAAATACAATCGAATATAACTCGCTTAAAGAAATAAGATATAAATAAAAAAGAATACATAATACACTCGGATTGTGTTACGTTAACAATTAATTCTGAAATCTCAAACGAAAACTTTATGAAGTTTTCATATCACGTGTTATCAGTTTTATTTACTCAATAAATTACGACTGAATTGATAATTTCTCGAAAGCTGGAAATCATCTTGTTGCGTACAGGAACAATATATTACTCCCATCTACATTTCAAATTTAATTCTACGGTAATTTGCTTCACCTGACAATTATTTTGCTGTTATTATACATTTTGTCGAATCCCTTTAAAAATGGTATGAAACATTTTTATTTGCTCTCCAAATATTGGAAAATAATATCTTATGGAACAAGGTAATTACATTATTTTTCAAAACTTTGTTTCAAGTGATTAGATGTCAACAGTTTTAACTTAGTACGTTAAGTATTCCACGTTTTCTTTTGCTGTTCTAGATCATTTGAGGTTTCTAATGACATGTGATTTGCTAATTAACTTTAAGTCGAATGAAAGTTGGAATGAAGTTTAGAGACTGCATAAATATTTTCCGGATGAGACGAAATTTCGAAATAAAACTTCATTCAGTATGATGAAAACCACTGAAAAAACGTTTTAATAGTAACACATTTTAAAGATGGTTCATTACGATTTAATATTAAAAATAATACTAAGGACGTAGTCAGTTATGCAAATAATTGTTTTAAACAAACTGTATTTTTATCATGATTTTATATTAAGTTGTACAAAAAACTACGCATTAGTTCTGGTCCTAATAAAGACAGAAATAAGAATGGCCGAAATGTTGGATTGTTTCGAATAATATTCTTAATCTTTCACCTAGACGCAAATAATTAATCCAACATATTGTACAGTAAAAAGTTCTGAAATAGGAAATATATCTATGAAGCCACGCCTCTCGTGTTTATAAAAAAGTATTGATTTCTATGTATTATCTATATGCAGTAACTATTGATTTATACATATTGAATGAAACGCTAAAAATATTTTTATAATCTGATAAGTTAATTCATCATACCCTTTTGTGAAACGACTCAACTTTTCATAGAATATTTCAAACGAATAATGAAATGTGGAGTCACATGCCGGAAATAAAAATGCCTTTCAAGTAAAAGCATGACCGAAAACAATGTAAACAGACACGTTTGATTCTTCAATCAAAGATTTTTGTTACCAGGCGTTTGCCACAGTGCGTAACGAATGATTGAGTTTTTGTATCTGCACATAAAAAATATGAGAGTGAGATCCAGTTTTAATTATTCTAGAAGATTTGAAATTCCATGTGGTTCTCATTGCAGCGCAAAAGACTGCTGTCTTAGTTTATATTTTAAATGTCAGGCGATTCAAAATGAGACTCCTCGGAAGATGAGTCTCATATTACTCCTAGCTTCCTCATTAAGATTTCGAACAAATTTCATTCAGAATCCTTTTTTGCTTCTGACATCCGGCGGTGCCGGTAACCTTTCCTTCTCGCCTCGCTCTCTCCTTCTACCCCACTTCCTTTTCTTCAGTACTTTTTCCTCCTCTTGTCTTTTTTTGCACTCCGAAACACGACGCCATATTGAAGGCAAACAACTTTCCCCAACGTACGCTAATTATCAACATCTTTTGAGAGAAGCACTTCTAAGAATTTACTTTAGTAACATCCTTGTCCAGAAATCGTAATAATATGAAATGTTCTTTTGATACTTCAAAACTCTTCTGAAGTTTACATTTTTCCGCGATGTACATAACAATGTTTTTGGAATTAAATACTTACACGCTTTTTAGAAAGAGGTGAATTAAGAGAAAGTTTTTACTTTCGTATTCGTTGTTTTAATTTATGGTAAAATATATATCTCAAAGTCAAAAGGGAAACATGTTACAGTTTATTTATGGATCGCCTCAAGATAAACTCGTATCTTCTTTACTTCTTACACGATGTATTCTCCTATGAAATTTCCTTGGTTTTCTCTTTCCCTTACATAGACATAGAAAGCCTGAATCGAATATATGCATATGACTCATTTTTTGGAATATTTCCATGACACCTGTCTATATCTCTTTGATTATATTTTTACCCTCATTGTCTTATGCGTCACTCTCCTTTTTAATTAGCTTTCTCTTCCTCACACATTTATGGGCTACATGACTACGTTCTTAAAACTGCGTCGCAATAACAATGTCCACATTGAATCCAATCAAAAAGAAATTAATTTGATTAAATGTCAAATTCTTTTCTAAATATTCTGATTGAGCTCGAAACTAACTTACTATGAAACAATCGTTACTAACGAAAACGCTACTATTCTTGAGTTTCCATTTGTCAAGGATGCGGGTCTCGGTATAGATGGTTTTGGATCTCTAGTAGTGATAAAATGCAAATATTTGACTATCACTTGAACAATGAAGTACGTATATTATTAAATTCACGCTATTGTTCATTGCTTTAATGACGCAATCATATAATAATCACTAAATAATTTTTGATATTATTTCTCAGAAGTAGGTAGAATATCGAAATCAGTAACTCAAAATCAATGCCCACCAAATACATACACATGTACCGCATTCTATGTTCACTTCCAAAACTAACGCTAGTGAAGTTATGAGTGTCATCATTTCATTAAAAAATGAATTTTCAGTTGGGAAAATATAACCTCTTCTTCTTATTTAGAGCACTTTAGATTTAGTTAATTAAAATATTTCTTCCTCAATAAATGTTGACTAATAGTACCGGTACGATGCAATTATTGAATATGTAGTAGTATACTAACACAGTAAAGCCACTTAGCTTACTATTTGCCGAGTTCAAACATGGCGCATGCGCATACGCATCATACAAGGAGACTATACACAGGAGATGGCACTCATGGAGGGAGTATGCACGAAAAGCGTCGTCAGTTATCGCGGTATCATGAATCTTCAGCGCCATCTCACGCTGTTTATTGTAACTACTTCAATGGCAGTTCTCGCTGCGAGTGATGCTCAGCTGATCGTCGTCGTCAGGTGACAATAATCATAACAACAGGACAAATGAACATGATATAAACAGAAATATAAACACAAAACCAGCAGTTAACAAAAAGCATGAACACAAACATGTTATAATATTGTACTGTATAAACCAGGTAGTTTTTCAGTGTCTGTGCGTAAATTCGAACTCCCGTGTGTATTTTTTATAAATATAATTTCTGATATACAACGCTTGCAATAATTAACTTCATTGTCCAAAATTAATGTATTTTCCCAATCCATCGAGTGATCATTATTACTACAATGTGAGGTAACTACACTTTGTTCTACTAATTTTAAATTTCTTTTGTGTTCCTGGATTCTAGTTTTGAACCCTCTTTTCGTTTGACCTACGTACCTAGCATCACAATCTTTACATTTTATTTTGTATACTACTTTGTTAGTATTCACATAATCTTTCCCTTTCGTTATCAGATTATTCCTATTATTTTTAAATGTTGAAATCAATTTCATATTCTCAGACTTAAGTAATCTATGAAGTGAAGGAGTTATGAATATGTTATAAGGAAACACAGCATAAATCATATTATCTAGTGGAGGTTGCGTTAGTTGTTGCCTGTTTTGAAGGCAATACAATCTCTTTTTAGTATTTTTATTAACAAATTCTATGGGATAGTAATTAGCGAAAAGTATTTTACGCACTATTAACTAGAATCCAGGCCGGCATAAATCCACGTCGAAACGTTGTGAAATATTCACAAAAATATATATTATTCGTCCATAAAAGGTCGTAAGTTTTTAATTATTTATTTAATTAGATTACATAATGTACGTTAATAGTAGCAGAATTAATAATTATTTTTATTTGTTAAATACTAATTATTAATTATTATTAATATAATAATAATAAATTAGTTAATAAACACAATTTTCTATACGAGTACTTGATATTAACAGCATACAAGTAAAGTACTCGAGCTATTGTATTTAAAAGCACATGACCTTTTCCTATCAAGACAAAATGAATTTGAAGTAGTTACAATAACCAGAATATGACGGTGCTGAAGATTCGTAATGCCGCGTGAGCTGACGACGCTTTTCGTACACACAGAAAAGACTACTCCACTCCACGAGTGTCATCTCCTGTGTATAGTCTCCTTGATGCAAATATATACAAACAATCTACGTGTGTGAAGCAGTGATCTCAACTATGTAAACTGGATACACCACTCCCATATTGGAGGATCCTCCTGAGCATGACGCCAAATCTTCAGTAGGATGGTACCTGGAGCGTTTCTCTTTCTATCTCTAGCTCGTTAAGTTAAACGCAAAAATCTGATCTAGAATGCCATGGCATAAGTCGGGCATCGTTTCGACTAATTTAAAAGGTTGCAATGCTAGCAATAGGACATGATAACAAGACATGGCGCCCAACGTCGCGATCTCGCCAAACACTGTGCACCCTCCTGTTTGCTATAGAGCTCACTGGTGCGAAGGGGTCAAGAAGTGATTAATTCAATCACGGGACGTCGCTGGCGAGGTCAGGTAGTAATTAATTCAGTATTCAACATTAATTCAGAAATATTGTTAGAAATATTTCAGAAATGTATGTTGTTACTCTAAAATTTGGAATATTCAGACTAAATTCAGTTAGGAAGTAAATTAAAAAATCCTTGCGTTACATTTTTATAAAATATTTATCTATTTTACACGTACCTCCCGATATGTGCTTACATATTCATGCCAACAAGAAAATTTTTGTAAACATAGTGCAAATGAGATCAAACGTTTCAACGCAGATCTTTATATATTTTCTTTTATACAAACATTTCCCAGGTATTACTTTTTGAACCTGACAGGCTTCTTTACCTTAAATGAATGTATTTTTTGCACATATTTATAATTCGATGCTTTTAAAAATGAAAGGTTAATAACCACAACATATTAATCAAAATACTACACATATACATCAATGTAAAAGAGAATTTTGAATTTTTGTACAAGTAAACAAATCATACAGCACTCGAATCAAACGAACAATATACATGGTTCTAGAATTATAATGTACCAAAATATTGGCTAAATTTAAAATTAAAATAAAATAAAATTAGCTTTGTAAAGATTTGGTTTATGAGTGTAGGTGTAGATTCTCGCTAACTGTCTTGTGTTATTTTCCTTGATTTCCAATTATACTAATGAGTACGTATTGCGATTAATCGTTGACCAGTCTTTTTCTACGTTTAAGTTATTTGTTTTGATTGTTCACAATTGTTATTTTCTTAGATGATAAAAATTTCGAAGTCCATTGGTGTGAATTTTTCTTGTGTCGCAAGGAATATGTAAATTGTGTGTTCACAGCAGTTTGCGATGCACATGCGTCGACAGTTTTCGGTAAGTTATATGAATAATATACACTTCCTTAGTTTCACGTAATTATAAATATTTTTTCTTATAAATGGAGACAAATATGCATTCAGAATGTATTTAAGTTATTTTATAACAAGGTGAAGAGAAAATATAACCTACGCAGATCGAACAATTGTGTTGACTAAGGAGAACTAGGTAATCTTTCAGACATTCATCTTTCTTTGATGATCAGACTACTGAATATGACAGTCATTTTCAATAGATATCGATGGGTAATTAAGAACGATTATTCACGCAAAATATTGAAAAACTGAATGAGTGAAGTCGAGGGAAGTCAACTTAAAATATCCATTTCGTACCTAAAAATTAAAATTGCATTAATCCAATTCTTGAAACGTGTTGTTTGAACGGATAGAGACAGTAAATGTACGGTCTCAGGATTAATTTTGTTTATTATACGTTAGAGTGAAGGGCATTAATAATCCTGGTCGCATTCCCAAAAGCATTTCTTGCGGCTGCGTACAGCCTGATTGCAAATAATGCACCAACACCTGTAAAGACCATGCCCATTATAATTGATCGAATGATTTAAAGCCTCTACATTATGAATTCTGTTTATATCTCCTTCTGAGGACGAAAATTTATCGTCTCTTGATTCTACTTAGGAAAACTTAATTGCTAACAACTTTGTCCAAAGAATGTAATTCTATCAAATACAGGAGTAGATAAAATACAAAAATAATTCATGATCAAATTTTTGGTTTCAATATAATCCTCTATCCTTGTATTGATGACAAGACGTGGTTTGTTTCCTTACTATACATCTAGGTGAGGGTTCCAGCAGTAGCAACTACTCTAAATATTTACCACTTTCTCGTCTCAGGAATCACATCATAACGTTTTACTACATGTGTAAATAGGAGTAATCACACTGTAATGATTAAAAACTCGTACATTAAATTTACTATGACAATAAAAAATATTTTTTGACAATAGAACCACATCATAATTCGATTACAATGTCTTTAGAGTCATTTTTTGTGGGGGTGCGAACAGGATTTTCTTCCGGGTGTGAGAGGTTAATATTTTATATATGCATGTATGTAGATTATATAGATTATCTTTGTGTGTGTATGACATCCCCTAAGTACGTCTCTGGTGTTTTATAAATATTTGTTGTAACTCGTACAAAGGAAAATAAGTTCTCTAAAATCCTTACTACGTTAGAAAAAGTTTGGTTCCAAGCAACTTAATTTGCACTGCCAGTTCACTGGCCGATCTCAAATGTCAGGATGAGTCTATGTAATCTCATTGTACCGAATGGGGAGGGCTTCCTGACGTCCAGTCCGTTTTGACAGTTTATTTGTGGGAAGGCAGATCACTTGGGAGGAAAAAAAGGTGTTACGTGAAGAGGGTGCTCTAACAGGTCTGTGTAGTTGGCCCTTTTGTTATAAAATGAAATAAACTATTCTATAATTTTATGCTAATTATATGCTAATTTCGTCCGCTAATGGATAATTTTGTACTCATTCGGAAACCAGAAAAAATCGAAAAAAATGGGAGTGCTGGCGGAACGTACACCTAGCACCCCCACCTACTAAAACTTAAAACTACGGAAAAATCTTCTATGCTATAATTTTGTGCTAATTATGTGCTCAATGTGTGTGCTAAATAATAATATCATGGAAAGGACTTGGTGAAAATAAGGCGATCTCTGTAAAATATATAAATTCAAGTTCCGACCCAGAAAATTTCAATGTGCATAAAGAGCTAAAAAATCCATTACTTTGGAATGGAAACATTTTGAGGCTAAAAGCAATTGATATAGATGGAAAACGTTGCGGTTTTCAAAATACTTGCGCCTTTGATAGCATATTTCAGCTGTTAATTTTAGCTGAAATCGAAACTTCCATCTCTACTGCTTTGCTGGACACTAGCACCGAATTTTGGTCTCTGATAATTGCCAAGAAAGGTGTCACGACTCATGCGTACGGTTGAGAAATTGCTATATCGCCTAAGATCCATCGTGTGCACTGAGCAACCAGTCAACTGCATGGACATTGTATGTACCAGCAATGTTGGTGACGTTGCAGCTGTAATTTTTCAAGATATGCCATGCATGAAAACAGTTTCTGAATGTCCAACTGGATGCTATTTGGTTGAAAGTAGCATGGTGCATATAGACATTCCTTATTCATTTTTATGTGGAAACAAAAATGGATTGAGTTTCAATCTTGTTTAGATCATGGGAGCATCACTAAAAAAACTCAGTGAAAAATGCGGAAAAACTATTTCCCCCAAAAGACATTGTGACAGGTAACGTGATTTTAAAAGAATCGGCGAAGTATTAGGTGTTCACGTGCAAATATAATTTTATAAAAGTCTTTTGTTTTAGGTGCCTTCATTTATATTAGTGTAAATATCGACCTACGGACATAAAAAAATAAAAATAGAAGAAATTGATGTGCTTCTAAAACTGTCTGAGATAACTAGCAAATCCTTCTATCTTATTGGTATTGTGGATTTCCAAAATCCCAGAACATCGCGTCACTTGACTGAAGCAACCATCGGTCATTATAGGGCAATAGGTCGAAGACCGTACAACTCGTGGCCATTAATGGATGACTGTTCTCTGAACTGCCAGCCAGTTAGAAAAGACACTAAGGTGTTTCCCCTGTATATTATATATACAAGTTTGTAAATTTTTCATCATTTGGTCGCACACATAACAGTACTGTAAAAAGCGAAAAATAAATGGTAATAAGTAAAAATTATCTGAATATTATTTAATATTATTTCAACCCTCCACACTGTCCTTTTGGTTCAACAAAACCTGAAGTAAAGGCAATTAAAAAGAAAATGGATTTGCAGAATTTATTTTGTTAAAGCGGTAAGAACCATAATATAAACTAACACATTTTCACTTATGTTTCTTTACTTACTCTGTATAGAATATACACACTTTGTCATGTGGTTGATTGCTATTTTCCTAAACACAGCAACGATTTTGGAAATTTTCAGTCCCTTAACATCCTGTTGTGTCCAGCTTTCTAGGAAATAAAGCTGTCAATTAAAGAGACAATAGCATAGAAAAATAAAATATACTAACACCCATTTCCACAAACAAATCATATTGTTTTATAAGTATCTCTAACATTTGAAGAATTGAATTTAGATTTCACTATGAAAGGGAAGAAGATGGATTTATTACGTTATTTTATTTTTATCCTGGAGGGAACTAATTCGTTTTATTTGTGAAAATAATTAGAAGACAAGAATTTGAGGTTTCTTTTGAATTTCGATTTTTGTAATTTCTGTACAAACTGCGTCGTTGTGACTGATTGAATGGTATGCTCATTCATCAACTCAGAGAATAAGTAAGAGAGCCATGAACTTCTTGACAGGTTGTTGCTCTCGTATAGCAGAATATAGATAAAAACCAACAACAAATATTTCGAAATTTCTGAAAGGCGTGCATTGTTATGAAATTTGTATTTTCAAATGCTGGTGAACAAATATCTTCTTGGCACCATTTTGTAATGCAGAAAATGGTATTTGGAATATCAAAACCCGGAAAGATATCAAGAATTAGAATAATTAGTCAGATTCACAATTTTTTTTAAATCTAGGAATAATGAGGGTTCCTAACTAAAGAAAAATCAAAATGTTTTAAAATATATTCTTAACGTTTAATTAGCAACATACCGTTTACATTGTTAGGTATATATGTGTTCATAGGTTAACTTTTACTACCGTGAAGGGAATATAAATTTGGGGTTGTAGTGTCTAGTGATCATACGAATATTTCATAGTATTAAGCCACGCTAAGACGGCGACGAAGGTTTGTGAGCGTTCCAGAATTCTTTGTTCAACCCTGCGGACTACCACTTGTATCACCTCAGCATGACTCTCCGCACCGCCGGTAGATGCGTACAATTGGGTGTAATTTAAACTGTGCCCGGGTGCAAATGTGCCGACCCAAATTTTTACAGCTTTCCGAAGAAAAGAGTTATTTTATAGCACACACAATGTGCACATAATTATAGCATAAGAGTCTTAACCATAAGTCTTATTTCTTAGTAGGTGGGGGTGCTAAGTGTACGTTCCGCCAGCACCCCCACTTTTGTTTTCGATTCTTTTCTGGCTTCCGAATGAGCACAAAATTATTCATTAGCGGACGAAATTAACACATAATTAGCACAAAATTATAGAATAGTTTATTTCATTTTATAACAAGGTAGGGGTGCCAACTACACAGACCTTGCTCCACCATGGGTTACAACAATTCATTCACAACAGCTGGTTGAATTCCGGCTGTTGCTAAAATGAATAAGCAAAAGCCTATAAAGGATACGTCACAGAAAGAGGTCTAGGGAGGGGGAGAGAGAGGGAGAGAAAGAGAGAGATGAAGGATGGGAGATTCTCTCGGGAGGCTCAGCACCATTGGTTTTCTGTGAGGCTTCTTGGATACTTCAGCAAAACAGTATCCTGGGCTCCTTACTTACTAGTTAACCTCGGTTATCAGGTTAATCAATGTTTAGAATTAAATCAAATTAATCTCTAATGTTCGTAGTCAATAATATTCTTAGTTTGTAATTAAAGTTGTCTTTGGATAAGAAAAACGGATGTATCATTTAAATGTATTGGTAATTATTGTACACCAATTAATGATAAAAGTAATACGAGAAGTAAATGAATAATAAAAATTTGGTATAAATGATTGGTACGTAATGATACCACTGAAGCAAAATATTAAGTTCCTACATGTTGTTTATTTATATTACATTAAGGTCGTTATTCCAAATTTGATTTAAAATCATACTAGTACTTTCATTCAATTAACGTTCATTCGTTCTTTGAAAATAAAGTGTCTCTCTTTTTTCCTTCCTTTCTTTCTTGGACGTTCGATGAAACATTCAAGATATACAGAGTGCTGATTAAATACTATTTTCAATAGCGAAGACCAAAAGTGTGTATAGCAATTTCCAGATGCATGCTTTCCGCAAACCGAAACACCTGAGAGAAATGATTCTATTTCACTTACAAGAATTTCCGCTGGTTTTAGGGTTTATGTTCAATTTTCTGGAGTGTACACCCGTAAGCCCCATTTCCCCATTCGAACAATTTGGCAATTTGTGGGTCAATTATTATTACCGTTTATTTATTCTGTTTACCAGAAAGAGCCAACGTTTTATACGTACGTAAGTACGTGTAATTGGAATCGTGTGAAACATAAGAACATATGACTCACAAACAATCTTCACATCTTAGTCATTCTTGTACGTTTATTAAGGATATTTGATGAAAAAAACATTTGGAAAAATCAGTAAAGCTTCAAAAAGCATAAGGTCAGTTTAGATCCTTGAAGGAATACAAATAATGAGAATTCCCACCAAAAAAGGAGATAATAGCCCGCCCCCCTCCCAAAAAAAACAACAACTATATCTCACATTATTTTATTCTAACACGCTCTATTTTTGCATCAAAATTTGTGTCCCGTAGCGCTCCTCCGGTCTTGATAGCATTTACGTCGTATACTTTATATAAAGAATCTTTGATTTGTTTCTGTTTTGCACTCGTACTTCAGGCAATTACGCAACATGTCATAGATGTTATCATACATTTAATTATGTCGAAGACTCATGATCAGATATAAATCACTTTTACAGACAGGGCTTACACATACAACAATACTTTCAGCTAATTGCCACCAAACATCTCGATTATAATGAAGTTCGGAACGTTCCCGACCACAACACTGTATTACTTTTATCGTAAATGAATCCAGCGTCCTCAAAAGAGTAAATAGTAACTTTTCTTTTTATGGTTTAGAAATAGATGTATTTTTAAAAGAAAACATTTTTTTTCGCACCCATCTTTCAGCATTCCCCATAGTTTGGCGCCCCCCCCATCACCCGGGGTACAAGCCCCACTCCTAGATCCAGTCAAGTTAACAGATGATTGTAGTTAATTCAGACTCTCTTAATGGTTTTCATTTAGAGGCGAGGAACAATTGTGGCTTATCTTAACTAGCTTACATATGGTTAGACTTCAAGTTGTAATATATATTTATGACGTATGCCATTTTTGACGAAGCGTAGTTCAGTCCTTGAGACCTACGAGTATTCTTCCACACAACAATGTTATTTGATTAATTAATTCGACAAGAGGAGATCTGTCGGCAAAGGAGGTACTGAGTCATCATTGGACCAGACAGAGTTGAGGAAAACCGTAGCTGAAAACCACCCCATTCGACAGAATGCGGAATAGAACTCGCGCTCTCTCCCTCATCAGGAATCAGCGCTGCCATTGACGTTGAAGTCGAAGATGAATAGAAACTGAATGATCACATGAAAATATAATACCGTTGGCTGAGATACTTCTCCAGCTTTGTCCGAGGATACGAGAAATTATTTTTAAAAATTGATAGGAGTCACTAATGTCGGTACGGACTCTTTAGATTCCCCAGCAACCTAACATCTCTCCTTCCCATCTCCAACGTCCAAATCATGTGGAAGTTTCACGAATTTAAATCACGTGAAAGAACAGGTTTTTGATGACCTTAACCTAACCCTATCGTTCCATAAGACACTATATGATTAAAATAGTCGAAATGATTTATTTACTCAAACGAATAATTCAGTCCACGCAATAGCTCTTCTTCTCCTTTAGATGCGGTCTCTCGCACATATACACGACAGTCTCTACCTCCATCCACCCTCGCGGTCAGGGTATAGAATAGCTGCTCAATATTACTAAAACGCCATTTAATAATCAATTATCCTAATCCCTCTTCTATTTTTATTGCACGAGTAAATTGTTCGACCAACATTCTAACGGAACATTAATTTTCGTCAGAAGATAATTAGTGACAGAAAAGTGATGTGACCGGTAGTGGCCCTACATTAAGATAAGTGACAGTGGATTGCTTAGCTCCTATCAGTTACCTTATGAAGAGAGCTGTAGATGTGATGGGTGATATGTCATTACTCTTACGAAAAAATTTATATGAAATTGGTACCCATAACACGTATTTCAAAGAACATTTTATTAGAAATAAAACTGAACTGATGTAGATGCTTAAATACTAAAATGTTTATTTAATACTCAATTAGTTGTGCTTACCCCCATTTCCACACTTATAAAATAAGTATTTGATAGAGGTTGCTATTTATTAAAAGAGGAGCAAGTTTATAATGTAAATATAACTAATACTGAGCGACTTTGTACGGGTGTACTGGAAATGAACAGTACCTGAATTCGACCTGTCACTTAAAGCTTATATTCAGCGTCCCATGCATTCATTAGCATTCATAAAGGCTATATTTTTTGTTTTCTTTGATCGTGACCCCATCCATCATTCTCTTTTGATCGTTCTGGTGATGCTCTGGCAACATTAGCGAGGCCACCATTAGACGAATGTGATAGAAATTGTCAGTAGATTATGAGACTTCAAGACCCACGTAAAACCATATAATAATATGTTTATCTCATGAAATATTAATGGGTGCAGAATGATATTTCTGGCAAGAGGATTCGGAAACGTGACTAATAGTGGCGCGTTTGTGTGGTATTAATGAACTATTAGTATTGTTTCCATAAAAAGTATAGATCTAATTCAAACATCACTGCAAAATCATGGAACTAGTTTTTGACACGTAGTTCTCGTTATATCACCTATCAGATACTACTGAAGGAGAGTCTCATAAATAATGTCGAACGTGATGTCCTTTTACCTAGAAAATGCTCAATACATGAGATTGTAACGTTCGAATTTATAGTTCAAACCTTAAAATAAGTTCACGCTGAGAACAAACTCCACGCTTAATTATACCAGCATTCTATATTTAAGGTGTTAGAATCGTTGAAAACCATATATAGAGAAATTGAATAGCTTATTGATCAGTTGATGTGATGATGTGTCTATTTGTGGGTAACATCTCTGCAACTTAATATCACGAACGTTTTCAACAACGTATAATACATTGGCCATTCATAGACAGTTACTTCTAACGTTTATTTTATTTTATTTGTATTCATAACTTTTTGACTCATGTTTGGTATCATTAAGAGGTATTAATTTTCCTACTTATCATTAAACATGACATAAGAGATAAGAGAAAACATAATGTTTGAAATCTCATTTTATTTTTTGTTTTGTTGTTTATATATCGCTAATTACAAACACAATGCCTTATTTTTTTCCTCATGTCTTGATAAATAGTCAGAATATTAACATTTAATGATGATACCAATCACCAAATATTACACCAAAGTTGTAATATTACAAGTGTATTAGAAGAAAATATATATTACAAGCAATCGTCCATAAATGGTCAATGTATTATAGAAAGTTCAATTGTTCATTTTCATTCCGTAGAATGGGACATAAGACGTACGAATATAACGATAATTCTTTTGAGAGCAATTGATAGTTCTGACCACTAACGGAGAATAAAATTCATTGCGATGAAATTGAATCACCGGTTCGCGCGTTACTGCGGCTCAAAGTTCAATTCCGAACCAAGATTTCCCTGAAGTGCTGTCCACAGCTGAGGAGACTAAACGGGGTTATCCGAGAAATAGAGGAGCTACATTTTTTCCTTGTCATATCCCCACTCCGGAATGATATATGTTGGGTTATTTCTTGACGAGTATTTCTAAACTATTTCCTGGAGTAATATATTTTTATGACTTTGTCGCGTCAGCTAGTTGTTTCAAATCCTTTAGGATTAATCTTGAAACTAATCTATCTCTGCTAGTCAATAATCCCTCAAAATCAGAACGATTAAATAGATGCAACTTTTGATAAACTTTCACTCACCATCCCTAATCTACTTATTTTGTTTCAGCATGTTATTAAGGCATACAAATTTTCATTGATATGATTTTGTTTATTTCCTAACTAATTTTTTGCCATGTATTTACAAGTATTACTATATTCTAGAGGAAATTGAAAAAACACCAATGATCGAGTATTCCTGACATATCTTACTGGAGTAAATAATAAACTATATATCGTAAGAAACATTTTTGGCATCATTCAAAGTGCAACCATAACATGCTGCATTTATTACAAATAATATATAAAACTCATTTTTCAAGATATTTTAAAAAAATTCATTGAAAAATAAAAAAATATTCGGATAATATATACTTTATACATATTTAGAACTTTCATATCTACAGTCACTTAAGTTCCCAAAGGAGAATAAAATAACAATATTCAGCGGAATGCTTAAACTGCCCGAGTAACTGTTAAAACTTTAATTCCTTCGATAGCAAAACTTTTCCATTCAATCTCATGATTCAGGATATTATGTAGAGGAGGCTAAAAATTAGAGACAAATGAAAAAAGTTTAAAATTGACATAATTTAACGAATGTGTGAGTTTTTGAAAGATAAGTAAAATATCTTAGACTTAAATTTAACCATTTTATCACATTCTTTATATATCATATTTTACTTTAAGTGCGCCTCTCCTGAGTTCGGTGTATGTTAGAGCTCAGTGTCTTCTACCTCTCCAGGGTAATTGATGGTGTGAAGTGGAGCTAATCCGTCCGGATCACAATAAAGAATATTGAGGAACCATTTACATAATTAGTCCCCAGTAAGTGTGAGACATTTAGTGCAGGAACCCTCTATAAAGCTAGGAGGCCTTCAGGGTCATACGATGGTGAGGTAGCGAGTCCATAGGACATCCTATACCAGCAGCCTTGTCTACTTAGCTGGGTAAATATTTGCCCCGGCCACCTCATCCCGCGCCCAAGTCCACATACAGGGAATCGAGCACCGCAGATCTCACACAGAACTTCGTCGAGGGCTTTTATGGGCAAGATTACTGGCATTGAGCCACCCGAGAGGTCTATAGCACTAGATTAAGGTCAAGTTAATACACATCGACCCAGGACATGACACAAAAGATATTTACAGAAAAGGTTGAGGACAGACTTTCTTCAGACTTTTATGAAATAACGCGTGAACTTTTTCGTGGCTTAGACATACATGCTGTCAATATCTCTCTTTTAAATTGACGACATCCATCAATTGTATTTTACGTGCTGAGTTTCGGGATCCTGGCTGTTGAGGTATAGTTGCGAAGGATTAAATAAAGGTATACGTTAAACTGACATTAGTTCAAATGACTTTTCTCGTTTCTTATAACTAAGAATGATAAGTAGGACAAATAATTATGGTATACATTAATTAATAAATTATAAATACATAGAAATGAGTAATTTTAACAACTAATAAAAAGTGAATTTAAGAAAGTAATTTTATTTGTAAACATAATCCAGAAAGTCAACTCGATTACTTGGTACATTGCAATTCTATCGCAAGTGGACTGTAATTTTAGACTGTAAAAAAACTGTAAAACTTAAGAGAGGAAAGAGAGAATAGTCAAAAGAGAAGAGTGCGTATTTCTTTCACGATGGATCATCCGAACATCAAAAAGTGAATTTAACTCACAGTTTGTATCAGTACATATTTGTCATAAATTTATTAAGTTTATAGTTTAATGAAGAACATTTAAACACTAATAGTAATTTACCTTTTAGATACTTTATCTTTCCTATAAAAATCAATTAACGAAATTTATCAACGAGTAACAAAGGTTGAACTACTAAAACGTAATTCATTTTAGATTGAAATTTCATTTATCTTCGTTTTATAAGGTAAGCAGTCGTATTTTGCTCGTACACGCGTTTACATCAGTCCTGAAATAAGACTCAAAAGCATAATAAACATACGTATACATCACACTTGGAAAATAATAGTGATTACTAGTTTGTATTTTCACATTTTTGTTTGAAAAATGCACTTGGTATAGTTTGAATTTATTAAAAATATAAAGTAACAAAGCTTATTGAGAATTAAAAATATAAACGTAATCTGTGGAGCAAAAGTGATCAGGAGGACAAAACATCAAGTGACACAAAAAGGAGAACATTCGAATTCCTGTTCTTGATTGAGTCTTAATGGGATCAGCTGGTTCCGAAATCACATCAAACAAACAAAAAAAAGTCGGAGTGCGAGTGACAAATGGGAAATGACAAACAACGAAAAGAAAGAAAAAAACGTACGATATTGTGGGTCACAGATGTCCCAAGGAAAGGTTTAACGTTTCAATATGCACACCAAACATTCTATTCCTGTCGAACTTTCATAAAAGTAGCCATTATAATTGTTAATATGCAGTCGTAAAGTGTGAAGGAAATACGACTGTCCGATGTGCTTTAAATAACGTCACAGATGCAATGAAACGAGATTTCCTTCATTCGCAAACTTGTGAAATATTACCTCATCAATATCCTAAACACAATTATGCAAATCCAATATTCATAACAGTAACATGTAACATTAAATTATGTTAGTAATAACCGTTAATATGAAATCGCGAGAAAGAAATTATTCTGCGCATTAAATAACGATGCATGTGCTTTAAAACGAATTTTTCCTTACTTGCAAACATGCCTGTTACTAACTCGTAAATAACGTAAAGAAACTTTTGCAAAAAAAAATCCTAAATATCGCGATGAATTAATTTTGTGATGACTTTTCAATATGAAATCGTAGTTTACGGAACGATAAAGAAATATTAGGATATTCTGTGCATCAACTAAGGGAACATATAGAATAAAACGAGATTTCGTTTTCTCACAAACTTGTGTGATATTAACTCAACGAATCTCTGGATAACTTTTCCCAAGTAATTAGTTGGTTCATAAAACACGATAGCCCATTCAGTGGCAAATAGAGAGAAATTAACGGCTAGAACCCGTCGTCTATCATCGATATCCACATTTGAGAGCTCGGTGACAATCGTCGAAGCGCCGATTCAATTCTTGACGTCTGCGTCCCTTGTCCCCATCAAGCTTCGTTAGCGCCGTGGCAGTCTCTCATTGCAGCGCGTTCGTTTTCCGGCGGCGGCGGCAGCAAGCGCATTGAAGGTGGCGGCGCAGAGACGTGCCGAGAGAAAGCAACGGATGTGTAGCTCAAGTGAGCGGGTGGTAGGAACCGACGAGCGGGCGCACAGTGTGCGGGCGGTGGAGCAACGAAGGAGGACAGGGTGGGAGGATGCGAGGAGGGTCGGGAATGGACGGAGGTGCAGGTGGAGGCGCCGCGCCGCGCCGCGCCGCGCCGCGCCGGGCAGGCGATCGATGCCGAGGCGACAAATCGCTTCCGCGGGCACCAGGCGCTTTCCCGTTCACTCTCCGCGCGGGTAGGCGGAGTCCGCTCGCGTTCCTCCACAGACCCCTATTCCGCACGAGACAAATGGTCTTCTGGCTAACCACCCCTCCGAAACGTTCTCTTAGGAAACAAAGAAAGTGAAAATGTGGCTGGGTGTGCTCTTACACGTTTATGACGGAGACACATACACGCGGAAACACGGTTCCGCTTTTCTCGCGCCAGGAGAGATATACTATTCTCACGAAAATTCCCAGCGACGTTTCGGGATGTTAACATTGAGTAATTCACGGCATTGAGCTCTTTATTATGCGAATATTGGGGGAAACCGTACGAGCGTTATACAATTACAAGTACTGAAGGTTTTAGAAGTCTCAAGTTATTTCTTCGGAAAACAATTGGAGCGACAAAATTCTTTCCTCGCATTCATCGCATTAAAATAAATGTTTGTGCGAACATTACTCATCATGATTAACATTTTAATGGAAATATGGCAATATCAAAATGGACTGGCAAGTATTTAAATCATAACTTTAAATTTTAAAACAGACACTAATTACACAATTTTTCGTCCATTCCTCAAACTTGTTATTGTTAAATACAACCCTTGTATCAGATGCAGCACTTATTTAATATAGAAATGTAATGTTATTTCATATTCTTTTAAGCTGGTTTAATATTGGTTACACGTGGAGGTCATAAATAAGGGCTAAAACTTTGTGACCTGAGAAACTCGAACAACAAATATGTTAAGGTCGTGAATGTTTTATTTGACAACAATAGATTGAGACATAATTTAGATAGAATTTTATGGCAGAAAAGTTGGCAAATTGCTAAGAAATAAAAATTATCATAAGGTTTTCTCTAAAAAACATTTTTGCACTTGGACTAAGGTATCATTCCGTTTTGAGACTTATTATTCAAATTACAATTTCAGTGTTTCAATCTTTTCCAGATAACAGAAATTAAAATGTATGTTTGATTTTCAAATATATTTTTGACACATTTTGTAAAAATCATTGCAGAGCACACCCCATGTAAATAGGCTAAGTCTGATTTCCTTTTCAGTAATTGAAATACAAAGGAAATCTTCAAACAATTCTTGGAAAAAGACATTTCTTTCAATGATAACTTTTATTGATATATTACTTGAAGATCTACAGGGTAATGGTGAAATGTCGAAAACTTTGTTAAACTACGTCAAATTATTTAATATTGTTAATAAATAACATTACATATTTCTTTTACTTTAGTATCCACCTTCTTAGACCACATTATTATAAGCTTTTTATTAGTAATACTGCTTTGTACGATAACATCTCTTTTAAATATTTTTAGTTAATGTTAAATTGCAAATGAACTTAAGTCTTCTATGATAGGTGTCATTAGGTATAAAACGTCACCTGTACGTTTCTAACATATGTTCTATACTGAATATACCGCATTATGAATGTTATGTGTTGTGTTAGTTTATTCAATACGTGATTGCAGAGACATTCAGTATAGACTCATATGAGATCGTGAACAAATAGCAGAAAGTGAATGTTGAGGACTCATAAAATAATACTAATTCGTTAGGCTAAACCCTCAATGAATAAGTCCTGCATGTTATTTTAAAAAAGTAAAATCCCCAACCTTATTTCAATATTTTTCATAAACTGATCGAAACTTGTAATTCAAATAACCTGACATTCTTTATCGAAATTGCGGTCACTCTGCCATTATTTATTTGGTTTAATCGTAAATGTTTGAATCATAAAATAATCAGACATAATACTGCCAAGGACGTTACATACTCTTCCAATGTAATTTACTACGAAGACTACGTTAAAACATTCTCAAAGAGCAATACATCATCAAACTCAACAGGGATACAAAGTTCAAGATATTCATCACATTAGTGGTACATATAATTATATACGACAACGACTGCTGATCTTTCATTCCATTCTGATAAAAATATCCACGTTGTATATTTATTTTCAGTAGGAAAAGTGAAAGTCAATGGAACCAGGCTAAGAAATTGATGAAATGGAAAGTATGTATGCTTTGATAAACGGCTCAATTACTCTCACAATATAACTTGTTATGCCCGATGTCAGAAAACAGAACTTATATCCGCGAATAATTGAAATCAGTAATTGCGACGGCAATGAAACTACATTTATAGCATGTATTCATAATATTATTGTTTGATTAAATATTTAATAAATGATTTTTTATTGTGACGAGTAATGTTATTTCTACGTATAATGAAAAGAATTTCAAACATACCTCAATGATGGAGATACATCTGTTTTGAAAAGGAAATAATGGCCTCACAACACGAATCCGTCGGTTTACTCGCTAATAATATCTGTTGATTTGTGAACAGAAGAAACTTTCATTAAACTCGTACACCCAACTTAGAATATGAGACAAATAAGCTGCCAGATTATAAATGATCAGCCATTAGGAGAAGTGATGCAATTTTGTTGTCACGACTTATTTAGCATTTAACTTCGTAGATAACTGCGAAAGAAAAAGAAATGCTTTTTCTAGGCAAATGTATAGTCTGGGATCACTGAAATAATTTAAAGAAAAACATGTGTACTTATTAACAAGATTTGGAAATGTGGAGAGACGAGATTTGGTAAGAAGAGGAGACCGGAGATTAATGTGACGGGTTTAGTAGTTAACAAGCCATTTCCCGCTAATCTATACCGGTCAGAATCTGGAAATTTATTCCCCATCGGTCTACGATCCGAATTACCTGGTCCTCCCTTGCCGCTGGATTAATTGGGTCGGGTCTAGAGATGCACGATGGAAAGGGGTCAAATTATCAGCAGATAAAAACTATTAAAATAATTAATACTATTCAAAAGAAACTAAAGTAATTATTTTAAAAAACCTGTTACAACGTTTCTACGTGATTTCTTTACTAAAAGTAATCATTTTTACCAATTAGGGTGGAAAATTATACGCGCATACATTAGGAATCAGAAACTTACATTGTTCGAATTTTCGGATTAATATTGCGTTATCGACAATATTTGTATTCTGTATTCAAATATTTATTATGATAATATGTGACGTCGGTAACATTATTATTAATAATAACAGTTTGTAAGTAATTTTCTTATACTAAACAATAATATTTGTATCTACAATACCTTGTCCTGTTCAGTTATCATCCTGAATGCTTTTTTGCTGATACATAAACTGATTACAATCAGTAAAGAATTGGGTGAGGGTGTTTCGATTGTGTGAAATTAACTCACACGTACTGCACATCACGATGTACAGTTCAATGAATCCAACCGCAAAGCTAATAATTTATTTAAAAAGCTGATCAGCACTATTCAGTTAGAGATTAAACTCGTTTTGTGATTAATATTTAGAATAATTTAAAAATGTTCATGGTCACATTCAAATAATCAATTTTTACTCAGTTAAAAAATAAAGTGAATTTCTATTGCGAGGAAAGTTTACATTTTGTTTATTTATTTTCACCTTTTCGTAAATCAAAATGTGGAATTCCTATGAAACGATTATATTACATACAAAAACATGTTTGACAGCATAGATGAGGTAAACCGAAAATTGGAAAAGCTTTATAAATGATCAAATTATCCATTCTGTTATATAATTAAAAGAAGTAACACCAAATGTTTTCAAGTCTTTCTTCGTTCTAAGACGAATTTTAATAGTTGTTTTAAAAATATATATTACTTAAAAGAATCCTTGATATGCAATAAAATACAAACGATTTTCGATCATCTACTAAGTAAAACGTCGGATAATTTGATTCTGGTGTTAAAAAATAAATTCAACAACACAATTCATTCGCAATCACATCTAAATCTGTGACGGTATAAATTTTCAGGGGCAATTTGCGAGGTACAATTAACCTGTCGTCATGGCACAAAACACATAAATACGCCTGCGGAGTAACAATAACCGTTGGAGTGTATGACGCAGTTATATTCCTACAAATGGCAAACCGCCGCCAATGTGAAAAGGGGGCCGTCACAACAGGATGAGCATCGTCACGGTATTAATCAAAACGAGAGAGAGAGAGAGAGAACACGAGAATAGGAAGAAGAGGGCGGAGAATCATCACTGATAAACGACACTCCCATCCCTCCAAAACCCTCGAGCATCCATATCGTCAATCATATTCTACAGACGGCTTACGAGCAGCACGTTAACGATTCTGAAAGAAACATTCTGTTCTGCATAAACACATTTTCTAGGAGATTCTTTCACTTCATTTACTGCACGCCACATTTCTCGAATACTTTAAATGCAAATTGTCCCAGATGGATGGTTGATACACTTACATAACATCCTCTATCATTTCGTTCTGAACAAAATAATAAACAGAGACCGTGTTGCTTGAGAAATATAACACACTGATTAACATAACTGAATCTAATACATTTCAAACATATCACAAAACAATCCTGTCACATTCACAAAACAATCACTGAAATTTTAACACTTTTCCACTAAAGACCCTTTTCTAAGAGTCTTCAAAAAACTTCAGATTGAACAGGAACATTGTTTTATCTTGCTCTTCATTTCAAAATTCAAACACCACATTTTATAGCAAGATAAATTCGTCTTAAAAATAATCATGATCATCCACATGACGTCTCCTCGCCTTTCGACAGATTTTAATTAGTCCGATGTTTATCCTAGAGGAGAATAGCGATAGAATATTGCAGAGGGAAGCCTTAGGTAGTGGGAATCGGAGTTCAATTGGCACAACGCTTCTATTTGCAGAGTGGTTCGATAGAGGGCAACGCATTACATTCGGACCAACAACTGAGAATTGAGCTGACGCTTCCACCATAAGGAAAGCAGTGTTCCGTCCGTACGGAAAACAGTACATCTGGCGATGTTTATACTCGTGATCCATTAGGAACATTCACTGAAATCTCCGTTGAAACAATTATTCATGAAAATACTATTATTGTGAGAACTATTTACGGTACGGTATATTTTTACTCTGTGATATTCAATTAAATGGTCTTTATATGTTTTATAATTTCCTTGAAGTTTCCGAGAAAAACATTTTATGTTCAAAAGGAAATAAGATGAATAAACAATATGTCTGACACAAAATTGATGAAATTTAGGAATTATTTTCATAAGATTTTGGTTTAAGAGATATATCTGCAAACAACTCTGCATTACTAACATCTTCCGAACGAATTGTGTGGACAAAACTTGATATGTACCATAGGGACGTCTTCATAATTCTACCGCTGTATTCACGAAGAACGGCTGTATTCTTGTCAGATGACTGATATAATGACCATTCATGATTGAAAATTCGTATATCAGTTTCTGTTTATGAATTGAAGGAGATAGACTTCATGAAGACCATGGTTGTATGAGTGATAAGTCCTCACCGGATCGTTAGTGGGTTCGTATACCAAGCTACAAGAACATGTCTCACAATATGATTTCCAAATTGAATTAATATAATTCCCTTTCATCCCTTATACATAATTTTCATCCCTTATATATAATTTTCATCAAACGACATCGTCCTGGTGAGTATTATTTTGTAACTAAATGCCTAGAAAGAATGGTGTTGTATTTTGAGAAATAACGTGAGAAAAATACACGGACCTGTGGTTCCCGTGGTTTAACCTCGGATCTTCAACATCAATCCGAAATAAAATCTCTGAGATGTATGCGAAGTCAAAATTATTTTTATGCTCTAATTCTTTCTTAAAATTAAAAAAGTTCTATTTCTCGAAAATGTCTGAAATTTTTACTTTCGGTTTGGCAATATCGTTTTAGTACTTCAGAAGTTAAACATATTAATTTACAAAAATACTATGTTGATCAATAAAAAGGCCAAAAATGTTAATAAGGAGTATAAAAGCTTTTAAATGAACAATATTCGCATTCTTACATAAATATAGCGAGAATGATTGAAACTACTTCTTTGATGTTTCTTTGAAAATATTTCCATTGTTTTATGTAATCAATTCTTCTTGTCACGAATATGACCGAACTATCGATTACTTTCAATCAATTTACTTAGAATTTCACTAAAAATAACAACTAATTTTAGAATATGATACACTTTATTATTTCAAGCATTTAAAAAAGTTAAGGAAGAGTCAATGAACCAGAATGAATTGAAAGGAACTACAGCATCAGTAAATTTGCGTTTAATGCCATTTGAAATTATGGAACCAGATAACGAAACATAAGATAAAAATCCCCGACATATTTATCTTTAAAGATTTAAATACTCGAACACTGTTACGAGAAAGGTTGCAAATACTAAAGGAAAGAGACAATGATTTACAGTTTTCGTAGGATCGTGCTCCAAGAGTAAGGTTACGTAAAGGATTATGTAAAATAAACGCAGACTACCGCCCTAAAGCATCATAAAAGTACAAAGCCGTATGGAGGCCAAGATCCCTACGCGCACTTAAGCCGTGGCGATGCTTCTAGGCAGAAGGAGAATAGACGATTATTTTACATAATTCCCCTCGTGGTTAGGACTCCAAAAATACAGCACTATTCGAAATGAAAAATGAGAATTTCCGAGTACGCCAGGTGGTTCGATGATGAGGAAGATAATACTGTCGTTGAGGAAAGCGAGTTAGTCATCCATGGTCTCAAGCTACTATCAAGAGACGCGTCCATTTATCTCGTGGCTAATACCAAGGTTTCCGACTTCTAGGATATATCGGAACAGAATGATCTAATAACAAGAAAATATTATTATCAATTAAAATTATTTTTATTTTTAAAAGTAAATATCTTCCTTTAGCTTTGATGGCACTTTTAGTTCTGATGCTCGCATGATTAAAAAGTCGAACGGTTAGAAAAACAATAGACAACTGTGAGGATATTTCACTTCACACAAGAACACTGTCAAGAAAGATGTTAAAAATGGGGAAGAGTCTTTCTTCATTTAAATATTCCTATTTTAAGTAATTTTTTTCAATATAATTATGGAATACCAAAAATATTACGTGTATTTATATTCCATTTTGCAAGTTCGCTTTCGTAATATAATGCAACCGTTCGCTATATACAACGAAACTACTAATAATTGTGATTCATTCACACTTCAAAAGACATTAAAAAACATATAATAGCACAAAATTGTTAATTTCTCTACACAAACAAAGCAAACGAACGAGTTAACGAATTGTTAACGTTTGTAATTTAATAAATTCCAACTAATATGCAAAACGCGTTAAGCGGTCAGTAGATTTATAAAAATATCTATCAATCTCACAATTCGTTCTAATACTTCGTTGTATTTGCTGACAGAAGTAGCATCATCGGTTCAAAACAATTTACTTTCACTCTGGTCAGCGAGGTTATACCTATGCTCAATCAATTGGATTAAAATAAAATGTTTTCGTATTTCATAGCAATAAAGGAATAATATAACACTCCAATATTTAACTAAATATCTTTTTTACAAAAATTTAATACCTACTCCGTATTTATAATTATATCTTACACAGAAGTTAGCACACTAAAACTCACGTCAAATAATTAGTAGCATTAGCATAGTAAGATTAGTGAAGCATGAATATAAATGCACATGTATTTTTTCACTGCTCATTATTCTCAACTCTTCCTCCAAATCTAAAATTATCTTTCTTTTTCTTGTTCCATTTAGAATTTTCACAAGTTGCAGGGTGGTAAAAGAGTCTGGTCACTGAACGATTATGTGATACGCAAATAATTGAATTTTAATGAAACCTCGTTTAGTATAAATCTCATATAAAATTTGCTTTTTAAAACACTTGGTCTGAAAAATATTACTAAAACCTATTTTTTATTTTACTTTAAAATTCACATCGAAACTAATAGTGAACTTTGTAACTTTCAAATATTTCGGAACAAAGACGAAAACTGGACAGAAAAAAGACAGTCAGGCGAGAACAGATATCTTAAAATTTGAGAAGAGAAACAGAAATCCCCAATCATTTACCCCAGATTTATAATTGAAAAATTCCACTTGTTTTATGTATATTATTATCTGTATATCTAGCTTTTCTAGGAAAATTCATTTTCAAGGAAGTGTCATACGTTAGGTGACTAAGTCAGGAAAACTACCATATACCCAATTTTCAGTATTTCTTAAAAAAACACACACAAACTGAATAAAATGTAAATTACAAATAATGAATTGTTATGAAAACAGACTGTTTTATAAGTATAAATAATTGGCTTAAGATCAGTAATTTCTGTATGAGCTCTGCGCTCAGGCAGAGATGGACTGATAATCCGTTTTCATAAACAAGCTAAAATGATGTCACGGATTCGGAATGTGTGAAATCCCGTCTGTTGCCACAAGAATGCGTTCTACAGCATTCATTAAGATCCGTAAGAATTCTGTGTATAGTGTAAAACGTAACGGAAAAAGATATAAAATGCACACTACAAACAAATTTATGGAACACATTTTTTAGGGGATGCTGAGAAATTGGAATTAATAGATTTGAATTAAAGGGCATCAAAGAAAAATAAATAAGTAATATTTTTACGTAAGTCTAATAAGAGGCCAACTTGTAGAAAATAAACAAAAGTGAATAGTGCAAGATAGAAACCTTACAGAGTTAATGTAGGATTATCATGAGACAACATCCTTTTCGAGAAATGAGTGAAAAAGGAGCGAGTGATTGTCAAAGTAGTTTCAGAGCAATGAAAACTACCCGTCTATGAACCGTGGAAACTGAATTTTGTTAGATCTATTTATAACACTAATGCGAAGAATGTAAAAGTGAAATTCACACTATGAGAAACATTTGACGACGTACAACAACACTCATGGAAAAAAATTCGATGGATTGAAACTTCAGTTTTTTATGACGTGTGTGTATCATGAGAACTGGACAGAGGAAGATTCCAAGATAAGCGGCTATCGATTTGGAGACGGAGGGAGCGCTGGCCATCCCAAGAAGCACGTCGTGCGACGCACGGAGGTATGTAGTTCGCTCGTGGCGTTTGCGCTCATTTATTCACGCGCCGCGCGTATTGATTGGGTGCGATGCGTGCCAGCGCCGCACGCAGCGTGCGCCACGCGGTGGTGTGGGCGGTGGGTGGGCGTACGAAAGAGGGGGGAGGGGGTGACGAGCGACCGCGTGCATCGACCGCCGGCGCGCCGTTGCCAAGGCAACGGGAGATCAATTCGCCACCGGACCGCCGCGCGTTGTAGCTACGGCGAGCGCGCGAGCGAACGACGCGGCGCGACGCTGCACGGAGCGTTGGCTTCGACAGCGCCAGAGCACTCACGCAGCGCACGGCAGCTCGCGTTCGGCTCACGGGTGGCGCGGCGCCGGCGGAGGCAACAAGTGCGGTCGATGTGCCCCGGGCGTGGCCGCGTGCGCCGCCGCGGGCGCTGGCGCTATCGATCTGCGGCAACGGCGAAGCGCCGCTGCCGGGGGCACGCGCCTAGGTCCCTCGTGCTACCCTGCAGCGTCCCCCGACGCTCGCGCAGCCCTGCGACGCCGAGCCGTCCCGGGCGCTGGAGCTTCAGCGATTGGAAGGCCAGCGAGAGCTGCCACTGACCTGCTGCCATGGTCTGTGTCTGCCGACCGCCGCGCCGCACTCCCAAGACGCGCGCGCGCGCACTCACACAGCACTGACTAGCGGTGGCCGGTCGGCCGGCGCGGCGTGGCGCTCGCGGGTGGGCGTTCGGGCGGACACGCGTTGGCGCGCGAGGACGCTCCGGCGGAGCGGCGGCGGCGGCGTTCGCGGCGCGGGTGATGGTTGACTGAGGTCGGGCGCTGCGCGCGGCCCGGGCGGGCGGGGGCTCGGCACTGGCGCTGGCGCTGGCGCGCCGCCGCCGCCGCCTGCGCGCGTCGCCGCTGCTATTGATCGCGGCGCCACCATCGCACAAGCGCCTCCTCCGCCACCCGGATAAGGGCTGCGCGCGCACGTGGACGCGACCGGCGACTGCGGCGTCGCGCGCGGGCGTGTGACGACGGGGGCCGGGGACGGGGTCCGCGTGGCGGGGCGGTGGGGCGGCGATGCCTCACGCCGCGGGCGGCGGTCGATAGAGCGGGGGCGGCCGGGCGCGCGCTGCCTGACCGAGTGACCCGCCGCGAGTGTTTGGGTCTCGGGGGGGAAGGAAAGAAGGGGAGAGTAAGCGAAGTGCGTGCCGTGGACTAGCCGCTTGGAACGGCGACGGCTGCTGCAGGAGCGAAGACTCGAATCACTCATGTGGTTCCACGAACCGGATATCGAAGTGTGGCTAGGCTTCACAGGCAATTCTCCGCACTATGCTACGTCTGGTTGCTGAGGAAACAATATGTCAGTTCAGTCGATAATGGGGTTCTGTGACGAATGTTTCGTAGTACTATATGTTTACTCACGTTGAGTTCAAGGCGAAAGTGAGGTGCTTGTTCATACAGAATTACGCTGCGATCCAAAACTGAGTCCTAATAACTTATAGTAAATTAAATAACAATTTATGTTAACGAATAATATTTCTGGAAAAATAATCTCAAGGACAAGTCATAGAAACGAAGATAAAGACCTTCCAAATTCCTGAATGGACTCAAAGTTGGATATAATTCATGACTCCTGGGGAAGTACAGATGGTTCTGAAGTTCTGATATTAATGCAGTTAGTTTTGAGAATGTCATTAAACTGTGTCAAACTATTAGTTTGGTTTTTTTGGCGAGTAACCAAATTGTTAACGCAAGGAAAGGCTAATGATGTCAATTCCATCTCAACCGGCTGTTCACAACAATGAAAATTTAATTTTACGCTTCTGGATCCAATTATCTTAAATCTAGTTTAACTGTTATAAACACGATTTCGAATGCATTGTGAGAACTAACAAATAATCTGGGATAAGTTTCCACGTGAAATAATAGCTTCGTATTGCGAAAAAAATCATCATACAGAAAAGGCACCCACGCCCTCAAGAAGACCATAGTGTGACGGTCGCAACGTCGGCTCCTCTCGAAATAGACGCGGCAGACACCCGGAAGCCATGGACACAGGCCGAGGAAGCCTACGACCGCATATCTCAAATTACATATTTTTCGGGTTATTTCCCTCCCTCTGCACAGTAGAGTTGATTGCATAGGAGAGAATGTTTAATAAGGTCTTGACATTGAGATTAAGTCGAGTCGGTATGAAAATTAAATCCATGTTATTATGAGATAGTTTTATGACATGTGAGTCAATATCGCAACAATATGTAAAATATTTTTACTTACGAGATTTTTATTAACTATATCCCGTAATTTCTACGTGTTTGGTTTGAATTTACGTTACATTTTCACCCGGAAATAATTATATGAGAAACAGTTTTTACTACAGATAATTTGGCAGAGGTCTTCACTAATCACTTCGCTAAGTGAATCAATTACTATGAGGCATGAATTAACTGTTCAAGTTGACATGTTTATTCTTGTTTCACTTTAAATCAGAACGCATCTTCAGATGAGCCCGCTCTCGGTGCATACAAGCAATGGACTGACAGAAGTTCTCCAAAAAGATGCTTCGTATAAATAAACAGAAGGTACTGAGAAATCAGTGATATTAATAGACTTGAAACAACGCCAGAGAAACCAAATATGCTAATTAAAATCTATTTGATTAATTATTAAAAATCAATTACATTTCACATAACTTCATGCCATATTTATATTATAGTAATTATATTTTTATAATAGTATTTATTTTATCATCGTTTGTTTGATACGAAGTATAGGGGCGCTTTGAAATATATCAACACAATAATACTTTATGCCTTGTACTGATATGACATAATATCTACTTAAATTTTATATTAGAATATACATTTATTAAATATATTATATATTCAACCTTTAAATTATGGAAATATCAAACGTTTCAAAGAATCTCTACAAATCTTTACTCAAATGTTCATTTCTAATAAATGGAGTATTATAAGTACATTCAAATACTTTGTTTTCTGTTACCCTGTGTGTTCTGTGTTTCTTACTTTAACAAAGCAAGAGTCTACATTTTCTAGATTACATATTAATATAAGACAAATT
Source organism: Laupala kohalensis (assembly GCA_002313205.1). Classification (NCBI taxonomy): domain Eukaryota; kingdom Metazoa; phylum Arthropoda; class Insecta; order Orthoptera; family Trigonidiidae; genus Laupala; species Laupala kohalensis. Next base: position 207,666 of record NNCF01128172.1, on the reverse strand, counting down.
TAAATGAAATATAAAAATGTTCTAAAATATAAATTCGGTATAAGAAATAAGTTCGTGTACAAATATCGTCATGAAACATTTTTATAACATGTTCAATTTTCTTTTTCTTTTGAATAGTTCTATGTTCTTTTCCCTCAAGTGCAGAATCGCAGAATAATAAACATAGATAGAATTTTCAAGTTTTACAAAGCCGAATAAAACCCTCTTACTGGAGAGTATGTACGTTAGAAAATGGAATGGATAAGCTGAGGTTCAGGTGGAATATGGCTGTCCTATGTGTCTTCTAAAGGAGACTGGATCGAAAAAAGCTCTTGAAAAACGTCAGACGCACAGGCGGAAATATGTCACCTACGGTCAGCCCACGGAAGATCTTGGTTCTGAGTACGATATATAAAGGAACATTCTCATGGGGTTATACGTTAGAAAGGTACATTTTCATATCTAACTTCACAAATCAACAACTAATATTGTCTAATCTCGTAAAATATGAAAAAATCTTGACATTTCAGTCTCATAATTTGGTAACACCAACTGGTCAATTTCCTGAGACCAAATTCTCAAAATTGTGGCATACTTCACAATAATTGGTCAAGAATTCATGATTTTCTCGTCATCTGTATCCGTTAATTTCGTAAAATTTATTACTACGGTAAAGTTACGGTTGTTTATGGTGCCCAGAAAAATTAAAGTTTTCTTCACTCCTGTTGAGAAAAACAACGAGCTATCTCATTATTACGATATAAGTTCTCGAAGAAAACGAAAAAAAACTACGGTGAATATGATGCAAATTTATGAAGACAAACCTGTTCATACCGTGTAAAGTTAATGTACTCTTACAACAAAAAAATGAAGATTAATAATAAATGTGTAAAAATATCCAGGAGTTAAACATGAAGAAAAAAGTGAATAAAACAAACTTAATATATTATGTATCACGAATAAAGAATACCATAATATCAAGCATAGAATATTAGAGTCACGACTTTTTTGGCAAAATCAATACATTTCTAGCTAATCAATACATGTTGAGCAGAAATGAAGTTTCCGACTCACTTTGGAAAAAGAGAAACTGAAAATAATTTGAAAGAAAGTGTCAAGGAATCACCTTGATATAGCATAAGTTAATTAAGTGCAATACATTGTAAAGATAAAAAAGTAAATTGAATATTTTTATTCAAATTACCACGTCACTTATCATAAGCTAGATGAGAAGGTAGTAATAACACATTGAAAGAGACAGCCATACAATAGACGAATGCTGGAAAGAATAGAAAGGATGCAAATTGAAAATTTAATGAAAGGCAACAAAATTCAATGATTCACTGTTGAAGAACAACAAGAACTTTTAACAATGTTTACCCCAGCCGCTGACTACTATCCTGAATTCTTTTGAAGGAAACAACCTCACAATGGGTGTTTATAGGACGAGTTCCGTTACGAGCAAACAGTATATCTGGGGTGTAAATTTGAAAGAAGCCGAAAAGCAGCAAAAAGCGCAATTGAATGTAAACGTCGGCGATGAGGATTCCTGAAGCAGGGCCAACATGTGCATTCGCTGGCGCGCTGCCTGCGAACGGACGGGGTGCGTGTGACGGGGTGTTGGGAGGGGAAGAGTGTAGGGGTTGAATGAAGGGCGAGAGCAGCGGGAGCGAAAGCGAGGGCAACGGGAGAGCAGGCGGATGTAGACTCCCTGGCTGCTTTCCAGTGACAACAGGTGCCACCGCCTGCGCCAGGGGGCCAGGGTGCAAGGGGGCAGCCGGGGGCAGGGCGAGCAACCAGGACGCTTGGGTGCTCGCTCCGAGGGGGTGACGTCCGAGGCAAATCGTCCTCGGCGGAGGAGAAGGTTGTTGTTGGAAACAAGGTAAGGGGTAAGACAGGTCTTAAGGGATGGGGTGACGGATAGGACAAGGGTGCTGGCACAACCAGTGGGAATAGGGTGCTTGGGACAGAGTTACGAGGTCAAGACAATTGATGCATGTTAGTAGTAAACTACGGTAGAAATAGGAATGGACGAAAATCAGAATTGTTTTAATTAATCGGAAATCGATTAATTATCGTTATCGATTAGTTCTTCGAAATAATTTTAAATAAGCATATACTATTGGATTACAGCATTTTTTACTCCTCCTGAAATATACAAAGAACTTTCGATTATTGTATTTTTAATTGGGGTTTTAACTTTTGAATATCAGTGACCACTTTTCGGCCATAATACTGTACAATTTTTATCTTGATCACATTACTGTATAATACCACGACACTGACAATGCTCAAAACGACTCATGAAGCTAGAGATCTGACCATATAAAAGGGGACTTTACTTAAATGCTGATTTGATTTTAAATTTTCCTAGTCCTCAGCAACTCATATCTATCTTACCTAACTAAACCCTCCTCCATCCGGTGGTTAACCTCTTCCGGGACGGTAGAACGACTCTCCATTGAGTACCGTCTCGCGTGGAAGTTTCTCATCTTATCATACAAGACACTAATGGCTAGCTCTCAAGGCTCTATCTACCTTTTAATGGATCCTCTAACAAGACAAATTATGGGATGTTGTTAGGTTACTCCGGGATTTATTAATATTGTACTTAATACTAGTTGAGACCCGTGGAAATACAGGGAAATATTAGAATTTTTTGTACAAATAATTCTTAATTCTTTGTTGATTTTTTCTAATAATCTATTACGTACGTCCCTCTTTATTCATTTGCACTCGTTGGCAATGCCATCCGTTCCTCAGTAGTAATTTTTTCATAATTCTTTGCTTACTTCTCTATTGGTTGTATTTTACATTACAATAATATATGCGCACTTATGAATTCCATTAAAAACAATGTCGATGTCTCATCTTTTACCGAGAATCCTCTTAAGTGAAAAACCTCTGTAATATTTATCTAAAGAACAAAGACCCTCCCTTTCTCAGCCTACGGTGTATTCATCGTACGTCCTTTCACGAATACAATTCCTCTGGCGGAAACAAATTTCTCTGGCTCTTCATAAATGCTTTGTGGTTTCTCCAGAATCCAGCTACGAACATGATCTTCGAATTAAACGTCTGCCTCAATTTCGTGAACTCCCTTGCAAAAGGCTCTTACCCTATTCTCATGGGCCAAACTACCATGTACGTCAGAATTCACGAGGTCTCATAAATATACATTTAATTTAAAATCTTTTCAAAATCTCCTCCCCGACCAAATATACCAACTAAAAAATTTCCATCTCCGGTGAATACTTTAGAATTCACTAGTATTATTTTTGAACTCTTTGTAAAGATAATATTTAAAGTTCCTTTTGGAAAAATTGGTGAGACCTTTGTAAAAGTAAAGTTTATACTCGTCATTGATAAGTAAACGATACTTGTATCTCAGGAAAAGTAAAATTTTGTAAAAAGAATTCAAATTTTGCTTAAAAGTTATTAGTTGTTTTGATACTTTCATCCAGGGGTGAAGTATAATTGTATTTTATTGGCCTTAACAAATGTAGCCACACATTAAGATAATACGTTTAAGTTGTTATGCACATAATATTCTTTAATGTAAGACAAAACAGTCATTTTCACACATGTTTCAAAATTTCATTCAAAATTAAGTGACAAATTAATTTTGTCAAAGAGAAATAAATGGTCGTGAATAGTATATAATTTTATTGAGCTGGTTTTACTTCATGAAAACATACCCACCAAGAATTTTAATCTATGAATTAAAGTCATTGAATGAAATAAATTGATAGCTAAATCAACATCCAAATATGAAGAGCATAAATTGTTGATATGACGGAAAGTTAATGTCCAAAAAGGATAAATATTTTAGTCGTAAAACACTATTGGTATGTGTCAATGAAAACTTATGATTCTTGAATGTTTCTAGTATAATTCATTGCAAACTATCCATCAAAAATTACGAAACATTGAACAGATAAAAAATTGGCCTAATTTGCAAAACACAGTTGGTAACCATGGTCTCGAACCCTCTAACAGAGGGAACTCTTTACGACTTTCTCTGCAGTCTGAGGAGGAAAAAAAACAATCTCCGAAATAGAAAATTTCTAAAAAAATCGAGTTGCCCTTCGACAGATGTAGATAAACAGACGTGGGATATAATGGGATTTTGTAATAAGAAGACCGAATGGCAGGAATTAATATTTTTTCGTATGTCCACGAGGTTAATGTGACTAGTGACTTTCAGCCATCCGAATGTAAGAGGAAATGTTATTTGGAGAAACAGAGATGTGAGGTTTTTTCCCTTGTTATGTGCGGGCATGGAACTGGCATTCACATGGACAAGATCAGAGAAATTCGTGAGCAAAAACTTAACCAATACCAGACAAAGATATTTTATACTCATCTGTTACGTGCGTCAAAATACTGAAAATGTAAATCGGAGTACAATAACACATCTATTTTAAATGTATTTTAGCAAATTAATGTGGAAACTTACGCAAGGATTGTGAACAATACTTAATTTAAACGAAAATATTACTAAATCAAACACTTGTCATAAAAATTTAATTATCTCTCATAAACAAAATCCTCTCTAAAAATTAAGTTTATCTCTGATTTATGTATCTGGCATGCGCGCATATAACACCGCGTTGGAGAAATTTGAGACTAGCAGATTCGTTAAATAAATGTAGCGATATTCAGCAATGTGACTCTGAGCACGTGTCTTGTGGCATGTGTGTGTGGGGGCGCAAACCAGGGCTCCCCTCCCCCGACATCCCCACTGCGCACCCCCCTCCCTCGCGCCGTCTGCTTTTGGCTCGGAGGTGCCGGTTACAGATAAAGTGGAAATGAATGTGGAGGATATAAATCCAACTGTAGAATATACGACTGGTATTATCGGTGGTTTTTTTAATTATATATTCGTACTGTCATGGTGTTACATCCCGTGTTGAAATCCACTGTTGAAATACATTTTGTGAAGAACATAAACTACCATCAGAATCAAATAAACTACCATCAGATGTAGTAGAATGTACTATTCTGGAATCAAGGAATCTTATGACTGATTTTCGATCAATTGGGAAATTTTACGCAAGAATCACAATAAGATTTGGTTGTGTTAAGCACAAAATTATTAGATAGTTTCAACGTTCAACTCTAAGTCGAGTAGACGCTTAAATCCATTAGGGAAAATGGTGAAGTTAAGACATATTTCATAAATTTCATTTAAATATGAAACTTCTTGTTCTTTTATTTTATTACCACACTATTAAAATACCAGAAAAACAAGAGACTCGGAGTTTTTATGTATATGCGACGAAAAGATGTCAATATTGTGAGATTTGACGATATCTAATATTGAAAGAAGTAGGAGTATGCTGTATAACTTGTGCAATTTGGAATGTTTGGAGACAAACAAATTATCTTTGTCTTTCAAAACGGGAGAAAAACCGGAAACTATTCTTTAATAGTAAATATTGTTATATTCAAGCGATGCGAGCATTGTTAACAAAATATTGTGTAAAAACTACAATATTTCGGTTTCATAGTCTCTAATTTTTTTTGGTGAAGCAGATGGCAACGATATGTATACAAATCGAAGGGTTTACTAAATTAATAAGGAACTCTTTCTGGAAAACTATGGTTCAATAAAATGAAATTGCAAAACAGGACCTGCTTAAAGTTTTATTTTCTAATTGTTTCATTTACTTATAACCTAAATCAGTATAAGCGCACAAAAATATATGAATTTTGAATTGTATTATTTACAGTTTTCTTTGTATACTATTATAATATATGCCCGTTAGAATACAAGTTAAATTTTTTTTTTAATTTTTGAAAAAATTAATCATCTGTTGGCTTGTACCTGGCACGTTTAAATGGTAAAATATTTAATTAANCGTTAGAATACAAGTTAGAATTTTTTTTTAATTTTTGAAAAAATTAATCATCTGTTGGCTTGTACCTGGCACGTTTAAATGGTAAAATATTTAATTAATTTTACATTGTGCAATTGTGTTACCAGTTTAGTATTACGAAGTTGATAATTTTCTAAAGCGACTGGGAAATGCCGTTCCTTTCAAATTAAGCAAGGTCCCTACTCCATTCACCAACCATTTTTCAAAGAACCCAGTTTCGTTGAACTCAAAGAGAAGTGTCAAACGCGTATTGTGTTTAAGGTGAAATATTGTACGCAATCAATAAACTCAAACAATTTTTGCCCAGGGTATTTATAATATCCCCATGCTATTTTTTCTACATCAATAATTTATTTTATGTTCATCTATGAAGGTTATATATTCCACATGCACCAAGAACTTCTCATTAGTTCAAAAAAAGGAAAGAAATATTTCTATAGTATCTTTTTGTCAGTAATTTATATCAGTAATTATTTTATTATGCTATGAAACCAGTTATTTATCAGATTTTGTATTTGTCGCAAAAATTTAAAAAAAGTACACTTATTTTCACAATTTAGCTACTCCATCCAATTTGCAATTTTTTTCTGTGTATCTAAATAAATCTTCATTTTTATTTGAAGGAATGACGACTTATATTATTCCCTCACTTGATATTCATAAGAATTGATATCCGTATTTCAATCACTTTTTTCATTTCGAATTACTTTTTGGGTCATAGGTGAAAATATACAAAAATTCGTAACAAAACAGCATACGGAGTGTTGGAGATGTATACGAGTACAGCCGAAATGGGCTGAGTGCAATGCAACCAGCATTACACAGACGTACAGCTTGATGCATGCGTCAGAAGATTCGATTCGATCTACATATAGCTTCAAATTAATGTTGATTAATTCGAATTAGCGAGATTTAAATGATTGTTGACTCTCGAACTGTCATTAATCGAGGATAGTCCAGTGAGAGTTTATGAAAGATCACTCAGCATTCCTGATTCATCATAAGCGCGGGAATTGATGTGACGAAGGGTTGATAGAGACCACTAGCAAGGATTGCGAAACTATGAACTGCAATGACATGACTAATGCCAGATTATCTCTTTTGAAAGAGCGCATACAGCCCAAAAATTTGAAGCATCTCGCTCTGAAATAACTAAAACTTCTCCCGCGTTATTGTTTAATTCTGACATCAAACTCTTCACATGAACAGCTGACATAGTCAAAGAAATTTTTAATTCCTACCTAATACGTTGATAATACTGAATATGGAATACCAACTTACATTGTAATATTTCTAATTATCCAGCCATTTTATTTATATTTCGGACTTATTAAATGTTTTCAATGTTTTCCTTCAGAATTCAAACCGAACCACGAAGTTGGGCTAGCTACAGGTTGTAAGTTCGGATACCACGTAACGCGTAAATAATTTTTAATTTTGACGAAAAAGTTCATTTATTTCGTCTTACTATACAATCATATATTTTTATTTTCGTACATGCAGTCGTTAAGTAACTCCGGAAACATTATTGGCATCATTTTTCACTGCTGACTGTTTCAAAAATCGCAAAGATGAGGAGTTACGTTCTAAAATTTAGTTGGGATGAGAATATATGAGTAGTGAATAAATATTATTAATCACCCTTCTTCCTATCATTAATTTTTATGTTTCTTATCTAAGAAAACAGCAAATTTTACGTTCAATGATATTACAATATATTCCTCTCAATCATTTGATTCCACGATGACAATGATGTAACTGTACCCGTATGCCACAGTGAGTGGCATCATGTCATTTGTATTTCTGAGACAACTGATTGTTTCCCAATATAGGTAGTATGTATATGAACTTTTTTGATAATTTATTTTCTACTAGGATCACACCTATCACTAGGACATTGAGTCATGTCTTTGTTTTATTATATTTGCTATTACATTATCATTTAGATAGGTGTGATTATAATTATTTTTGTTTTCGAATGCGTATGTTTTTCACAGAAATACGAAAAACCGAACGGAATTATTGACTGAAACATAAGTTCTCAAAACTCTTTCTGTATTTGGGCATATTACAGATTGCTCTGAAATTGAAAAAAAAAAGGTTGGTTAAAAAAGAAAAATATTTTAATAACATTAATTTTTTTTAAAAATTGTCCGTAGTGTATTCATATTTTCTCCCAATTTTCTTACTTTTCCATTAAAGAGGAAACTTGAAAAGAAACTCCATGTCTCCGCGAGTGTAAGATCTCGAAACAAGCGCTTCACTCACTTTTGACTCATTATATGCTTTTACATCTTGGTTTCGAGATCCCCTTCTCTGCTTCTTGAGAACTCTTGAGTTATAGCCACGGGCATTGCACTGTGTAACACCGCGAGTGTGAAACTTCGCGGGAAGATAAGAATTCTTGATAGGAGAAAGCGAGTCCTCAGAGACATTCAAAAGCACATACAAGTTGTTTATGGGAACGAATTCCTTGGGATGAGTTAAAAGGAGCAACACGAACGCGTAACGATGTGTTCGAGGCCGCAATTCAAAGGAAGTGAACTTAAATGCTTTCATCTTCATGTCATTTAGCTGGATTGAATTTTTCTTGAGTTTATAAATTAGTTTTACCAGTAAGACATTGAACTAGAGCTGAACCTATTCGAATAAATTACACAGTTAACGAAAAAAATACATTAGTGAGTTTATGTTTAAATATATTTCAGTAAATTGATACTTAAATAACTTAAATACGTTTCTCTTTTCCATGTAATATTACCTGTACAACATAGTATTAATATAAAAAATTATAAATTTAATCTTTAAAGTAGCCTGTGAATCATTCCCACGTCTTCTTAAAAGAAAGTTTTCTCTGTAATACAGAAACTGATTTAACAAAACTGCCATGCATAGACCTCAACACAAGTGTTGTGGCGGCAGTCACTTTGATTTAGTCTGTGTTTCAGTTCGCAAGAAAAGAATTTTTTCATTAAACATAATAGTTTTTTAAATTATTTTGTTGGACCCCGTCCATTTTAATAAGGCGTGTGATAATATAAGTTTACTCTAACTGTGAACTTGCTTTGTTATCACTTAAAACTTAATACGTAATACAAAAACTTAAACAAGTTCACACTACCTTTTTGGTTGGGATTTAAGATGACATAATATTTCTTACTTCTCTCTGTTTCGTTTCCATGCCATGAAAGTGATGTTTTAAAAAATCTAGAGATGCTTCAAATATTTTTGAGAAAAAGATCTGATAAATGACTGATCTTTTAGGTATTCACGGATAGATTGTGTATGATATGATAGATTCAAAAGTATTTGGTCATGTTGAGAAATCTCGAGGTTTGAAGGAAGGAAATCGATAGAATATATTATCGATTGAGAAATATAGTGGATGGAGAAATAGAAACTATGAAAGGTGGTTTTTGAAACTGTTAAATTGTAATTGAAAGCGTCACAAAAGCAAATAAAGTTAATTGGAACGATACTATGCAAGGATAGCTTTCTTTACTAAAAAATTATGAAGGGAGACATTCGGTGAAAATAACTATGCAGTCATTGCACAAAACCTTCACATGGATACAGTATTGTTTAAAGGCTACGACTGAAAATTACATATGGAACAGCATTTTTATTAAGATAGTGATGTGCATCTCTTAATAAAGATGGTTGTTAACATTAGCATGGAATGTATAATAAAATATAACCTCCATCCGATATTACTGTGTAAAAAATGACAAATATTGTTCAAATTTCCCGACAAATCGATGTGTATCAGAAGTTATTTGTTGCGTAGTAATTTTTTCTTTTCTATAAATACAATACTCAGAGATTCTCTCATTCCCCTGAATATGAATTATTTTTAACTCCAAATTTTTCTCTCTAGCTATACCAAAATATTATATTTTTATAAATTGGCCTTAATTTAAAAATGTAATCTGACGCGTAGTAAGAAAAATATATTTTCGTGACACTACTTTGGTTGAAGGACTTCTGTTGTTTACTAATCAATAGCGTAACAATATGTTTAATGTGCAATCCAATGTATCGAATACATCGATCATAATACAAAGTTATGTTGGAACACTCAAAGGGTCTAGAATAAAAATATCCCAGACTAGAATACGTTAATATCATTAAAGATATTTTAATAACATCGTAATCAATGTCTTTGATAATTTTTTTTAACATAACAGTTAAGTATTCGTCGTGGTGAAATTGGATACGGGAATAGTTACTCATAAAAGCATGAGGGGAAAACATCATTAAGCTGTCCTCTTTTTTATGGTATAATGTCTTTGCGACCGAATAGCGGCAATCTGTTGAACTGCCAGCAGTTAAAATGAATTGGAAGAGAATGGACTAGAAAAAGTCAACCGGAGAAAGACGATAACAGACACACTATATGCCTTAAATAAAGATAAAAACGACTGTACATTACTCATTCATACATCAGAAAAGTCATCATTGAATCCCGTATGCGGGTTTTATACGAACTAAAACACAATATATTTTGTTTTCTCCGACATCTTCAAAAGACAGAAAAATGTAGGGTAAGTAAGCGTGTTATAATGTGTATCACATTTAATAACTACACTTGAAAGTAGACTACAAGAAATCATAATTGCAACGTATATCATAAAATAAAAGATATGTAAGCACTACATTCTGCTTATTACAATAGAAAATGACATGTTTAACATCAGGACATCCCTTTTTCATAAATTACAAATAATAACTAACTTATTCATGTCTATATGTAGTACAATAATTATTAATCATATCAATTACAATGAACCGAAGTGGTCTAGCTTTGCTCGGAAGAAATGAAAGATAAAATGTTTTATCTCAAACGTATATGAAATTTTCAACAAACATCGAAAAACTATTTGAATCTGTATAATAAATAATTCCATGAAATACCCATCTTGAGTATCATCAATTAAGCATTTACAAATAATTAAAGATGTCATATTATTCTAGCTTACCCAGAGTAACTGAAATTGGCAGTGAAAAGGTTAATCCAAAATTTGTGTAAACCAGATAGTATGGCAAAATTACGCACGTTTGAGAGAACATATTATATTTATTGTGCATGGCCGTCAAGTACCAAACGTTTACGGAGTAACTGAAAAAATAAGGTAGTGGGTCATTGTAGAACAATGATGAGCAACGCGAATTAACCACTAAAAGGTTCACGGATTAAAACTTCCCAGAAATAATAAAAACACTTATAAGGTAAACATAATATTTAGTAATATTTTTATGTTTACATTTTTTAATACTTTGTTATCATTCGATTAGTATTTAATAGAAGGATATTCTCCTCTCCAATGATTAATATTTATTCAAAATTTATTTGCATTGATTGGTACAACCTTTCAATTCGTGCATTGTGATTGCTTATGAATAATTTGCAGGTCAATTTAGACTTAGAAGGTTGTGTGAAATTGGTTTTTACATATTTTTCAGCAATTGATTTGAATTGTTATTGAATACGCATCAGATATCCAACAGGTAATCCAACTGTATGAAACAGTAAAAAATCGAACAGTACAACTTGATATTCCATGTGATAATAGGTAAATAAATAATATTAATGAGATGGATTTTACTTTCAGAAGCTTTCGCAATATCCGTAGCGTTAAAGTATTTACTTTTAGTTCCAGTTTACGAAAAGTATAATAAAAGTAATTATCCATAAATTGAATATCCATATTTTGAATCAAGTTTAAGTTTATTGACAATACAAATTTGAAATCAATTCCATGGATATGACTTGTTCAACGCTCTATCGGATTAAATATATTTTGTATGAATCAAAATTTAATGCAATTGAGGTATGTCTCAGTGGTGAACCGACACTTGATTCCTGTATATGTACATTACAACTTTCATTGCATACACAACTCAAATTATAGATATGTATGAGGGTACTGAACTCGGCTGCGTTTCTGAACCATAGCAGTATGATCATCCCATATAATTATGATATTAATTAATATTAATTCATAAATTCTAAAATCAAAATAAGGATTGTTTAATTGGGCTCCAATATAAAGGTGTGCGAAATTTCAAGAAAATATAATTTAGTAAATTGTCTTATAATTGGCGACAAAATTTAATTATTGAGAACTTTCGTTATGAGTTCAGAAAGGTATAGGACAAATGCATGACAAAAGGTGGCGTTAATGACAGGAACAGGAGAAACTTGAATATTTACTTGATAAATATCATAGTTTATCAAATATATGAAGCAAACATGTTTCTCTTGTATTTTCAATCTACTTTACACATAATGAAACGGATAAACCTTACATTATTATGTTAGAATACTAAAAAACTAATTTTAATTGTTTAAAAAAAATAAGAATAATTCATGAAATATATTATGGTGTATTATTGTGTGTTTTATGTAAACACAATAATTTCCAAAGTTCCTTAAAACCATTTTATGTATAAAAAAGTTATGTATCTTTAACCGGTGAGATTTAATTTAATTTATTTGAGTTAATGAAATGTTATTGAACAACTAATATCTAGTTATTTTACACTGCAGAAAATATAGATTAGAAATAGCCTGTGACAATTTTAAGGTAAAAATATCCTCGGAATTTCTTTCCAATCCGTGTATAAGTATTTAAGTAGAAAGCCTCTCTTTGATTTACTTTCTTGAACAATGTTTGAAAGATTCAGATGACCAGGAAATGTATTACTTCTGTATTATAACTTACAACACAGTTAACAACAACGTTCATCCAGAAAGGTTATTCGACTTATTTAGATATAAAATTCAGTTACGTATAAGCAAGTCACAAATATACATTTATCTAACGAACATTAAAAGGAGCTTTTTGAAAACTGGGTAGAACAAGGTTCCGTGGCAAAATTTTAATTCATAAACTGTAATAATTCCCGACTTACAGGAGTGTCACCATGAAACAAAGAAACATCAAGTTCAGAAAGATGTTTTGTGTTGCAGTATATGTTTTTAATTAAACCGCTTTATTTCACAAAGAGAATCTTTGTGAAGGAAAATGAAAGGGTTTTGCTGCGGCGAAACGTTGAGTCTCACTAATAAATGATGAAACGAAATGATAACGATTTTTATTTTGAGCGTGTTTCATCAATCGAGCGACGCAGGGCAAGGCAGGCCGCCCTGCAAGTGTTCTCCTCTGCTACAAAGGGCAATGGACCTGTTGAGGCGCGCATCCTCCCAGCCCACTCTCTTTCCATATCTGCGCAGAGCCCTTTGATCGGCGCCGCGTCGAGGTCGATGCCGCCCGAGTCCTGGCACGCGTTCAAGCAAAGGCGAGGATCTCGCAAAGGAAAACTATGCTGCGGGGAGCGCTGTCAAGATACCGCCCATGATTCAAATACGCGGTCCGCGAAGGTTTCGCGTAGCTCCTGAATTGCTAACGATATTGCTATCCAATCTTACATTTGGCTTATCTGACTAATTCAGCCACTGAAGGACTTTGCTTCGAGGGTTTCAGTTAACACTGTTGACGAGAACGCACATAACATCTTTGTATACAAAGTAAAACTATATATCACGTATGTAGAAAGATAAAAATGATTGAATCTCTAAGAGACGCTAACGCAATATCAGAAAACCTTTACTTGTCCCACTGAACCAGTGATTAAAGAGGAGAGACGAGAAGAACGGATGAAATTCCAAATTCTACGTAATTAGTAATATTTTGGCAGGTTCTTCAAGCTTAGTATAGTTAGATATTTATATTTAGAAATAGACGTAATTAGATCTAAACACGTAGTAAGACACTATCGAGTAACACTTCCACAAACACTTATTTAGGCCCAGTTTTGCCAAATATGTAAAAAATCGCGATTTTCTAATCATCTAATGAAGAAAATTTAATCATGCTTACAATGATGTGTTTCATCGTGCAAAACATCGTAGATTACGTTGATAAATCTTTCTAAAGAATTCTTTACGGCGGTAGTGGTTTGCAGTGTATCGTTGGTAACTTGAATACAAATGACGGGTGAAAAACGGATCATGTTTCTCACCAGCATCTCAAACCAGAGGCAACAGCGGGCCTCCCTCGTGCCACTGAACCTAACCTTTTAATTTAGGCAGAAGTAAACAAGCAAAATGGACGCCATATTGCTTACAGTACAGAAAAAAATCACGATTAATGGTGATAATCCGAGGGTCCAAGCGTTTAAGCGTAAATCATGATTTCCTCGTAAATCGTGATTAAAGTAGTTGTTGTAATCCGCATTTCGATAATCTTGAATAACTGAACACAATATCTTGTTTAAGGTATTAAACGAACTTGGTGAAACTGAGCCTAATAGATAATATAGACTACCGTAGTGTAAGTACTACACCGAGAGAAATATAGTAGCATGTTTCATTTATAAAGTAAGATGTATAAAGTAGTACTTATCTAGATGAAGCTGGGATATAGCTAAATATGCTTAAAAATTGCTAGGTGTTATCTCATCCAAACCTTACCCTTTCGAAAACGTTCTATAGTGGGAGTTGGATTATTAATCTCATGATCACTCGGTCAGAGCGTTACCACGACATTACCCAGAATTCTCGGGAAAAGAATAATTTTCTATCTACTACGTTACACCACTCAATGGCATTTAGACTAAAATTATACATTGAAGTTTAACTCTGCCAGTGTGCAGGATTGAAATCTTTTCATCTTCAAAATATCAGCAACGAAATTTAGGTTAAAAAATTTAGAAGAGAAATTCGAATTGACTCGACTGAAATTTCAGACGCAGCAGTTGTCAGGCACTAATATTTTTTCTCAACTCTTTACCTTTTTACAATTTTTTCTGGGTGTATTTTCACATAATATTCTTCTAAAATAAATTTAGAACTTGCAATTCTTAGGACCAGTCTAAATCGTTACTTTCGAATTTTTGACCAAATTTACCTTCATATATATATTTTTTGAAATGTATTACCAATGTTCCTTACTATCAACCTTATTACTGTATAAGGATCATTAATGTGTCGATAGATGGCATCGTCCCTGGCTTTCCTGACAGAATGAAGCATTAGTGAGAAGGAAGGAAACTTTGAGAGGGAAGGACTGTTTGCGAGTTCATACTTGGCGATCGGTGTGATTAATGGATTGAAAATCTAGCACGCATGTTCGTAATTTGGCGTATCGACTCTTCTTTTATGTTCACGTGATACGCGTAATCCATTCAGAAGTTGTAACTCACTGTCAAACATCATGTTAACATCTTCTGGTTTCATTCCCTTCATCATCTGCGTGCGCCGCATCTCCTCTGCGATGGTCGAGGCGAATCCAATAGTGGAGAGTAGTTAGTCAGAACATGACCCATTCGATTCATGATGCGCGAGTACTTGAAGCTCATCGTTTACCACAACCTGCCGTTCTCATCACAACCGTAACCAAAGTTATCTTGTCAATGTCGAATTCGGTCGCCCAACACGTTTGCTGCTCCCGGGAGCAGTCCTGTTAGTTGGCAGACATGAGTCTGCGAGAGGTCCCCAGAGTGTGATTTGTCATCTGTAGCAGACCACCAACCAGTCCATTTTGTATTGTTGGTATTCTCTGACGTATTATACCTCTCGAACTTCAAGTCCTATTATTTCGGAATGTTTTACGGGTTTACACGAGTATCTAACACGTTACACACAATAAATATTCTTAAAATTGAGATCGACGTCACGTTTTCTGACTTCACTCAATGTTATTCTGGTTAATTTGACGTAGTTCTCATAAACAAATGTATATTAACACATACAACACCGAGGCAACACGGCTCTTCTTTTATTGCTCAGCATTAAATTCGATTTTGACCCAGAATGATGGATGCTCCCGTTGATTTATCGGATGCGATACGAAATTCAAAAAGTATTTTCTTCTTCTAAATTTTAACCATAATTTAAATGCATAAAACTTCTTACAATTTAATATAAGTGACAACGAAATATTCAAGCAGGTTCTAAAGAAATAAGAACAGGTTAAGAGGTGTATTCTCCGACAAGAACATGTAAGTAAATGTTTCCGTGTAATGAAGCCAAAAATAATTTTAAATAACGAAAAAGATTCATTCGTCATATTTTTTATGTAGTGGCAAAACAATCTTTACAGTTTTTCATATAGTTGTTCGGCTCTGCTTTGTCCACAAGTTTCACTCAAAGTACTCTTCGTAGAAAGTGGAACAGGTTCACGCTTACATACGTTCCCTGAAAGGAAAGAAAAACATTTTGTTGTTTCCTTTTACCCTTCTGGCGTTTTTCATTTTCCCTTCACACATACGATGTTCTGGTCGAAAATGACCCGTTAAACAAATTAAAAATGATATTTTTTTGTTCACAAGAATCTTTAAGGCGATGAATGTTCTTCTGTGTTACTATTTGTGTACGTCTTTGTGTAAAAGGTAATGTATTGTTAGACACTCAATGGTTATTTTCAATTCAATTATGTGTAAGAGATAAGTGAACCTAGAACGAATTATGCTCAAATATATGGAAGATCACATCGTCAATACTTCTAAACTCTACAATCTATAATAATATATAAATTAAAATTATATTTAAAATAATGTAGGTCATTTGTAGCTGTTGTATTCCGCGAGTTATTTAATTAGTTTTTAAATTTAAATGAATTCATACTAATACATAAATTTCGCGTAACGCGTATGTGTGTCTGTCTGTCTGTCTGCTATTAAAAACGACTAATCCACAGAACCGATCGTGATCAAACTTGGCAAGAATACAGTTAAGGTGTTCAAGGGGAACGTAGGTTAACTTCTATTTTTCAATTGCGAAAAAAGAAAGATAGAATGATTTTGACCATAAATGTCGATGGAGTCGGGAAAAAAGACAGGTATATTCGCTTACGCTAACTAGAATGTTAGAGATAGATGACAAGTGTGAATGATAATATTGTTCACCTCAAAGAGTTTTGAAAACATATCCGCATCAGCATATGTCTATCTACAAAGGTTTACCTACATTATCGAAAAAACGTTATTCAAAATAGTTTTAAAATACTTCAAATTAAGAGAATAATCTAAGAAGAAAAATATAAATCATCATCAAATTCAATAGTTTTTTTAATATGTATTTGACAAGTATTTTAATCGTAAAATTTGGAGGAATAGTTTTTATTTTAAAAGCGTTTTAATGAAATGGTGCAAGCTCACTGTCGCCGTTGGGTCTTCCTCGGAAGCGAACATTCGACCTGCGAGGCTTCCGGTGAGTGGGTTCGTTGTCATAACAAGTTTAAAAAATTCCGGGCAATGCCGGGTAATCAGCTAGTTAAGAAATAAAAGGAGTGTGAGCAAAAGAGAGAGAGAAATATATCAATAACAAATGAGAGTGTGATTAGTGAATTTCAGAACCTTATTTGTTACGTCACAGTTACGGGCGCGTATGGGTCGCAACGCACAAAAATTTTGAATATGCAAACGTTATGTCTAGATGACCTTGTATTTTCTTCTCCTTTAGTAAGATTGTGAATTTTATTTGAATATTTCAGTGAACGATTCATAAATATGTTTAACTTTTAAATAGAAAGATTAACAGTGGGTTTTCGAAGTAGGGCATATTTCAGAAGTTTAAGTAAAGAATTCAAAATCTATTACTCTTTACTTTTCATTGATATTTATTTTGCTCCTAATTATAGTGGTTGCATATTTCTTGAAAATGCATACTGGTAAGCCTGAAATGTTGGTGGTAACACGCACCACTTAATTGCAACAAAGAGAATACCCCAAGTATGGGAAAAGTAATATAAAATAACATAAAATAACTAACTATTGGGTAGCATAAAATACTTAGAAATAAAAATAGATTTTGTATTCGTGGGTATGATTTTTTAGTTCTTAATGCAAAGAAAAGTAACATTCCGAGTTAAAATAATAATAAAAATCAGTGAAAATATTATGAAACAGTTCAAAAACATAACTTCGATTCCAAGTCCATAACATAAATTAAATCTAATTCTGTTCTTGAATGATCTTGAAATGAATTTACTTCTTAATAACAAAAATGAATTCCAGTATCAAATCACTTCGTGAAGAAACGAAGTATTCCCTGCCCAAGAATATAAAAGACATTATGAAATTGAATATCTTCAAATCCGCGGTTAAAAACTACCTCCTGCACCAGTGCTTCTACAATGTAAAATAATTTATTGATTTTAATAAAAGTTAAATTCGTCTTGTACTTTATCACGCCATTGCTGTAGCACTTTTTAAATAACTTATAACAATTTCAAAAACTATTTTCTTGCATGGTTGTGTTGCCGTATGGCTCATATTAATTTAGTTTTATGTGTACTCAACTTTGGCACGGTTGTGTACATTAATTCTGTAGCCCCATCCTGGCCCGGGTTTTTCTCCGTTTTTCCTTCGGGTAGAGGCGGATTTCTTATACAGGTTCTCTAGGCTTTGTCTAGGGGCGTGTTTATTGTAACAATAAATCGTGAATTTAGTGTTTTTTCAACTCTTATGATTTTTAAACACTATACTCAGAATAATCTATAGTTCGATAATAACTTGTACATGTAAATTTACAAACATATTTGCGTTAAATTACAAACATATTGACATTATATATGTATTATAACTCGCAGCTAACTTTTTATCTTATCTAGGAACTTTTGCTGAAATTTTTGAATCCGCCTCTGCCTTAGGGCCCTTGATCGGAATTGATGGGATGGTCCCTTGCTTGCTTCCGGAGAGTAAATTAGTTTATTGTCCTCCACGTGGTCATACGCAGTCTGTATTGTTTTTTGACAAAAAAAATTTTCATTATTATCATTATCATTTTATGGGGATATATTCGTCGTCACGTAGTAAATAGAGCCACTGTCCCATTCATTAATATCGCTTCATTCCTCTACTGAATAATTTCGCGTGTTGCTGAGGCACCCTTGATAGGGTTTCAGTGGATGTGACGTGGAAGTAATGAAGACTGCCTCGGGGCGGCAAGGGCTTTCAAGCCCATCGAGCGAGCGAAGGGTGTCGCGCCTCGTCCCATCCCCCACCACTATCCCATGCGGACACCTTCCACGCCGGATAGGGCTTCGTGGCTCAAGATTAGATTAGCTCCGCCATGTAATTATACCATCCCGAGGAAAGAAGGTGTCAAGCTTTATTCTTAAGACCGACGTTCTAGAAGCGGGATACTGTCGGATAAATTTAAATGAGGTTTGTTTGAATGGGCATTTTTTAACTGAAAATAGAAAACAATTTTGAATAAACTAAAAAAAAAAGTTTTGGAACGTAATTAATTTTTTTGTGAAAATAATTCGACTCATACTGTCAAATAATTTACAGCCATAAAAATAGTTCAAAACTGCATATGACCTCGTGGGAGCAAAAAACTAATTTACCCTCTGAAAGCAAACAAGGGATCATCCCATGAATTTCTATCAATGGGCCCACAAACAGGCGGATTTAATGTTCCTACATCTATAATTACTTCTATAATCTTCTTTAATAAATGGTTTAAATTTTTTTATCGGTTCTTCACTACGACTTGTCATTCAAATATTTACCGATTGCATGTTCTACATTATTTATCCTTTTATCGTTGCAAATGTTAGCTAAATGAAGAAAGTAGTCAGAAGATATTAATAATAATAATAAATTTATTGTCAAAATACAGTACAGACTGCGTATGACCACGTGGAGGACAATAAACTAATTTACTCTCCGGAAGCAAGCAAGGCACCATCCCATCAATTCCAATCAAGGGCCCTAAGGCAGAGGCGGATTCAAAAATTTCAGCAAAAGTTCCTAGATAAGATAAAAAGTTAGCTGCGAGTTATAATACATATATAATGTCAATATGTTTGTAATTTAACGCAAATATGTTTATAAATTTACATGTACAAGTTATTATCGATCTGTAGATTATTCTGAGTATAGTGTTTAATAATCATTAGAGTTGAAAAAACACTAAATTCACGATTTATTGTTACAATAAACACGCCCCTAGACAAAGCCTAGAGAACCTGTATAAGAAATCCGCCTTTTTATAAATTACATTTATAAAGAGGGTTAATGATAGTCAAATTGAAGAATGATGTGTCACTTGAGTCTGAATCCCAGCTAAAAACTGCTCCAAATTCATTCCTCAAACATATTAATTCAGCTTCTTCTATTGTTCTTATTTCCGGAATATTCGCCTTTCATGTTTTGTGATACATGTTAATTCATCTAATAAAACAGGTTCAAAGGAAATCTACTGTTAAATATTTAAAATTGTGAGGAAAAATTCTGAAGTTAAACACTATTATACTTGGATTATACAAAACTACCATTCATGGTTATATTTCAGATTTAATTAATCGTCTAACATCTTAATTTAAATAACTTTTTATATTATCAAAGAACACTAAAATATTTATTATTTCACTATTCACTGTAACTGCAAAGCACGTCTAGTTACCCATTGACTCTCGTATTAATAATAATTTACAAATAAGTATTTAATCTCAGTGTGATTCTACTTACAGAAATAATTACGTATGCTTATTTTCGTTTCTCACCCAACGTTTTTTAAGACCAAAACTGCGGTTCAGGTTTGTCAATTGTTTATTCATATAATAATATTAACTATGGAACTATGATGAAATAGGTGTGTGAGGAACGTGACGCTCGAGTTTGCAAGGCTTCAAATCCCTGCAGTCAAATACGAAAATAATAAAATAGCATATGATAAGATGCCAACCTGATTGAGGTTTTGCTGGGTTTTCTCAATCGCTTAAGGTATTACACCGGGATGGTCCCTAGATTTGCTTCTCATCGTTAAATGTAAATAATATTCTCCCAAATTTCATCTCGTATTTTAAAATGTAAATGTTTTAAATGGTTACACGGAAGAGCAGACTTTAAGGTCAGAGTCTCGCCATAATAAAGGCACTTTTATTATTATTATTAATTATTATTATTATGATAAAAAGATTTTAAATGATTCATTGTAACATTATCTTGATTTCTCAGAGGTAAATACTGCTTTTTTAAATTGGGGTTTTAGGGCTCACCAGTAAATACTGCTGTTGGAGAATTATGCAATATTACATCATATACTGTGTTATAGGATATAATGTGAATTATGCATTTAGAGCTGCGTGTACGAACGAAAAATAAATTCAATTTAATGAAAAAGAATAAGAAAAAAGATACACTTTGGTTGACGGCGTACCTACTCTAATGCGATAATGGAACAAAGCGAAAAAAAATTCAAATGCTTAAGTAGAATTGTAAGAGGAATACATTTTTGCAATCTGCATTAACAACTAAACTGATTTTTACTTCTTAAATATTTGAATGTGTCATGCATTTGAAAAAGAGTCCGTTTTACATAATGTTATATGAATTAAATATTTTTATTTATTATAGATTTGCACTTATGGTTTAAAAATGTTTTGTTAAAGATTTTCGTAAAATGAAAGCACTCCATAAACCTACTATGAATACTTGCGATGCTTCATAATTATATCACGAAATCAGACCATAAATTCTCAATTATGTCATCACGAGCCATTATCTGGTAAAGAAATGTAAAGAAACGAAACAGACGTTTCTTTAATATTTTAGTTAAGTCTTACTTCAAGAAAACTTGTAGTATTTTTACCCTTCTGTCTCTTCTGAATTAAAGCGCAAAGAATAAACAGCTCAACTTCACGCCAGGGAAATAAGAATTGTTATTGCAGATTAAAGGAAAAGGGAGGCATGAGATGAAGAATATGCTCTTCACTCCTCCTTCATTCTGTACTTTCTTCTTTCGAGCGAAGAGACAACTTTTTATTTGTTTATTAGATTCCGAAATGAAGTGTAAGACTCTTAGGTTCGCAGCTTCTCGCTAATGAGGTCTGGTGGTGGCGGAGCAACGGTGGCCCCCGAGGCAAAGAAGACTAAACTCATTCGTTCACTAGCGGAACGACTGACTCCCTGAGAGCAGAGGACAACCAAGTGACTTCATTCAACACAGTTATAATGAGAAGTATTTCTAACAAACAGCCGTACGTGTGATTAAACTTTGAGTCCAGACCGTGGAATGCATAGTTTTACCGAAATAAGTATTGAATAATGAATCTTCTTTTTGTAAGAAAATAAAAGTAGCAATGCTCGAATAAATATTGAGAAAAATAATATATTTGTTCACGACAATTAGGGTCAGATGAATAACGCTGGACTAGTGGTAGCGTCTTCGCTTCCGCGATCGCGCTGAGCGGTAGAGTGTGGTTTCAAACTCTGTTCGACCGAACTAGGTGAGGTTTTCAGTTGGAGTTTCCCTCACCTACTCCAGACAAATGTCGGTTCGGAACTATAAGTTCCCGGCAACCCAACATCTCTCCTTCCTAATTTCCTTTCCCAAGTCCAACGGTTATGTGGAAGAGTAGGTTTCATGGCCTGAACATCGTAAAAAACATAAAATAAATAACTATTGCGATGAGTTGGTAATCCTGCTTTGATCGCAGGGTGTTTATC
The DNA here is from genome assembly GCA_002313205.1 of Laupala kohalensis. Classification (NCBI taxonomy): domain Eukaryota; kingdom Metazoa; phylum Arthropoda; class Insecta; order Orthoptera; family Trigonidiidae; genus Laupala; species Laupala kohalensis. The sequence goes on along the minus strand of NNCF01128172.1, from coordinate 185,341 downwards.
GTTAAACGCCGTTAGCAGGTAACCCCGGGTTACATTCCCGACTCGTCGCCATTATTACCTTCCCGAAGTTATTACGTTTTTTCCATGTGTAGATTTGTTAAATATGGTCATTATATTTCGTGGCCTGATGGTCAAAACGATATGTTATCATTCTCTTATTCTCTCGTTCCTTCAGAATGACCGTCCCACATTTCTTCTTCAATCTCATTCCCTTTTTCTCGAATCTTGGTGTTCGACGCGGTCACTGGCAGATCCCTAAGATTCGACCTACTTTGTGAGGATTTTCACTTTTACCGTCCGGCATCTTGACACCTAACCACGCGAGTGAATGGATGGGTAAAGGGATGGCAATAACCTACGTACGTCTTTGATCAGAACAGAATTCTTGAGCAATCATATACGTAAATTGTTTCTTCTCGTGTTTGATCTTTCACCGAAGAGAAAGTGATGCCAAATCAGGTACCTGAATCATAATATTATATCATCATAAAATTAAATTGCTTTGGGAAAATGCACTTTTCTTGATCGATTGACCGAAATAAAAGTAACAGAGGTAGCAACTGCAGGTATTTTGCTTTGCAAGAAGTGAGGTGCAGTTTCATTCCAAAGGGCACAAAATAAATAATAAGTGATCAATCATTGAAGAGCCAAAATTTTAGGCTCATGTTAAAGAGACGAACTTTTTCTATATGAAACAAACATTTTCAGGACTTCAGAGAAAACCTTAGAAATAATAATTAAAATTTTGTAACTCGTCAATTCAGTGCTCGATTGGTTTATTACTTCTTTACGACCCATAAAAAACTATTTGTGTTCGTGTTAAGTCATGATGTTTCTATTGACTCTCACTTGAAGCTAAGGAAGCATTAGATAAATCAAATACTTTGTTTTTCGTTATACCTTTTAAAATGTCGTATATTTCATTTTCAATCTGTTTAAAAGATCAAATAAAATTAGAACTATTTCTATTGTATTTCTATATATTGATATGCTATGCTATGCAATGGTAGTTAAAGTGATATCTTGTGATATTTATATGATAGACAAAAATATTACCTACATTAATCTGAAATCTTCAACCACATTACTGTTTCGAATTAACACACAATTTCTTCTAGACGAAGAAAGATATTATCTTTGTTGTATGTAAAACGAATTGTGTATTTTATTGATGTTGGTTGATCCTTACGTTAATATATAGAACCACCTCTTCACTTTTAACACTAAATTATATTTAAAATTCTTTGTGGATACAGGCAAATTCGCAAATAGCATTTTGTGTTCTTTCATACTCGCTCCTTCCAAAAGAAAAAGGAAAAAAATAAACAAAGTAAAGAACACGATGCGCAAAAGAAAATTGAAATTCTATGAGCATCGCATACGAGTGAGCGAGAGGGGACTAGCAAAGAAAATCTTCATCTACCTCGACAAGATAAAGGCGACTACGAAATGGGTTGAGGAAACAAGAAATGACAAGAAGGAAGTTGGAATATATCCAAAAAAGAGATCTGAAATTAAGAGGAGTTTCTAATTAAAGCTGACGATTTCAAAGAATCCCAGGTAAAGCAAAACAAAAAGCCTAGAAACAGCTGATCAGATGAAAGAAGAGGAATCTTAGTGAAATAATTAAAGGCGGAGAAGATGCTAACTAAAAAGCAATGATTCTAGCGGTCCACGTAAAGACAAAATTGAAAAGAGAAAAAAGTAGGATATGAAGAATAAAGTAATACTTTCTTTAACATTTTTTAAAATTACATGATGAATTATTTTATTTTTGCTGAGGGCTTATCGTGATTGTTGACGGTATACGTGCACAATGACAGTTAAATTTACAGATATTTCACTCATTAGAACTTAAAGTATTTATCTTTTTGTATAAAAAAGTATGTTATGTTTTAAAAGTTATTTTCATTTTATTTTATATAAATATTGGAGCAAAATATCTTTAGAAAAACGAATAGGGCACAACATAAAAATCAATGTCGATTAATTAAAGAAGCTTCAAAATATACAGAAGTTCAAAACAGAACAAACAATTTCAATCATTCAAATTCCTATGTTGAATTTAATTTCGAATTAATATGAGTCAAGCATGTCAACGCGACATTCAAGATTAAAATAAATCAACCTGTAAATGCAATATTCGTAATTATTACAAATCTCAAATGTCTTTTTCGTTTACAATCTTTATTTAGAATAATATTTATGTATTCGTTCGTGTGTTTCCAAAGGATATTATGAGTGGTCTGAACCTGACAAATACTCATAACACTGAAGTATTGACATTCGAGAGCTCTCAGAGAGACGGTTGTGTAATCATTACTTTTCAATATGTATGGATCTTCATGTTTTCATATAAACGTATGTCCATTTCAGTAAACGAGTTTGTAGCTTCGCTTCACAACTTCATCCACCTTCTAAAAATTGAGAATACACTGTTTGTTGAGGTCGGTGTTTCTGGCATGATAGTCGTCTACGTAATCATTTTTACTGTTACCTTTAAAGTTAATTACCTTTTCAGTTACTGAAATTATCACATTCTTAATACGAGACAAAGAAGCCGCACAATGTAAAAAAAAATATTTCGGGGTCACTGAATTGAAATGAAACTACAAGCTCTGCAACGCTTCTGTGAAGTTCTCTGAATTCACTTTGTAATTATGTCAAATACACAAAAAACAGTGAGCTACACATATAGAATTCTCGTAAAATAAAAATGGATAAGAAAATCATAATATTATAATTTTATTGATTTTACCAAGTTAACCTCTTCTCATCTCAGGACTTTCTCCAGAATTATTTATGGCTTGAGATTTTACAAGTAGTGTGAGAACTATAAAATTCAATATAATTGCAAACTGCCTTGCTTAATGACGGTATGTGTACGTAAAAATCGTCAAGATACTACCGGATTACAGTACGTAAAAACAACACACCGAGATAGTCAAAGACCTGACATAAATGAAGACGATTTAACACAAATATTCCCATAAATAAAACATCAAGGTTTTTCTTATAGTACATCGGTTTTGAGTGCTAAAAGCTAATTTCCTAGGTCCTCAATAATTTAGGAAATATACTCTTTATCCTCACGTTTCACTTTCAACAACATTTTGTTGACTACTTCTACTGCTTTTTAACGTATAATTTAGAAATTCAATCATTATAGTATTTTGTTTTACATGAAAATTACTTTGGCATGTGATCTCCAAGTCAGATGAATACAGATGTTTAAGAGTAACTGGAGAAAATCATTGAAGCAACGTTATTCATTGATATATTATGTTTTTCGTATCAAATGTAAATCACAACTACGTCTCTGGGAAAATTTTTTTTTTAACATACGGCTTCGGTTTCATTTAGTAATACCACGTGTCGTTCTTCTCAAAATATGTCTGGAAATAGCTTTAATTTTAGCTGCGTAAATAACGATATTTAAGCACATTATAATTGCAAATGTCATTTCCTTTCGTATTGTAATAACCATTTTCATCAGATTTTAGCCCTTATAACTGTTGCCATCAATCACATGAAAAAGTCTTTAAAAGAAGTCGACGTCGGGAGAAAGAAATAATTTATCAACGGTAGCAGCCAAAGAAAATGTTTAAAACTTTAAGTCATAAAACTCTTAATAACAACTTCGTGGAACATAACCCGAACTTTGAGAAGAGTTTCCACCTTCTGAACTATCATTTCGATTTTATTCCCTAATTTTCATCAATTGTGACTTTGTTCGTTCAAATGTATTTTACGATAATGCAATTTCGGTACAAGTTATTTGGTGAAACGTGAAAAAAAAAGGCATTTTTCATTTCTGCTCCGGTTATCACCCGTTTTGAAGCTCTAATGGACCCATCCCTTCCCCTCCTTCATCCTTCCATTCTGTCTCCCTCTTCGCAGCCGCACTTTGGTCGTTGAACGGCGGTGGCAGTGACTGCGGTGGCGGGGACGATGCGGATGCCGACCACCCCTCCCTCCTCGCACCCCTTGCACCCAGCAGCCTAAAGCAGCGAGCGCCGGGAGCTTGGGGACCGAGGAGGGTTGAGGGTGGACGGGGGATTTCGGGGCGGCGCAGGGAGGCAGCAGCCAGGCGGAGACTACCAGCCAGCCATTCCCTCGACGCTGCGCTCCGCCTCTACTGCACCGCGTCGGACGGAGGAGGTATGCTCCGTCAGGAACGAAGCATGCCTTACAGTAAATCACGACATCCCGGATGAAAATGAATGGAATCTTTAGTATGCGCGGAGAATAATTGAAGATACGGAGCGAGATGACACCAGGGATTTTGCAATTAAACACTCAATAATACTTTATTTCACTTCGGATTGTCTTCAATAAATCGATTTCTCTAAGTGGTTGCAGTTTATTATTTGTGGAAATAGTATTTCACACTGTTTAAAAGTAGTATTAAAACAAATATACTCANCAGCCTTCCTTAGTCACGTGGGCGAGGAAGTCTGGATGCCGAAACTGTTTCGTCCAATTTGTGAGTGAATTTAGTGTATTTTCTTTTCTATTTTTCATTAACTTTAAAACTTTTTATTTTATACAAGACAACAGTGTCGCTTTATTTTCAAGATTTTCTATATATATGGAAAGTCATTTATGTATCCCATGTAAATTTTTGATTTGTTTGAGCTATCTCACTAATATGTACACTTTTATTACAGTTACAACTTACAATTACAACTTGTCAAGAACTGACATAATTATTTGTCTTTACTGAGCCTCAAGAGTTAGTAAATACGAATAATGTGATTTACACTTTTTCCTGACCTTATTGGGCAAAGGGCCGTGAAACAAAACTCATTAGCAGTTGCCACAATAGAATAAGATGATTCTAAATAAGAAAATATTGTCATGATTTACCAATTAGGTAACACGATGAGAATATGTAACACGCAAGACAAGTTGAAGACAAGTTATGCATTTTTAGAAAATTGCGCGAATTCAGAGAGCATATTAACTACATATCTATTTTCAACCCTTAATAACTTTGATCTGCAGTCATTCAAAGACACGCAATGCATTTATTCGTAAAGAATTAGAAAATATAACGTAAAGGAAACATTTGTTATAGAGAAACGTTTACATACCTAGAGATATCTTCTTTCACTGGGTATTTTCTTGTTTTCTCGTTGAAAGAACACCGATGAAATGTCGGAATGAACTTCGATCTCTCGAAGCACTCTGATGGCTCGATGCTCTTGAAATCCATCAATGCTTCCGGCGTTCATTGCAGAAGACCACGAAATTACCGATAAATGTTTCATCTAACGAAAACACGAAGACGTCGATAGAAGATGAAACATATTTTTCCTCAAATATTACTCTGAAAACGATGCACTATTGCTCTTCAAATAATTAAAATACGCGATTATAAATATTATTTAGTGAAATATACATGACAAAGAAAGTAATTTTATCGTTTGAGAAAACCAAGATCGTTCTTGCCTTACAAAACATTATTACAAAGCATTGTTCACATAATGCTATAATTTGTGTTACAAATTGTTCGGTACAGCATTGTAACGAAGAGCACAACATCCAATGTGACCTCTGGCCGTGGGTCGCAAGGCCTGCCGGCCCGCCACTCACCGCCGTTGACAGCCGCCGCCTCCGTCTTCCCCTGGGCGCGCAGAGCGCGGTTACTTACCTGTGGACAAATCAGATACAACAATGTTAGTAATACGACAAACCCTTGCGCTATCTTAGCATTTTAGGGACTCTTGTATTTCAAGAAATAAAAGCTTTAGTTTTCAACAAATGTTAAGGAAATAGTAAACTCGGTTTCAAATGGAATTTTTTTTGACTTGACTTTTTCCATTTAATCTGGTCTCGGAAAATAGACCCAAGTAAAAGACCACCACTTCAGTAACTTTTCTTCAAATTCAAATAGGTCGTACTGACGCATATTAATTTAATTGTGTTCTTTATTGCATACTCGCGTAAAAAGCGTTCTTACTCGAAAGAGAGATTTTCAAATTTTCTTATCACAAAAAGCTGAAAATTGAAACTTTACTGAGACCTCGTTTTAATATAAAATATTTTTTCGTGAAGAAGCCCTCCTACAAAAATCACATTCATATATTTCATGAGCATTGACTATTATTTAAAATATTTGGAATTGAGATAATAAACTTTGTTCCATTCCACATGATTTTGCGCGATATTATCATATTTCCTGGTATTCTATAATTTATGAGTGAATTGGTTTTTAAAAATACTTTGTTTTTGATAAATTACTGGAACCACGAAACCCCAAATCCTACCACGAATCGTCATTCATTTTACAATAATTAAATATTTCATCCTGTTCACCTCGACCGCTTTTGGGAAACTGATTTGATCGTTTTAGAAGCTTTTATTAATTACTTGAATCCACATAATTAAATGAATTCGAAAGGTCTAATGAAACATGGCAGCTCTCACAGTCACACGTGGATACTGAAAAGTGAATACCTTCGATATTTTATTATTACTTCTCAAAAAATATGTCATATTATGCAACAGAAAAAACCCATCCATGGTTGACAATCTTTTCAATTATTTAAATATTCTCATTCTATAGTTAAAACATACAACGTATTGTTCACGTGAAATAGTTGGATATTATGCCAGTGGAAGCGGTAAATACTATTTCAAGAAATAATATTTACCGCTTCATGTGAAATAGATGAAACATTACATATTTAATATATATGTATGTGTGTGTTATATTACAAGACCTATTCATTTCATACGTTTGGGTAAAATTTCCAGAAGTTTATCAACTATTTGTAAAATTAGTTATAAAACTTAAGTTCAGGATTCCTCTTGGACATCAGCATAATCAAAATCCCATTACGTCGTTTGAAGCATCCACTACTCAGGGTCTTTTATCACTTTAACAAGTGAATTATAACTTCTACATATCTGTTGAAGTGGTGGAGAAACGACGGGTCATAGAGATAGAAGAAAAGTTTGTAATGTTGTCAAGCAATGAAAACTTCAAGAGAGGAAAGATAACCAAAAGCTCGTATAAAATTCTAGAAGAGAATTTGAAAATTCTAGAATCACTTTCTAGAAGCCAATGTTATAATCATTTCGTATACTATTTGAAAGGTAAAAATTATCGTGCTTTATTCGTCGAGAAACAAACATTATCCGTATTATCACGAAGTTCTGATCATTCAAAATTTCAATAGTATTTATTTAATTCCTTTTTTCACACTTCTCAAATACCATACGGTTATACAAATTATTATCCTGCACGAACTATGAACTGTTTTGCAAACATAATCACATTGATTTATCATAACATGAATAATGGAACATAACGACATTTAATTTTGTTTTTGAAATGATAAACAAATAATCTAGCTGTTATATAAAGCTTATCTGCAGTACACAGATCACCATAACGTATCATCACTAATATTTTATAACAGACTTGAAATTTGAGTTAAATTTGATCGTAAAACGAAATTAAAAAATGAACCCCTATCAACAAAGCAATAAATTCATGGCGTGGAAAATGGGAAAAGAACTTTCGAGAACTCGTGAATCATCACAGTTTTTGTTTGAAAAATGTTATACATAATTTATACATAAAATATACATTAAAATCTCAAATAAATTATTCCCTTATTTATCAAAATTATGAATTAAAATTTTGAAAACAAAAACTGTAATGATTCGGGAATAACTCCCATGGTTTCTCAAAAGTTCTTTTTCCATTTTTCCTTGGTGCATTGGCGAATTTCTTTAACACATTTCAGAGGAGGTTCACATTATTTAATATAAAAGCTATTGGAAATTCATTTTAACAGACTTAATCTATTTTTTTTTTTTTTTTGAGCTACTTCATTGTTTTAGTTGATTTTCTGTCAATTTTAAGCTAGCACTGCCGAAGCGTGATGGCAGCTGAGCGAGCGGCGACGGGGGAGGGGAAATTGTTAGTCCCCACAAGTCAGAAAAAATAAAGAAAGAGGTGTCACTGGAAATAAATAAAAATGTGCGTCTTATAATTTTAATTGTATATTTTCCACTTACTTTTCTTCAATTACACGAGAAATTCGTAAAATACGTTCTTTTCGTTAAACGAAAAAGGAAATGAATGGGTATTTTATAACGAAATATTCTCTTTCACTTATAGCATGTTCCATGGGTAAATAAAAATATCTCGGTCACCGAGCCCGTTTGGTTGAAAATTAAATACGAAACTATTTCAATGTTTTGATGACGTTGCCTTGTCAATATAGTCCATACAATTTTTCAATTTTGTAATACTCAACAGTTTTTCATAATCGATTTAAAAATATGTTTTAGAGATGTTATCTGTTTTTGTTAAGCTAATAGGTAATATTGATAGTAAATAGAAGACACAAAACATTTTTGTATTTCATTTTTCTTCAGAAATCTTTGACGTTTTATCTATGCATTACGAAAAAGCAAGTTATATATTTTTTGAAAATCATACTCGTATGATTTATTATTAAAAATCTAAAACGATCCCATTAGGATTTGAGAGTCAGCCATATCGCTTTTTCGTACCATGAAATCTCTAATCAATAAATTTCATCAAAAATGTTAGAATCTTTCTCCAGAAGATATTTACTTCTACCAGTATAGTTATTTCTCGCTTAATAGTTTAGTATAAATAAAATGTTTAGTAAATAGACGATATGGGTGCCTTATATTTACTTTGTGAATAAGTTAATCATTGGACAGCAGTTATATTAACTGTTGTGATTCAGTTAACTGTATTAAATATTTCTCAATCCAAGTTATCATACAGGATATATGCGCTAAAAATGTATGTTTTGGAGTACTTCAGAATGTGGGGTACAACTCCCAAAAGAATTTACAAAACTTTTTCAAGTTCTTCAGAGTATGAAACTTCCTTCTCACTTCCTACCAAAGACATTAAAAAAGTGCCGGGTGCAATTTGAATAGATGCAAGTGGTTTGTGCAGAAGCAGCGTCGCCTTTCGCTACAGCTCTTATCTGTGGGAGACTCATCCTTTCCACGCTCGAAGTGTGGCAGTACACGAGGTGCTTCGGTCGCTGGCCCCTCGGGACGCTGCTTCGCTGCGAGTTTCCAATAGGCAATCTTAGCGCTGCATCCGACAATCTTTTCCTCCTCTACAAGCATGTTCAAACATCTCGAGTGGCTTCCAGTGTATTCCTGTTTACACCTATTGAGTCCGTTAATTAATTGAATTCTACGAACGAAAAGAAACACCGTTATCCTAAAAGTTTAGTCAGTTCTCCCACAAGAATGTTGTAACAAAAGGCAACGCTCTGTCTGTATATACAAAATGTATACATTATTCTTCAACATTTTGGAAAAAAATCAATAAAAACTGTTTTTCACTTCTTTATCTTCTTTTATGAAGCTTTTCTGCAGTTTTGCTCATATTTTTTTCATGTTTTTTTTTTCGTTTCCCTTGCGTACTCTTATTCCGAGTTGGCCTCTTGCTTCTTGGGAGTTATTACCCTTAAAACCTTTACGAGGTAATACACATAACGTTTGACTTATTGATTATCGATAATTGTTTTCTTTTCACCCTCTCTTATCCTGGAACTTAGAGAAGTTGCGGGAATTAATCCAAGCTGACGCTCTTAGTTATTGCAGTTGTAGAAACTTTGCAGCTTCATTATCCATTGAATTTATTTTACAATACAACTGGTAAGTAAAAAACAATTTGACTCTTCATGAATCTGATAACATTCAAGAATCTGTAGGTTTTGTTATTTTCATCCCACTAAGTAAATCAATTTTCGTTTGTAATCTCAGTTACTAGATTATCAATCGACTCAAGATTAATTAGTTATTAATAGTCCTAATTTTTTGTGAGGTTTAATAACATATCTTCCCATGTATTCGATTAAGATGTATCACAATGCCATTTGAAATCCCACACAATACATATAAAAAATTCTCCAAATACAAAAGACAGGAAAGGTTGTTTTTAAAATTCTGACCGTCTGTGTGTCTACCCATCCTCCTTCGATAAACGATTCTGATTCAAGGGAAATGTGAATTTACTTGATGTTTCATGTTTAGAATACCCGCTTCCTGTCGATATCACAGTATATTACACTGAAGAGTACTTCTCACCATTTTTATATCATATTATGAAGTCTTGAAAACATATATGAGAAAGTATGTCCTATAATTTTGTATTTCTAATTCGCGATTTAGTGGTACGTGGAAACTCCATGCCATAATTATTCGTTTCTTACTCTGTGTTCAATGAAAGAAACTGGATTGGAATCCAAACCAATGAATTGGAATTGGAATCAATGATTTGGAATTAGAAATATGCGCCGGTCGATTTCGTAGCCTGAGAGTCAGGTCCATTTTGCAAATCAGAAGGCAATGTTACATAATTACAGATATTACTTAATTTAATTTTAGAAGCAAATGAATTTAATTTTCGTCTTATTTAATCTTAGAAGAAAATTATTGATTTTCTTCTAAAATTAAATTAAGTAATTTCTGTCATTATGTAACATTACCTAAAAAATTGATTTGCAAAATAGATCTGGCTCTCTGGCTTCAAAATAGATTTCTGACCCGGAAACTATGTTGAATGTTAAGTGGTTTGGTGAATTAAAAGAATTTGCATCAAGTATGGCAACTCATGTTCCAATATTCACTGGAAACATATTAAAGAAATCACAAAGAGCACCCATAAAATTTTAACTTCTTTCATTACAGGCTAATCTATTTCAAAATTTCACTCTATTTTCAAATTATTAATTATTTGGTTTTCCTAAAAAGTTACTCACATATTATAACAAAAAAAACTTTTCATCAGATACAAATAAAATGTTTTGAAATATATAAAACATTTAACAGAAAAATTAATGTAATATTATTTTTGTAAAACATGTTCTCACAATTCTTAATAACGTTTGATTTTTTTTCTTATGAACCTTACCTTCAGAAAATGAAGGTCTGATTAATATAGTACGATGGGTATTAAATTGATTATGTATGTTTTCCCGACTCATGTAAGTCACTTAAAAATAAATGATTCCTTAACATTTAGAAATGATTTAATGTTCTCCCATGAAAGAAAAATATCTAGTTATATCAAACATTAATTTAAAACATATATATAATTAGTAAAGTAATTACGTTCATCCAAATATTTACTACATTTAACGAAAACATGTTTTGTGGAAAATAATATGTGCTAATCCTTTTTTCAAAAGCAGTGCATTTCAATCGTAAATTAACATTCCATAATGTAAGCAATTGGATGATTCTTTCTTTATCCCCAATTTGGTGCTTATTCGAATAAAGAAGAAATAAATAAATTATTTCTTAAAACTGCTCAAAGTCGGTAAAAATACAGGAAAAAGTATTGTAACATTTAAATTTAAAGTAGTGAATACAGGGAAATTAAATTTTATGTACATACTATACTCTAGTTTTTAATGCATATCCTATCTGTTTTACGTCACATCTGTCACCTATTAACGTTTCTAACAACATTAAGTATATTTTAAAATATAAAAAGAACTTCAATTTATCACATGGCAAGGGACACTAATGTACGCGTACACTCATACATCATCAACAAGAGAACGTATACGAGCTCGTCAACCAAATTCGTACTCAGTAACCTTGAGAACCGTAAATGTACGTTCATTATGCCATTAATGAACTTTCCTTGCGCGCATGTGATGCGTAATGTATCGGAAAGTAATTATATAGTACGTGGTAATTGATTCCGCTCTCAACCAGCATAAGGGTCGAGCTAAGTGACTCCGTTGAAGAGATAACACCCCATCTCATGGCTGCGGTTTGCTCACCGGGCGAGGCGTGGATGTTTTCATCATGCAGCGTCCGCGCGGAACGCCACGGGAAGCCACAACGCGCATCATCTAATCATTAAATCATCTGCGTCCCCATTAATTCTCCGGTTCAACCTCACAAGCACGCACAGGAGAGGGGGCGAGGAACTTCCATGTGATACTGTCGCCAGCCTCCATAAAGTGGACCAGGCACCCAATTACAGCTATTTTCTTTTGATATACTACTAACATAATGCGTATGACTACATAAGTCAATAGAGTGTAAGTAGAGAACATTATTTATACTGAGAGGATATCCGTCAAATGAAAACGACAGTCATTCAAAAAAAAAAAAATAGTACCGCAAAACTATTAGTGTATGGTGCATTCTTTCTTTCAAAGCCATCTCTATGTAAAACTAACTTGATAAAGGAAAATAATTTTAATTAAATCTCACATACAATTTAATAATTTATTTCTCAAATTTCAGAGCACGCGCATCGACAAAAAGCAGAGACTACACTAAATACGAGATACGAATGAAATTGACTCATCAATTCAGACAACCACTGCGCGCAGACGGATGGACGAACATCGTAATAAAAACCACGTCTTCAGTATCAGGTACACACGAAACGGATATTTCTATGAAAATCTCTCGATTACGATTACAATACTTTTACTATGTATATGAGAAATTAAAAACCGGAAATGCATTGATTACAATTATATAAACTTGTAAAGATTCTCTTTTAAATTTCTTATCCCGTCTTTACAAGCAAGCTATTGAAATGACTTGCTTTAAATATTACTACAAAGTTCATATTCAAAATTCTACCTATTTGCAGTTTCGTGTGTTTCTCTTATCCGTTTTGTAGTCATCTTTTCAATGTTGCGATATGGTAGGGGAGCGCGAATCTTTTATCTATCTATCGTAATGTTGATCTATAGTTTCTATTTCCATTGTATATCGGTTGAACATTTCGAATTTCTTCTCTTGTGTTATTAAAATATGGAAAATTCGTCATGTGTTTTGTATCTGTAGGTAATGCCTTTAAAAGTGTCCCTCGTACCCTCTATATCAGGGGTGGCCAAAGTAGAGAAAACCAATGTATTAAAAAAATATATTATTTGTGCATCCATATATTCAAAAATTAACTGTCGAAATTATGAGAAAAAATTAACTTTGATTATAAAATAATATTCTTGGGAATATATGACAGATATTGCCTGTTTTATTTATGAGTTTACAGTTACATTCTGCGAACTCATGATACGAACAGTGATAGCAGAGCAGACTCTCAGTTTCAAGTGAAAATTTGCTTTTTGGTTTCGTTTTGTGTGCTGTGGCTGCAGGATAATTATTTTAACATAACTGTACTTCAAAAACATATTTAAAACAGCAAGAGCCAGGTAATAACTCCTATTAAATTAAAAATGACTTTTAATTTAACAATTAAAAATAGATATATTTAATATCTCTCTTATTTTCAGTATGACTGAAAAGAAAAGAAGAATAGTGGACGAAAATAGCAATGTGAAGTGTGTATAGTGAGGAATGTGAAGAAAAGTACTTCTTCATAGTTCAAAATACAAAATTATAGTGTTTAATTTTCGGAGTGGTCGTTGCTGTATTTAAGGAATATAATGTTAAGAGGTATTACGAAACAAAACATAAGGATTATTTAAAGCTCGATAAAGAAGTGAAACAATCGAAGCTCAAGGAGTTTAAGTCGCAATCAAAGGTTCAACAAAAATGTTTGGTGGAGCATTACAGCAACCTTCCAATATTGTTAAGGCAAGCTATTCTGTTTCATTTTTGATTGCAAAAAAAAAATGAAAACATTTTCGAGTGGTGAATTTGTGAAAGAATGTTTGGAAGCTGTTGTGAAGGATATTTTGCCTGATAAAAGTAAACTGTTTTCAAACCTAAGCCTATCTCGGCAAACAGTGTGTCGTCGAATTAATGACATTTCAAATGAAATTATCTTAAATTGCACGACAGAATACGATATTTTAAATATTTTTCCTTGGCATTTGACGAAAACACAGACTCAGACAGCTTGTAGCGTTCCTTCGTGGGTTAAATGAATCATTTCAAGTTACCGAAGAAATGTTAAATTTGATAAGTTTAAAAGGTACAACAGGAGAAGATATTTTCCATGCTGTTGAATACTGTTTATGCGAAAACAACTTGGATTTGAAAAAAACTTTCTGGAATATCAACTGATGGAGCACCTGCTATGATAGGTAAAGGAAAGGGGGTTATAATATTACTAATCGATAAAATAGAATCCAACAACAAAACTAGTAACCGCTCCATAAGAGAGGATTTAATAATAATCCATTGTTTGATTCATCAACAAAATTTATGTGCTCAAATATTATCGATGGATCATGTTATGCAAGTAGTTATAAAAACAGTGAATTACATTCGATCACATGCACTTTCGCATCGACAATTTAAGGAGTTCCTGAAAGAATTAGATTCTGAATATGGTGACGTTGTATACTTCTGTCAAGTCAGATGGCTAAATCGTGGAAGATGTTTACAGCTGTTTTATGAGTTACGAGAAGAAATTGACTTGTTTATGAATGACAAACAAAGACCTGCACCAGATTTAAGAAACGATGAGTGGTTATTGGACTCTTGCTTTTTAGTGGATATTGTCGAAAAACGCAATCAATTAAATATATCATTGCAAGGAAAAGATAACCTTATAATCGATACGTTTAATCACATCAAAGCATTTCAGAAGAAATTGTTGTTATTTGAATCGCAATTGAAAAGTAATAACGCTCACCTCTTTCCATTGTTGAAAGAATTTAAGAAATCAAAATGTAACAATTCCATCAAATATGCAAAAGAAGTAAGAAAACTTACAGCTGCTTTTGAAAGCCGATTCAGTAATTTAGAGTTAGATAAATACAACAAAATTTTAAAAATATATTCATCTCCCTTTCATGTTGAAATCGAGTCGGCCCCAGAATATCTCCAAATGGAACTGGTTGACTTACAGTGCAATATTGAATTAAATCACATTTTTGAACCATCAGAATCATAAATATATTTTTATAAGACTTACGTCACAAAAGAGAAATTTTCCAATTTGAGAAATCTAGCACAAAAAGTTGTTAGCGCTTTTGGTTCAACTTACACCTGCGAATCGTTTTTTCTTTTTTTTTCGAAAATGAAATTGACCAAACACAAAACACGCTCAAACATAACGGACGCTAACCTGCAACACCAATTACGATGTGCAAATACCCAAATTAAGATCGATTTACAAAAGCTAAGTGAAAGAGTGGAGAAACAAATATCGCACTAGTAAAATAAATATTTTTTAATGATTTCATTTTTTTCTTATTTCATTTATATTTATATATTTTTTATATTTCATTTTTAGTGTCATATATTTCTTTACAATGTGCGTCTTATATCATTATTATTATATTATCTATGTTTACATGTAAGAATAATAGTAAAGACAATAATAATAACTCATTGTGTTTCAATTTTTCACTCCAAAAAAATGTCTATAGTGGGTCTAAATCTAATATGGGGATATACAATTTTATATGCGGCCCGCAGACTTATGATGCATTCCCAAAGTGGCACGCAAAATCATTTGTGTTGGCAACCCCTGCTCTATATGAAGGGTAGTTCCATAAAATACGATCAGAAAAAAATGAAACCTTTACATCAACAGTAAAAATTAACGGTAAAAAATGAATGTTACGATGATACATTTGGGTTGCATATTTTCACATATTACTCTTGGCTTTTGAGATTAAGATTTTTCAAGCCTTAAGAAATTCAATTCAAAAATATTTCAATGTTTCTGGAAACGTTCAATTGAATATCCAGGTAGTAAAACGTAGAGTGCTGTTTCAATGTCGTTACGTTGAAGCGGATCAATCTAAGGGTTACGACTTGATGCAATCCTTTCAGGTTTAGGGTGTATGTAGTCAGAAAAATGCTCAGGCTTTCGACAAAGCAATAGTTTCATCATCAGATGAACGAATTGATTACAATACCTCAATTGGACAGGATATATGTGTATTTTTGTCATCTAAACTATTATTTTAAACCTTTACGTTATATCTCCTGTTATACGAACAAACTATGCAAAAATTGTGCACAAATAAATTTTCTGGCTTCATTCAGAGAAGAGGCCATATGTTTCCTAGAGGATGACTACAGCGAAATATATTGATTTACATATTTTGTCTCTTACAACTAATTACGACAAAATTATGATTGGAATTTGTCATTAAGATGAAACCATGAAAATGTGATAGATATTTAAATTTCCTTTCAAACCATCATCTAAGGGGAAAATTAATCCAGTTCTAGCTCTCAAACATAGAGTACTTGATTTGAGGGATGAAGAATTTCATAGAAAAAATTCAATTTTCTATAATTTTCCTGCGTTCTTGGTTAATACCACTTTCGTTAGTTCAAAATTTGATTCGTCTAGTCGTAAAATATTCAATAACAAACCACACATATCAGATACAGGCATTTTATACAACAAATAAATATTGTTTACGTACGATGGAGAAGTAATTTCGTCAACTTATCTGTCATTATATACGATGTAAAGAACAAACAAGAAGTGATAATATAAGTGTATTTTTCATTGAAAGTATTACCAGTGATATCTCTCCAGCAAATATTTATCTAGAAATTATTATGGTTAGTATCCATATTTTTGTTTGGAATGATCGAATAAATCTAATTATTATTTAAATAGGTTAATGTGGCGAATTGTTTATTTAAAATGTTTTTATTTACCAATACTACAGAATGCCAGATGATCGTGATGAAATTTCGAAATACGTCGCATTCACTATTCACGCACCCATGTGGACGATAAAAATCGATGTTAAGTGTTTTACAGGTCATTTTAAAACACTACGAAAAGTTAATGAATCTAATAGATAGGCAAGTGGATAAATAAACATATGTTTGTAGGGTTCCGAACGAACACCAATATTTATTCACCGAGTTTTGGTCGCTCGTAACAGCTTTGAAATATCTAATTCTACGGCGTTGGCACTTTTCTCTCCCTCACGACTGACTAGTAAAGCATTCCACTAAGGGCAATGACTCTCTGCTGTCAGTTAAAGGTAGTTTACGACTTCATCGATCCTTTCTACCAATCTCTTAACTGGTGCATATGGGAAGTTCCATCGGTTGAGAGTTTATTGTTTTCACGATACTCATGTTTTATCGCAGAAAAAAATTGTTTCCGTTTTGTTTACTCGCAGAACAATAGAACTTATCGAGTTTGATAATATTGGCTTTTCTTTGCGGTTGGAAAAAACATGACAACTGCTTTGACAATGGTCTATTGACCAATTGTCTCAATCGCAGTGGAGAGGAGTGAATTGCTATTGTAGTACTATCCATTTACGATCTACGAGAGCATTACTCCTACACAAGACATTGACGAAATCAAACACCTTTTGTACCCTTTAATCCACTCGAGAAAATTACCTCTGCCCAGCACGCGATCGCGGGACGCTTCACCACACTGCAGCGTGTCCGCCGCGCTCCCCCCCCCCCCCCATTAAGAAAGACGTGTTGAGAGCTCGTCAATATTACACAAAAGAATTATAAAAATGTTCGTTTTCGTATATTTGTGTATAAATAAACTTCGTGACTACAACTTTCCTCTTGATCAATATCTTAACCCTGTCCTTTGCGGTACACTGCATAATTTCACATTCGACCAACTTCCATCCGTACGATTTTTCGGTGTAATAAAAAGTTCGTAGCCTCGAATCAGTTTATCGCTCCGAAAGGACTCAAAATGCTTGACCGAAAGATGGAGTTTGAAATTGCTTGGTATTTTGAGTAAATATTTCATGGAACCGTAGTCTAGATTTCATTTTCATGTCTAATCAGTGACGCATAAGCTAAAACGCAAGAAGGGTTGAGTTATTACAATACGACTTTTCAGACATCTTTTCAATTTTTTATGCCCTGAGAAGCAAAAATGTCCTATGTTCTTGTTATTTTTATTCGAAAGCAAAGAAAAGGGACGCTTTAGTCTTATTATCTGAAGAAAAAAAATCTCTCTCTAGAGGCAAAGTTAAAATGTTTCTTCAGACCAAACTAATGAGTTTGTTTTATATTCTGTAAAAAATATTCTCGTTTTCATTTATGTTTATTTATTCGTGTAGCGTAAGATTTAAAAGGACGCTGCAACGAGAGTTGTATTTCTGATTTCGAGCTATTCTGAGACATCGATTTACAGCAACGAAATAAATACGAACACTCATTTCGACGTGTTTTTCCCAGGTGACGGCGCCGGTAGAAATGAAACAACTCAATTTTCACGGCAGCGGAAGAGCAACTTTAGAAGAACCTCATCTTCAGTCAAGAGATCTCAGCGTGTGGGACGCGATTTGGAAATGGGTCAATTGGAAATTCAGCGAGTTGCGAGCACGTCGAATGACGCGAAATAGGGTCAGGATACGACAACTTTATTTCTATTCAGACTGTAATAAAACCGAAAATACGAAGTAGCTCGAATAAAAATTATGTGTGTCCTTTAATGCACTAACATTGGAGCAATTTTGCTATGTGCTCCACAGCTGTAAAATTCTAACCATCGGTTTTGTATATTCTTCCGCAGTTTCATAATGCATCTTCATTGCAACTAGTAAGCATTCATTAGTTTATTACCAATTTTAAAAGAAGAATGTGGAGTGGAATAATTTTGTTTTTTCTAATTCCCATAAATATGAAGAGTGGTAAATAAAATTATATTTTTTGGAACTAGAATGATAGTGTTTTTTTTCAACTTTTTCATATTTCAAAATGAGCCCTCATAATTTATTACATTGAAAAAAATATTTAAAGACATTGCAAAGCAATGACACTCATGTACTTAACTTCTAAATAATCTTATTCTAAGTAAACTAATTACTGTATTTACTGCATACACTAATTTTTATCATAGTTCCGTCTTATCATATTTACAATATTAATTTTTTTCAATACCAAAAATGCTTTACTTTGTGATATAAAAAGTAATTGCGCGTAGGGAATTATAAAACAATGTATGTTAATGCGGGGGATAAAAAGTTTTTCTACTCTCCAGAAGCAACCCAATGAATTTCGATTAAAGTATCCAAAGAAAAACCACTTTTGTGTAGGTGGGACATCTTTATTTCACTAAAATTGTATTTCAATTATAAATAAATAAACATATCATGAAAGAAAAGAAAACATTATTCTAAGGAATGCTTTGTGAAATAGGGTACACAATTCAGAAACTACTCTTTCAGTAGTTTTTGGAGAGAATGATTCTAAACTAATAACTTAGGAGGTATATGATTCACCGTCAAAAGTAATGTTCTTACGCACAGTACAATCGACAACAAGCGGCATTCAACTCGTCCGGAATAATGCGTGAGAGAGTGAGGGCTGACAAATCGATGAGTGGAAAATGGACGTATGGACAGATTTAAATTCGGATGGAATGACGCGAGGGAGGTATGATGGACATCCGAACGTACAGTAGGAAAAACGAAATTACAATTTGGGATGACCGGCAAAGGGGTGTAACGGAATCATGAAAATGATGATAGAAAATAGTCGTAAGGGGAAGAAGTTTATTTTAATTTACGAATAAGAAAAAATGAATAATCGAAGTTTATTTTATGAACATTATTTCCAGCTTAGTTTTCGTTGTTGAATGAAGGAGTGAAGAAATATGATGACTAACTGGAAAGAAACATTTTAAAATGATGATCATTAGGAATCATCAAATATATTTCTCCCCCCTTCTCCATTTCGTGTCAGAAGACGTAAGCTAAATGGATCAGTGACATCTGGTCGGGATATGTTGACAGTGTTTGTTTGCAAGTTAGGAATGCACATATGACATATGGGCATTAGAAGCAACTCTTGTTGTCTAATTACTGTAAGTTCACTCTCCCGCACCTATCACTCTACGTAAAAGGTACGAGTGCGAACCCATGAGACAAAGCTTGTTGGTGCGAATACCTCGTATTTTTGTGTGGATGACCACTCACTTCTCATTTTGCTCAGACTTCCATCATTAGCATGCTATTTACCAGATTTGTGAAAGCAATTGCATTTTTTCGTAAAAAAGTTGTCGAAACCTATACTCTAAGTATCGTATCATATCTGACTGCCAACATGCGAATGTGAGGAAATGACAAATAAGAATAGGTTAATTCTGAAATGTTTTGGAGTTTTACTTCTATTCCATATCGTTGCCCGTTCGTTGTTAAGTTAAATAACTATTATTAAGATTCTCATATTTTGATACCCAAGACTCAAAATTGCTACAGCAAATAAAAAATGCTATACAGGTCGACTTCATGACGAAAGATTACGTATTCTGAAAGACCGTGTTCCATTCGCGCGTAACATAGATATGCGTGATGATATCCTTCATATCAATCATCTTGTAATCCTACAATCCTCTCATACATCATCATTCCGATGAATATCAAGTTGGCGTCAGCGAAGATACGAGAAATTTGACAGAGTCTATGCATCATCATTACATTCCTCTCAGATATCCCAACCACTCGAGATAAAACAAAGAAAAAGAAAAACCAAAAAAACTCTTACAGAAAGTAAACTAACAAAACATTCTGAAATTTGATTAAGCGAATACTAATGATATCCTGCGATAACGATAGTATTCAATTCAGTTAAGTTTTGCAGCTTTGTTTTTACTTCCGAATGATAGTTGCAATATTCACTAAAGAACGGTAACATCGTCAACGACCAGGTAAAAATTGCAGTAGACCGGGACTCAAACCCGGGACCACATGCTCTGGCCGAAGGTGTGCTCCATTGCATCACCTGCCTCGATTTCCAAGTAAGTTCCGGTGAACCTGGGTCACATGCCCATTCAGGGAACAGACCAGGTGCAATGTCTGAAGATGGTGGCACAACCAGAAACAAATAAATGACAAAAAAAAAGACCAGGCGGATGTTGTGCACGGACATGGGAGTCGAGGCGGGTGATACATTGGACAGCACACCTGCGACCTGAGCAGGGGTCCCAGGGAAGAATCTCGGTTCGTCCCAATTTACACTTGGCCGTTGACGTTGCAAACACTCCTCCTTGAATAGGTACTCGGAAGTTGTAAGTTAAAAAAGAACGGTAAGTTTACTTTGATGTCTTGCGTCATACGTAAGCTTAACTTTTGTGGTTTTTATTCCATGAAGAATCTACGAAAGAAATGAAATCTAAGATTGAATTATAATAAGCGTTAGTTGTATAAACGGTTTCTTAACCTTCATCCCTTAGAAATGTGCACTCCTTCGCGCAAAGAACTACGTTCGAAAACGGTTATGGATAGTAAGAATATTTTTGTTGAGACTTCGACATTATCATTATGACAAAATAAATAGAGAATCAATATTATCATTATATAAGCATCCGTCAAGTGTATTAAGCATTCTACTTGCGAATACTTGATCGAAACTTTTAAAGTATTCATGTAGCGTAAATGTAAATTTACGATTCAAGGACGATATAAAGTGTTGTGGTGTGCATTTCACAGTGGCTTGTAGCGCACCGTCCTCCCCATCTCTTTGTTCTCTGGGGCGTCGGCTTCGTTTTCCTTGCATTGTCCGCAGGACCACTAACCCAAACAACGCCTGCATCAACTGCGCTCCCCGTGATTCTCTTCACATTTTCCTCCGGATGCTTCCTTTACACCCTTTCATCAGAAATTTCCGCTTTGCACGGGCGTCCCCAGTGTCCCCTAGATCCCAAAACCGCCTGAAGCCATGCTGCTGCTTCTCCCACCGTTCTCGGCCGATCCTCATTGCTAGTCTTCACATTACAAGCAAGTAACCGATGGTTTCCGTCACTACCCTTCGGATATCTCGACTCCGTTCTTTCCAAACCACTGCAACTGCCATTCCATCTCTCAAAAATTGTACCTCCACAGGCGTTATTGTCAACTTCCTTGCGCCCTTCCCCAACACCGAACACTCTTTTCACGTCGTCTCTCCTCCCGATATTTATTATTTTAAGTTCAACGTCCTCATATGTCGCCTCTTCTCTCATTTCCCTGCTCCACTCCACCTCCTCCGTCATCGACATCTCTTCCACCCTCCTCTTCGCTTCACGAACGCAGCCTCCGATGGGATCGATCGCTGCGTCGACGGTGGGGGTGGGAACAGGAACTGGGGGTGGTGGAGGAGGAAGCGGCGGGGGATGGGGAAGGTTGGAGGTTGTGCAAGGCATCGATCCACTGACTCCTGACCCACACCCCTCAACTGATACTGGTTCTAGTCTCGTTTACGACGCGGCTACTGCAGAGTACCCGTGAAGATAAAAAGTGCCCCTTCTCAATCGGGGATGATCCTGCGTCGAGCGTCGTTGCTGTCACCAGTTGCCACCAGCGAAACCCGTCGCCATTGTCCGCTACCCGTGCTTAACGCGCACATTCAGTGCGCACCCATTCAAGGAGGACACAGCCGCCGGCACGTCATTCTGCAGCCTCCGGTAATTAAAGTGGACAATCGCAGTCTGTCGCGGCTGCGGGGCTCCCCTTCCCATTCCCCCTCCTCACCCACCCCCAGACAACAACGCGAGAGCGAGCGCCAGCCACCTCGCGAAGTACCAGTTGTCACGCCGCTTCCAACTCAACGCATTTACATTTTAATTACTTCTATCAAATCTACGGAAACCTTTCCGTGGGAGAACTAACAGACGCGGAGATGGGAATGCATCTTTGATTTACATCCTTAAAGTCTGTGTAGCCTACTTTCTTTTTACAGCGCAGAGAAATGAATTTTCTTTATCTCCTATGTCGCAGCTTCTACCCATTGTCAGTACTACTAAACCACGTCGATGGTGGGAGGGGGGATAACTGTAGAGAGGGGAAGGGTAAAATGGCATGTTCATGAGGGAGAAGGGATGATGGGATGCTAGGTTCGATACTATTCTTCGTTAATGGAAACATGCTGCTGCATTTCAATTTCTCATTGGTGTGCTCACGTCAAATGTTTACTACCTCTCTTCGTCATATCCTCATCTACTTAAGAAGAATGGTAAGGAATTTCATCCAACTCATTATTTCATTTGAACATTGTTTTGTCAGTTTCTCTTGAAACTCTTCTGTCAGTTTAAAACACACGAATGATGTACAAATAAATCAGTACATTTAAAAATTCCAAATACTCGTATACAAAAAAGAATTTAATCCATAATTCTCCAATCACAAGTAAAAAAAATATAAACATTTTTGTTACCAATGAAGAGTAAATAATTTAAAAAAATGAACTTTTAATTTCTTTCTTCCTTCTCCTTCTGCTTTTATTTTCCTTTGTGTCTGCATATGTGTATTTCTCTTCGAAAAATTGATTTTATCTCCAATTGTGTCATCATATTAATAGAAAATTATTCATCCACATTTATCAGTCGAACTAACATACGTTTTTCAACATTTTATCATTAATACGTAAAAATCAAATGAAAATTTTCCATCGATACTAAACTAATAGAAGAGTCACACAGATTTTAGAAATATTGCGTATTTAATCGATTTATGATTCACATCATAAATCTCAAAATAGGACCCGGTAAATCTTATAATAAAAGATAGTAAAATCAAAATAAATTAGTTTATATTACTGCTAATTTATACTTAAAATGTTTCACGTATCTTCAAGTGAAGCCGGATTAAAAACGAAGAATGTGAGACACTTTCCAAAACATTTCTAATAAATACTCTTTTTTTACATTTTTTTACATGCGTAGAGAATAATTTCGGCATTTCGAAAAGCAAAATTGGTTGACGTCCTTGGAATACATGTCGTCGTACGAACAAGTACCTTCGCATCCCGTGTGCCTCGAAGTTAATGTTCGTAGCATCTTGCACTTATGTCAAGGATAGACAAATACAACATTTTGCAACGCATGTAAAATACAAGCTCTTAGATAAGCAATTTTAATCCAGGGTATTTACATTTCCTTAACACAGTACATTGTCAGTTACTCAATAACAGCATATAATGCAATTTTGATATGTTCCTGTGAGATGAAAGAATTTACGAAAACTATGTCTATCGATAAATCTTCCAAGATTAATTAATCTGTCGAAAGTAACGGATTGTGAAGAACTGGGAGTTTGAGGAACATCTTCATTGTCAAACATCTTCACGAAATTTGTCAACGAAATGTTAATTGTTGAAAATGAATCAGCGTATCAAAAGTTTGTAATTTATTCTTGTTTTACAATACTGATAAAAACTAACGTACTTTGTATTTAAACTCTGCAGTCTTATCTTGGCACATTCCCTATAGAGGGTGTAATAAAAGTCAAGTCCTTACTCCAAGAATGTAACAGTACCCAAGGGTGTACTACTTCAAAGCTATATCTGACTTGAAATCACCACTAAAACATAATTTCAACATAGTGTTCTTAGAAGAAGAAAATTTGTGTTATGAAGATATTGCTCATCTAAGGAAATAATTACATTCAATTATTGAAAAATCTGAAAGAAAAGGAACGAAGATTTACCCAAACCGGATTACCCGACTTTGATCGGGTGAAGAATAGTGGATGCTAAGTTGTTCTTTAATAGCATAATGTATATGTGATGATTTTAAATATTCAATTTTCGATCAAATATTTACAGTTTAAAGTATAATATATGATTTTGCAATTAGTGTGATATGAACGTAGTTGAAAATTTTATTTTGCCTTTTGTTCAACACATTCTCTCTTTCATGCAGGTCAAAAGACCTCTTGGATCTGATGTAATTAACGGAAAAATAGACAAACGAAATTCATTTTCATGTACGTATTTATAGGATGCAATATCATGAATCACTTTAACGCACAAAATTAAAGCAGAGAAACGTTTTAGAACCTCAATGTTTCCACCCCAAATACTCGGATATTTCACTTTGGTTCGCAATTAACTTCTTTCCGCTTAAAGCCTGTTTGTAAATTGAAGACCTCGAAGAATTATTTTCCCTCCAATTTTATCTCTGTTGAACCGGTTTTATGTTAGAATAAAGCTTATTTGTTAATTACGACACGAATCTTTGAGCAACACTTCCCGAAATAAATTAATATTGAGGGATGATATGGTCTTTCATGAGGTATTGAGGTGAGTTAACATGAATTATCTACGGCATTAGATACGTCGACAGCTGTTGAGAACAAGGTCAATGACACGTCAGAAGGCGGATCGAGGGGAGAGGGTAGATGTCGAATCTCACTTGTTGAGCTGGCGCCAACACAGCTGCGCCTTGCCCCCCCCCCCCTGAATTCCCCTAGACATCGCTTTGTACCCTCTGTCCTCACAAACCCCACCCGCTCCCCTTCCCCACATCGTCCTCGAGAACGCTTTGTGCCCTTCTCCCAACGAAACTTTGTGTCTCCCCACTTGTCCCGCTTTCATAGGGTTTTCCAGAAGGCCCCTTGCCCTTTTCGATGCAGAAGGCGCGGCACCTCCCAGTCCTTTGGAGGAAGAGGCGGGACGCGCACGATGTACTTCGAGTTCGGCTCTGTTCTTTTTTTTTTTTCCGCTTCAGGATGTGCACACAGAGTTACATACTGCTCTCAATTAGTTTGGCAAAAAATCTCGGAAAATACTGCTCTCAACTTTCAGGGACTCGTTCACGAAATGAAATTTTCAATAGCGTCGTTTATGCCTCTCATATTTCACACATTCTGATGAATAAAGTATTATTAAAATTTCCTGTTTAAGATTACCTCGAATATTTAGGGATTTATTAATGACTCCAAAGAAAAAACGAACTATTCTTTTCAAATTTTTCTCATTTCTCAAGCTTTATCATATGTGACTAACTGATAAAGCTTTTTGAATTTCGATGTATATGACATCCATTGGTTTCAATACTGTTCTCAGTATTTAATTTGCAAATAATTCAACAAACTGAAAATCAGAAACCCGAAAAAAAATTATTTCTAACATTTTTATGAAGACTACCAACATTTCAAAGCTCAATTTAAAAAAACAAATTTTTGATTTGTGTTTTATGGCATCCACATCTTCTTCATTATAATGGCAATGACGTATAATACAACTACCAACTTAAGATTATCTCGATCAATTATAAACTTAAAAAATGTCTTAGGGAAATCAATTACTACTTCAAACATGTAACTAGTTTAATTCCCTTTTTTATTTTGTGAGGAATGGGTATCAATCACCATACGAGGCACCACACCACGGAAGGGAAAGTTGTTTGATCAAAAGAAGAAATTCTCATTTAAAACCTCATTTTTTCCTCGAACGTTTATAACTGCGGAACTCATCGAAAAAAAAAATAACAAAAAAACATTGTTTCCACCTTATAGCTTCAGCAATATATGATGCAGCCTCCACAATAAAAAAATTTGTAATTTTCATCTCATCAAATTCATTATCAGTCAACAAATTCTGAGTAAATTTGCACGTGGTTTCTTTCGCCATATACTATGCAGTTGAATCAATCAATTAAATTTCAATCCCACATGTAATAAGAAAGATCTATGTCACATGAAAAATAACCGTACTACTAACATGAAAAAAAATTGTCGAAGTGAAGTTTTTTAAAAAATTTAATAAAATGGTTAGTGAGAAAAAAAATAGTGAGAAATAGTAAAGAAAAAATTTGAGTCTTTGGTCAAACAATGATTTTTGTCATTCTAACACTTTTAAATGATTTTCCCAAATGACTGAATTGATAAGAATAGATCCAACACACTTTTCACTTTAACAAAGTACACACAAACGGAAAACATCTCAATCAGGTAAAATTGTCATAATGTTCTTTATTAAGAATAGCTTTTTTTCTATTTAATAAGGGAAGATAAAAATGTAAACGGCGACGACTGGAATGAAATTAACATCATGAACTAAACTTCGTTTTAATGAAAAACACATCGTTGAAAACTACATTTCATGGAACAGAGATGAGGATGTGTTCAGATCAACTCTTCTCTTGACATAACATGAAATTATATCTTGTACAATAGATGTAACAATCTACTCGGTGCTTAACCTTAATCCATGGAGCCCATGGACTTTAACTCTAATCTATCCAGCCATGTAGTAATCCGCCAATAAGTCCTGACGTCTTTACCAAACTGTATCGAGATAATTCTTCGACTACTCCAATCACTACTTCCCTAACTTGTATTAAGCATTATGTATAAAACGTTTGTCAATTTACATGGTGGAATAGAATCCGATACATGATTCGATTTGCAGCATGTCTTACCCGAATTTTGTGTTTTTCCAAAAAAAATGTTAGTCACAGGAACGAAACCTTGTAAACCTTACAAGAAATTTAAGAACGTTGACAAAAATTTGGAAAATATAATTCTATTTTTTGGGCACGATTCATTGTTACCGGTCTTTACACTTAATTTTCGGAATTAAATTCTTACGAAGATATTGACAATTTTGAATAATATAATAGCAAGTAGTTTTTTAAGCACTTGATTGATGAACACTCGAAGTATTCGTAAAATAAATATATCAAGAAGGAAATCTATAATTCACATGTACAGTATTTTTCGAATTATTTTAATAAACTATCCTGTTTTAATAGAAATTTTAATAAACCATCCTCATAAATACACTTTAATGAATCGTACATACATAAATCGTGAAAACTTTTGAGAACAAGGGGAAAATTGTTCAAGAAGGATACTATTCAACTCCTTCCTCTGAATGCAATATGATTGCAATCCATCTCTTGATTTGATTAGCTATACCAGTTTAAGATTCGGTCAATTTCTGAACACTAATATAATGTAAAGAGACTTTTACTTTAATATAATTAAATTGATTAAAAATATCACTTACTTTTAAAACTATAAAATTAAATTGAGAAAATGCATCAAGTGTTAAATACTAAATTTTTAATACAGTATTTTTAGTAAATTTTCTCTATTATTAATGTTTTTAATTTTGTAGTTGAAGCAAAAAAACTTTTTTAAAAGTTAAAATCGTTATCTACAAGACGTATGTTGTTACCTAGAATACTAGGCAAATACCTAGTACTATATGTTTCTGAATATACTAGTATGGTGATAAAACAGAAAAAAACAATTTTATGGCCATACATCATGTTAACAGAAGTGATAAATATCATTCAATAAACAATAAATATCTCATTTTGGTGACATACAAGGAGGTACACTGAATCGAAAGAGTAATAAATAGATTCAAAAGAATTACTTCTTTGATAAGAAATTTATTCTTATACCAATAAATGTGAATGTAATATTTGTGGTTTTATTCAATTAACTAAATCTGTACCTAAAACAGTCAATCAATACCACCATTAAATTAATAGCAAGATATCAATCGCTTTATTCAATATTTGGAATATTTTTCCCGGTGTTGTCAAAATCGTCAGATACACAAAAAGGAAAAAAATAATTTACATGAATAATTCAAAACGAAAATATCACAATCTGATTGTGAATGTTAAATTCGTGTATCTTATTTATTCATCGTGAGTGCATTTCCATATGTTAATGGAAAGGATTTCACTGCAAAAAAAAAAAAAAAAAAAAAAAACTGAAAAACTATACCTTTTAATTAATGAAATTTTACAACAAACAAATGTTGTCATACAAAATACCAATACTACCAGTATAAGAGTGCGTATCGCTTAGAGCACGTCCATTTGTAAATCACGTATGTGTTTGTATCTGATAACAAATCTAATCTGTATGAATTTACTTATCTTTAGCTTTAATGTGTTTTCCTATGTTCAGAAACATTCACCAATACATCGATTGAGAAAGATGTCAAGAGCTCAATGTTCAATCAAGATACCGAAAGGAAATCTCATAAAAGAGTTACTATCTACTACATTTGCGTAAATGTATCTCTGGCGTGCATACAATTTATCCCAAACAGCTGGAATTTTCCTGATTTACTATCTTCAATCGATCCGTCATAGTAAATATTTAATATGTAGCATTCCAAATAAGAAATGAATCTAACTCGAGTCAGATACAGCATTGATCTTTACGTCAAAGCTAAAATGGGAATACAAGAATGTTGAATGTAAAATTGCAGCGAATCAGTTGAGCTGCGCTAATATAAATGCTGAAGTACATAATTCACTCTTGAATACGTACAAGTTCGTGTTCCTCAAAGAAGAAATCTGATTACTTCCCCTCTCGGTGTCCCTGCATCCCATTAAATATACGTTAAATATTAAGCATCGAAAGGACAGAATCCGGTTAAAACAATTTTCCATCCAAATTTAATTGGGCATCCATAATTTCAACTAATGTGGGTCAGAGGTACCTCGCATAATTAAAAATTCGGATCACAATGAGCACAATTAGTTTGTTTAAATGTGTCTAGTGAAAATTTTAATAGCATACATACATTCTTGCTTAATCCATAAAACAAACCCCTAAATGGATTGAGAACAATTGAATCGTATAAATAAAAAAGGTGATTTGCGCATGTTTTATTTTACGTTGTTACCCTATTTAGAAGGCTAAAATTGCATTTATATCACTGTCGCGTTCCTAACTAAAGATAATAGATCTTCTCATTCAGACACACATGCTCTTGATTATACATGGGTACACGAGAAGATTTTATCTTACGACCGAAAAAAATACGCAAAAAGAAGAAAATAAAGTATTGTTCAAATGATTTTAATAGGTAATATTGTAACATGTATAGCGTTCTAAATAAGCAATTAAATGTAATTAAATTAATCTTCTTACGTGCATGAAAACTTGTTGTTCTTTACATCCTTTGCACCATTTTCAGTCTATACACTGAGTTTTCGAAATCCAAAATATAATTACCAAATGTGCTACGACGTCTGCATAACATTGAAAAATTACAAATAAACGATTTGTTTATGTAGACACGTTTATTAAACAATTTCTAAAGCGATTTTGGCTTATCTTCACAGTGCATGTCAAAGAAGGCACTTTATAATACGCTATGGATTAAAATTGTTCTAAACTTGCGCGCAAACCTGAGTACAAACACAAAGACATCAAGTGTAACTACATTGTTATGACAATCATCTTAACACCATTAATGTTTACATATTTTAAAATTCAGTATTTTAAAGTGTATCTTTTGACATTTATAGATAAGTTCAACACCATCGCTGTATACATTGTTTTATAAAGTAATCTACGTAACAAGATTGTTTATTTTTTATTAACGAAAATATAAAATTTATTGTTTTTTTTGTGGGGCTTTAGGGCTCGTCAACGTCAAGGTCATTAGAACCCTTAGTTTGATTCGAACATGAGTAAACATACAAAATTGAAGCAATAATACATGAAACTTTTATCATCTTTCCTTTCTATAATAAAAAATTAAGAATATTCATTGATGACTGTGTTCTGTATACGAGATACAGGTCAAATCCATTATATCTATATTCAGCAAATTAACAGTGTTGCACATTCGAGTGATAGAGTTGTTCATTGTATAAGTTGTTTTGTAGTGGTTTAACACAAAAGTATTCTCGTATCTCGAGCTTTTCATCGGAACTTCAAAATTTAATTGATTCAACAAATCTAGGCAATCAATAAGGTTATGGCTTGAATTATAAATAAATTTCATATCATTTCTCATGTGTAGCAATTGGATTGGTGAAATTTCCAAGTAAGTTGATATGACGCGATAGTCATGACCATTAAAGGATCAGATACGTTTAATCTCGACAAGACTATTCCAAAACATTTATTCTGTACAGTTTCAAATCTTTTAATTTTCGTGGATACATGTGGTGACCAAACTACAGAACCGTACAACAAAATTGTTGCACAATGTTTTCAACGTTAAATAAGATTTAAAACTCTTACATGTTCTCTTAATAAATCCTCATGGCTACATAACTTTATTTATTACACATTTATTTATATGCTAATCAAAACTCATTTTAGAACCAAATCTGTGACAGATGTAACATAAAATTTATTGTTTATTTCCAACAAAATGTTCAATTTTTTGAGGTAATGTATTGTGACCTGAACAGGAATTGAAGCTGAATCCCTAGCATTGCCTACGCAAATACTTATTCAAACATTTATAGCATGGTAATTGTTAATCAATGCCAAACTGTATCCCCACGTCTTTTTCTTCAGGTTTAATCCAGTCTCCTAATAATGTTTTGTACGGTCTAAGACACACTTTGAGCTACAACGAGTAAAAATGTTTTCAATAAATTACATTAAGTATGGTTGTGTACATTAATTCTGTAGCCTCATCCTCGACCGGGTTTTTCTCCGGTTTTCCTTCAGGTAGATGTGAATTAAATATAAATTCTCTCTAGGTTCTTGCATGGGAGGCGATCTATTGCAATGATAAATCTCGAATTTAGAGTTATTTTAATAGTTATGATTTATAAACAATATATTCCGAATAATCAATAGTTCGATAGAATAACGTTCTGTTGAACTATTTTTTGCGTTTTATTAAATAACTATACAAGTTTAATGGTATTCTGTTGATATTATAACATGTAGCTAACTTTTTATTCTTATCTAAGGCAGTGCTGCAATTTTCAATCCGCCTAAGCCTTAGGGACATGATCGGAATTGATAGGAGCTTGCTCCGGATCCATTGCATGCTTCGGGAGAGTAAATTAGTTTACGAGGTCTTACGCAGTTTAAATGCATTTTTGACAATAAATGTATTATTATAATACGTCAAATTCTTTTACGTTACATTGAATAACCGAAATGTATATGACTGGGTTTTATTCAATACTTAAATTTATATTTACTTAATGTAAAGAACAAAAAAAGTCATTGGAAATAATCAAAAATCGTCTTTTATTACTAGTAAATTACTCGGTAAAAAACAGATCATTCCCTAACTTCTGTGCAGATGAATGGATTTCAAGGATGTAATGGTTTTATCTCTTCTCTGTTCCAAGTGAAATTTGCTGCCACTCACAGAAACATCGAATCCCTGAATAATCAATACATCTTCGGAAACGTGATTATGTGGGGCTGAGGTGACCCGAATCACCTCATTTCATGAAGAGAGATGAAACTCAAGAATTTTCTCATATATGCCTAAATAGTTTATCCATTATTGCACTCGAATCTCACACAAAAAATATATTCTAAACGCTCTGAAGAACAGAAATCGATTATTAAGAATTGTGTTTCCTCATTATTTATTAATATAAGTTTAATTTTTCAATATATATTTTGTCAAATATAGTTATAACTTTGGTACGCGAATGTATCCAAATGTTGAAAGAAACATATTTATGTATGAGTGCAAAGTTTGAAAGGTGTAAATTTAAATTTTCTCAATACATAACGCCATGCACAATTCTGAAAATTACCTATTCTAACTAGAGAGGTGTAAAATAGGATATTGAATTTGTGGATGGTGACAAAAGTTTTTATACCGGAAATAAAAAAATACGGAATATAATAAAGTGTGAAGACGTCTGTTCGTAGTGCGTTCTCTCGTGCGCTCGTATGCACCACTCATCTCCCGTCTACGGGCGCTCGATAGCACTCACTGAGGAGGAGGGGAATTTCTTTTTCTTCCGCTCCGTCGCCTTTGTCAACCACATCGCGTCGCAGGGCTTCCATATCTTGGGAGTGAGGGCGTGTTAACGTTGTCATAAACCAATGTAATGCCACCGACAGGTTTAGCATCTTCAAGCTAAAATTAGTTTTTTAGAAGGCATATTTTGTAACTTTATAGTTTTATAATAAAGATAGCTACACGTTAACGACTTTTTCGTTTTAAAAATACGAGTTTCACGGAAAATGTTTCGAGTATTTTTTTTTTCAAGAACGTTTGTCCAATGTTGTTCGGAAACGATATTTAGCACTTGAAATTCACAACTTACAAAAAAAATCCATACTATATTACGCTAAACGTTCTGATATCTTTGTGTTAAACCTCTTTCATCCTGATTTTTACAAGTTTAGTGAAATTTGAAAATTTGAGCCGAAACACTTTGCTAATCCAATTAGTACTGATACTACACAATTCGATCATCTGAACGCTACGAACACGAATGGACAAACAGAATAACTAGTAAGTAACATATTTCCAACTCAACTGACCACGATATAAAATACGATGCATCTCTAGAGAATATAATGAGCAGAGGGAAAAATAAATTATGTTATTATATTGGGTAATAATTTTGTCTAATGTTGACACTAACTCACAGAAGTAATGTTATTTCGTGTATTATAGATATAACGTATTACCGAGCGTGAACAAACAGAAACGGTTAGATAAATGAGCTGATCGTTAAACGTAACTGAGTGTGAATAGTTAAACTAGATTTTCAGCCAGATTAAAATCTGTCATCCTATTTATGTTTGTAAATAAATCTTCAAGTTTTGAATAAAGTTGTTTGCTTGTCATTAGACGGTAGTTTCCAAATTATGTATTGTGTAAAGAAATGTGCAATAAAAATTCTTATTTGTTGAAAAGTTGTTTGAAATATCAAACACACTATACTACTATATAATTTTACTCACAGAGAAATCATTTACGATACTTTTATTGGTGTATTCGAATCCGTAATTCCAGAAAAAGGGAAGTATAACATAAATAAAATAATAATTATACATTTTTCTTCAAGACAATTCATCCGCCTAAATACATCGTAGCGATTTATGGAATTAAGTTGGAAATTAGGAGAATTTGAAGAAGATGAAGTTTACTCCACGTACACGCCACGTTAACAGTCAATACCAAGATTAACTGAACGGGAAAATTCGTATCATCATTATTTCTATAATTTTGGACGTGTTTATTGCCATATATTATCTAAAGTACTGCTCTAAACCTGATTAATTTTTTCAGACGCATGTTTCTTGAATATATTACCCCGAGATCGCCGATAAAAGAGAGAATTATTTCTTTGATCTTGGTAACACAATATGTGGATCATAAAGGTGTCGTGTCTCCATATATCAAATATTTACGTATGTAATTTCCGTGGGCAACATAGATGGCGACTTCGCACCACTTTTACTATAGCATATAGGTAAGTGAAGCTTTTGTTTGTTTGTCTTTTTCCAAGGTTCACGAAAAAAAAGGTTATCATAGATATAACGATTTTAATAAATATTTAGGATCATTTGTAAAAGTCTTGCAAGTCTATAATACTTGTTCTTTCCAATGGATCTTGCTAGTCCTCAACTACAATATATATTTCCCGCTTATTGTTATGTGGTTTTTTTGGTTCACCATAAGTTTTTATCAGAAACAGAAGATCGGAGATTATTAAAAAATGTTTTGTTTAAAATTGAAAAATAAAAAACTTTTATCGTGTAGTCCAAATGGCGAAGATAAAGCAATCGAAAGACAATGGTGCCAAAAATGATATAAATACAATTGATTTCGTAACGGGTCAAATGTGCAGTCGATCACCTCTGAAAGACACATGAAGAAATGTCACATGATTTATGTTGCTCGGTTTCATGTTACTACATACGCCATTTCCATTCTCCATAAACGCTATGTCGTATACTTCATCCCTGTCTTTAGAAACTCAATAGTAATGTTAATTTGTGTTTCTGAACATTTTTTGCCAAGTATGTCTCATGCGAAGCATTCAGTTTCATTTGCACTACAAAACATTAGCGTTTCTAAATTCAAGGACGCATTTTCGGAAATAGGATTAATTCAGCAATAGGAATTCACGAGGCTTTTCATATTTGAGGGACACAAGACGAGCTCCGAGGTATCAACAGGGAGAACTAAAATGGATGCCGCGTATTACAACATGCGTATTTGGTTCAACAACAGAGAAGCCAAATAGCGAGTGGAGCATAGCCTCCGGTGTTGACGTATCTAGAGCGCCGGTAGCTGAGCACAGGCGTGTCTGTCATTTCGCGCACACATGAATACAAAAAAACCGCGGATGCGGAGCGTCGACTGGAAACTAAAGTGCCTTCCTGGTGTCTCGCATATCGTAAAATTCTCGTATTTACTTTAGTATATTTACAGCACAGTTTAACGAGAAATCTTGTCATGGTACGAGAAATATAGCTCGAGATTTTAAAGAGTATTTACGTTTTACACCTTCCTAAATTAGGATTCTATTCTTTAATTACATGCGATGTTTCTTTTATGTGAAAACACAAAAAATGAGAAATAAGTAAGCAATTTTTTTATTATCCCTCGAGCGGGAGCGTTGACTCAACCATTGAGCCTGATAGTTTCTCTCACGCCCCCAAGAACTCTCAAGACATTGTTTATCTGCTAATGTCTTTATCATATAAAGAATGCAGATTTCTTGCTATTTTAAGTTATTTTTAATGCAAAAACAGAGTGAAAACTTTGTTGGGCACTCCATGTATCAAGCGCCTTCTCTTGTCATCCTGTTTAAACAAAATTGGAAGTACGCACTTCTTTTTAACTTGAATTCACTCACTTCATTTTGGAGATCAGATAACGTCTTAGATACGTTCCTTTGACACTATGATTTATTGTTCGAGCTCAGGGTGCTTGAATAATAAATCGTAGGGAAATACTTGTGGATATGAGTAAATTGTTCTCAAAGTGGTCATAGGCAGTTTGAACGGCTTTTTTGACAATACATTTGTTATTATCGTGTCAGGAAATATATTAAAAATTTTCTAGGTACTATTTTCATAAAATTATCCAATCTTTCATTTACCATATTATAGATTTAAAGCAAATAAGGATTTCGATGAAATAGAAAAAACAATATTATCATACGAAACACACACGCTTAAGGATTAATCTGCCAGAGCGATGTTAATAGAATTATGACAATTAAATAGTGACCTCTCCATTTTTTTAATTGTTTCTCCAAAACATTCGATATCATCGAACTAGTAATGCAAGTTCCATTAATGCCATTCAAAAAAAGAAAATAAATAATTCAACACTAACAAATTTTCATTCAATTTTTTCGACACTATTCACAGCAATTAGCACTTCATGTAAAAGAATCTATTAAAGATTTAAGTCTCAGAATTATTCATTAATGATAGATAACTGACACATTTTAAAAATTATATATGAGTAGATTTTCATAAAATACGTTTTTTCTAGACGCAGTTTTCGTTTGAAAATCAAGGGTAAAAAATAGTTTTAGCTCTAGATCTAAGCCAAATAGCTCAATCAGTTTTTGTAAAGTACATAGAATAAGTTTTGAATTTGATTACGAAGAGTAGAAAAATATTCCACATTCTAGTTTTTGTGAATTCTAGTTTTGTGTTCCAGTAGTATTCTTTCAACATATTGTTTTGTTATGATCAGCGTAAATTATTTTTGAAAACTTTGTATTTGCCTTACAAATATATTCGTTGGGTTACGTGACGCAATTTTAATTGCAATATTGTAAAAGTTATGTAACATATAACCAGCTCTGAGTTGTATATTGTAAAAGTTGTGTAACAGTAACAGCTGTGAAACATATAATTGAAATATAAATAAACTATTCATCGCTTTCTTTGTTCAAAGATCTATTTAGAGTGAATCCTTCTTAATATGTCATCTCTGATTCCACAGAAGCAGAGATAAACGGGTCAAGTTGTTTTTATTTCACCACTTAAGAAACTTGAGTTAAAATCTCAAGAGATAATTATGACACTTGCATCTCACAAGAAGCGAAACCGAAGTTTTGTCCCTCTCCACTGTGGCAAGGTAACCCTCCACATTGTTCACGGACACTTCATGATCCTCAGCGACTCGTCAGGTCTCTGGTGCGCCTGGCCTGGCGTTACAGCGCGAGTAAACTTTAAGCCCCGACGTGCTCGGTTTGGGAATACCATCGCGGGAAAGCGGTTTGCCAATGGCCGCGAGCGAAACTCTGGGGCATGTCGCCTGAGGAAGAGTTGCTTCCACTCGCTTTATTCATGCTTCTATTCTGCGCACGAGAAAACAACAGTTTGATCAAACGCCTTATATCTTCTTTACTAATATCCTTTTGCCCTGGAGGTGCTTTTTTCTTAGTTCACAGGGAGCGCCGAAAGAAAAACTAATATACTACATTTTCTTGTATCCAGTATGAAAATATAAACTATATAAATGTACGTTAATATGGTGAAAATTAGATACTGTAAATAAATTCGTGATTTAAGAAGTATAGTAGAACGTCGTTATAACCGGTTTATTATAACGAACCGTACAAAATGATATTAAATTAATAAAGAGTTCTAATTTTATTCTCACTATGTTATTTTCATATTATGAACACTTACAGCATCTCTATTAATTAACTGAAGGAATGAACATCAACACACACACACAGGAAAAAATCGATTCTATGAATAAAAGCAATCAACGTGAACTGGGAACTTCTTCTAAATATTAATGCAGTGTAAAGTACAAATCTTTTCCAATTTATCTATATCGAAAGATGTTTTTCTTATTAACACACGATAAAATTCCTTTCAGCAGATTTTTTTTTCATTTATGCACAGACTGCAGCATTAAGCCCNCAATTTATCTATATCGAAAGATGTTTTTCTTATTAACACACGATAAAATTCCTTTCAGCAGATTTTTTTTTCATTTATGCACAGACTGCAGCATTAAGCCTCGATAATAATTCTTTGTAATAAGCCGACCTTTAATTAAAAAGGTCAACCCATAGCTCCTTTAAGTCCTTTTTACTGAGATTATACTGTACATCTATAATTTATTATTTACATTACAGTGACACGTACTTTTATATTAACTTTCATGAATTATATTACACTTGCATATCTTCGTTATTGACCTTGATACATCACAACTGGCGGATCCAGTTCAATAAACTTTCTTAAGAATTAATGCTTTTTCCCACTGTACATACTAGTTTTTTCCACTATCACTATATATACAAGTACATATTTGAATTGTATCATTCCGCTACAAGTGAAACGAAACGCACTGGATTGTTCGTGTTCCAATGTGAAACGCTTTTGCGTGGTTCATTTACAATTCACTATTTCAAAAACATCAGTATGAAATGTTTGGTGTTACTTCAAATAACTCCACTAACAGAGGCAAATGAAAATTTAATTTATTTCTAATTCTATAATAATTTGAATTTGACCAGAAAAGATCTGTCGTATGTAAATAATAACCTCATGAGAAGCGTAAGATTTCAGAACAGCAAGGTTGTATGTGACCTGACAAAATTGCGAAGCATTATACATGCCTTTTAGAAAACTAATGGACAACTATTACGATCAATTTCTGATAAATTATAAAGAATTGAATAGTTGAATGCCATTTCTATTACTGAAATATAACATCGGAAGTTCGTATTAACATGAAATAGAAACACGGCTGAACCCACGCCATGAAATATACTAGCCTCACATTTCGGACGAAAACACCAACTTACGATTATAAATATATATATATAT
>NNCF01128172.1:115747-146496 GCA_002313205.1 Laupala kohalensis | reverse complement strand
TATATATATATATATATATATATATAAAATTGAGTTAACACCGTAAATGATGTTTTGAGAGTGAGATGTTGGACACACCGCATGTTCTGAAGAGACCACAATTTTGTCGGAAACAATATCACTCATTACAAATAAGAGGTAAAAATGAATTGTAAAGAATATATGATTATCAAACAATATGAAAATCCAGTTTCCCGATTTGAATATTCTCAAATGCCATCAGTTTAATACGTTAATTCCAAGAAGATAGAGTACGCAATACATATAAGGTACTCCATAGAAGTTTCTGACATAAGTTGGAAAGTCGTACAAGAGTACACTTCAAATATATCGGCATTGCACGAACACCAGTTTGACGAGGAGCTTATATTTCCGTGCAGATGTGAATGAGACGAAAGGTATTGTATCCGACGGCAACATTCTCCGGGAATGGGATACTAAAGGAGGAGAATGGTTTATGACATAGAAAGAATATTTCGAAAGCGCATAAAACGTATCACGTCGAGAGTGCCACTCGTCTGCGTGAGGCACAGACAAAGGTCAACGAAATTGCTCTTCTTCTCCTGCAACACTCACAAATATTTATGATATATCAATGTTGTCAATATTTAAGTTATATCCATTTGAGTTGTTATTATAATCATAATTATAATTTACGTTCTACAATTGTACTTCCTCTTTTAAAACTGTAAATGGGGTGAGCTTCTATGCTAAGCCTGGAGTTAAATTTGGTCTCAACTAAAGAATTTCCTTTTCAGGTGGCTTGTACATAATATAACATATTTCTATATATGTGGTTCTACATTACTGGTTAATGGCAATTTGGCAAGATGGCATCTTATTGTTTTGCATTTGACACCAGTAACTAAAGTTGTGTTTTCAAATCATTTGTATATTGTTATTATTATTATTAATAATAATATTAATTTGATATAATATTGAAATTTGCCTTTGAAATAATCAATTAAATGGGAAACTGATGAGAAATTCGAGTTTTCTGTTCTAATCTTTTTCCACTTAGCGTATAAATAGCAAATTTTCGCGATTGACAAAATCGAAAAATTATGTAGATCAAACATGGGAGGGCAACATTCGAAAATACAAGTATCTTCACTTACTATCATGAAACAACCGTATTAACGATAATAAAACTGATAAAGAAGTTTTGGTAAAAATTAATAATTTTAAGTTACCCGATAAGTACACCATGCTTGAATGTTATGTCGTTCTGGTTAATTACATGTTGCGTTTTTATCACTTATTAAAATGTTCGTGATCCATTCTCGCTTAGATGAGATAACTTGCTTTTGATCTTTTTGTAATTTCTTATAATTTTATGCGTCATAAAGTGATATAAAATAAATAGTTTACTTGCAAAAACGAAGTTCAAATTTGTGTATCACCACTAGGAGAATAACATGCTAATTTAACGGGAAGATTTAACATTTCAGCGTCCTGAGGTCCAACGAGACATGAGCTCCCCTAAAAAAGGAAAACAAATAGTTTTGTTGTTACCTTCAGATAATTACCAACAAATACAAATAGATACCTACAAATTTGTTTTTATTTTCATTATTTGAATAGACCTCATAAATTGATGTGCGGAAGGTTATTAAATTTCTCTCGCTTTATAACCCACATTATTTTTGTGATAATTTGGTTGTTATTTTATAACAGTTATGGATATCTATTTGGTTTTCTGTTGCTAGCACATTCCCTACGGTTTTACGTCGCATGGTCTTCCACGTCGTCGGAGTTTTAGTCATTCAAGTGTCATTCGTGGTTGGCTAACTTCGAATGTATACTGCGACCTCCGCTACATTCAAACAGACGAGCATTTTATGCGAGGGTTTTATGATAAATCGATTATTCGTGCTTGATTCGCATTGATGCCACAAGCAATATATAAACTTTAACCTTTATAAAAGAAATCGAGTACAAATACATCAAAGGTTAAAGAAAAAATATTTGAACAATATGAAAAATATACTTTAAATATACATTTCTAAGTTTTTATTATTTTGGAATGAATATTACTGTATTATACAACGGAAAAGTGTTTGTTTGTGAATGACTACATTAGAATTACATCAAGTAGTGATTATAAGATCAAAATGAGATCGTTTACGAGACGCATATTATACATTTTATAAATGTTTGTTTAATTTGTTATTTAATTATCATACCAGCACCATATACGAGCAACATTCACCATTAGGTTAGTACAATTACAAAAGCGGTAACCATAATAAAGTGATCTGATAAAGGATTCTATTCTTGTCAGATGTCACGACTTGAGAATCCTAGCCAATGAATTGAATGAATATGGAGTTATCATGACAATATATTGTAAATCATTTCACCTATCTCTTTTAAAGTAAACAATCCTTTTTATCAAATGGTGTATAATTTTCACAAAATAAATCAAAAACCACAAATATTCCAGGTTGTTTTGCCTATTTTCCGAATTTTCTAGAAGGGATGAAGTTCAATTTCGAAATCGGCACCAAAAAACATAAAAAACATAAAAATCAGACCTTTTTCCGAAACATTCCAGACACACGTTGTTTCGAGAACTAAATTGCTAGATAACCACGGTTACATGAATCCACTTCACAAAAATCTTTTCTCATTTGTTTTACATTATGAATTTTTTGTTATGAATGTTTTCAGGTTTGTTATGAATCTCGTTCGTTCACCATTAGTACCTAACAATCTCAAAAGAAAAGTGTCAAAGCCAAAGTTGAATTTACAGAATTTATAAATTCTCCTGAAGCAATATTACACACATAAGTTGACCCAATATCAACACAAACTTTGAAAATGGTAGAAAATCATTAATATTTAAAGTGAAGGAAAGGCACACACTTCTGATAATAGACGTTTTGATTTTCCAGTTGTCTGGATATAAAAGTATACTTGTAATTCTGGAGATTAAATATTAAAATCCCCACATACATGTTTCTTGTAGAACTTGTTACATCTCCGTACATTATTGAAAATGATTTTGACATTTTGAATGATCTAGACTTGCACAAAGCTATCCAGTCTATCCAGTTTTGTTTCCTTTTTTCTACTCAAAAATTACGGGGAGCGATGTAGCCACACTGTGTCACCACCAGTCCGTGAAGTAATGATTCTCATTGGCAAAAACATTAATCACTGTCAATCCTTGAGTTTTTTGTCATCAATGTTGATATCATTCTCTCAAACAAATCACCTCGACACTAATGTGAATAATAACCATATTTCAGATAATGATCAAATAAATAAATCCCTAAAAGTTCACGCCACTCCACCATTCATAAGACTTGTCCTTCTGGATTATAACCTTGTCAAAGATATCAACACCAAAAAATCATTCGTGGGTTTAAAATACTTCAAAGTAACAGACTAAAAGTCTTCACAAAATGCGAAACCTTGTTTCCTTGAAACCAATATATTATTGAAATAAAAATGTGCACGTGTCAAATTTCGCATTCATTTTATCAAATAAAAATATGAACAGTCTTTTCTCATTTATTTTATCGTGAACTTGAATCAGACCATAGACCTGTTATTCATCTTTTTAGCATTATTTCTTTGTTTCTATGCAAATCTAGCTTAACATTTCTTTGACGGAACATACTTGTAAAATTTTTAATCTATGTTTGTAACTAGAATCACTTTTTGTTATTCTAGTTGATTTGTTCTTACGAGAAATTTTTCCAGTAATGCGGTTTATTTCGGAAAATTTCACTGCCCTCTAAGTCTTGCTAACTGCATGTCATGGATTGCCAAAGAATATGCGATCATGTTTGGTTGACCAAATACAGTGGCTCTCTCTTCAAAATGCATTGCTAGTTAGATTTATTTATGTTAAACAATGAATGTTCTGGTGATTGCAGTCTAGATTGTAATACATTTCAATTTCTACTTAGTTTCTA
The DNA here is from genome assembly GCA_002313205.1 of Laupala kohalensis. Lineage (NCBI taxonomy): Eukaryota > Metazoa > Arthropoda > Insecta > Orthoptera > Trigonidiidae > Laupala > Laupala kohalensis. Next base: position 142,570 of record NNCF01128172.1, on the reverse strand, counting down.
GAGTGCTGTATATTTTTTATGAATTGCCTACAAATATTAACTTACAGGCACTACTTATTATCAGATAGTCAAATTATGAATTCATTTAATCTAATCATATTTTAACATTAATAAAATACGTCTTTAAAGAACATAAATTTATTTTTCCTTCAAAAGGACAACTCGAATAAAATCTCCGTCAAATTATGAACTTCTTCAACGGCAAAAATTAAACGAGACTTTACGCCGACCCGTTGAAAATGGAGAAGCACTAAATGAATGCAAACTGTTAACTGAATCATTTCCGAAACATGCCGTTCACCAACATATTTAAATGATAGAATAACTCGATCTAAATAACACCCGAAATTTTTTAACGGAGTAAATACCATCATCGTAAAAGAGCAGACAAAATCATGAGAAAGCGTGCAATTTCATCTCCGACGTTTAAAATATGCGATGAAACACAGGCGGAATCTAGTTCGCGAAATACTACAGCAATATTCTCTTCAGTCATATAAAATTGTGCTCTTTTTATGTCGAGTGGCAACACGATTTGGAATGCAACAAAACGGCTCTTTCGTTCATATTTACGCACGTAACCAACGAAGTACGTTTCAGCTGGAAAAATGAGTCTCGAATTCGTTGTTTCATGCAATATTATATTTTATGGTATTTTGTNCTCTTTTCAACCACACTCAGTTTATTTATTTTGGAGAGGAGGAAACGTTATTGTGAATACAATAAAATATCTTCCCCGACATATACATTTGAAATAAAGTATTTCGTTTGAAATAAACTTGGGTATTAATTTTAGACTTGTTTGACATAACCTCTCTCATAAAAGGAGAATTCAAACGTCCAGAGGATCACACCACATTTTTATTTCATGCATTTTACTTGAATAATATTAAATTTGTATTTCAATCATACTTTCGTTGAACAAACATAGAAAGATAACAAAACATTCACACAGTTTATGCGCATAACTTTCTGGTTCTATTTGGTAATAATTCAAAGGGTGTGCTATTGAATTTTTTCTGTTTAGTATAAAAACAAAATTACTGAATACTTTAATTGAGGAATTCTTCCATTTTATGGTTCAAACAGCACAAACAAATTCTTTAATTTTACATATCTAACCCTTTCTTTTTGTTTAGTGTGTTAAGTTTTAAATTCTGTAAATTACAACAGTGTTTTAAGAATGAAAACCTATTCGTACGTACAAAGACAATAATTAAAACTAGGAATACTATTTATTGTAAATCTGCGCTTTGAAGCACATGGAAATTTAAATGCGGTAACTTGTGCCAAGTGAGCCGCTCAAATCGCGATTCAATTCTACGCTTTTGTGTTGACGCCGAGCTGGATGTATCGCCTTATATTACTTAAAAGGTCATCATTTTATACTTTAATTTAGCTAAACAAAAATTACAAAATATTAAATGAAATTCAAGAAACAAAAATTTGGAAAGATATATTTCTGCTAAAAAAGATGGAATCTTATCGTTGATAAACTATGTGTACAATAACTAATAGCCATAAATAATTAAAATATTAGAATTTATCTTTTCCATAAAGAGAATAATAATTTCTCATTTCCTTCCCCTTGGTAGCCTATAGATGAGAATTGCATTTAATGCTAGGATTGAAGTGATGAGTAACCATCATTCAAGTGAGAAATATGAGGTCCAATGTGTCCCAGATAACAAACTGATTAATCGTCTGAATATTAGCAGTATACTCGTACGAATGAGAAAGCGGTCCTACAAAACAGGTAACACTAATTCACTCTCAATTTGAGAAATCTTACAAAAAATGAGACGCTATATATGATAAATTATATCCTACCATTATTTCGAAAAAGAAATTTTAAAAAATATTCGAGGCCTTATTATATTAATATATAAGTGCCTCGTGAACATATCCCACTGATTGCTGGTCCTCAAGTTATTTCATGATTATTTTTAAAAGCTGTTAAACGTAATATTCTCGGGGGAAACTTTTCGTTTCTTTAGGAAAAAAGAAAACATTGATTACCTCAACATCCATTCCCTGTGAATCTTCGTCCCATGAATTGAAAAGTTCAATTCAAAGCGTTTATCAATATTTATGTTGGTTTCTTATCAGTGGTTGAAAAGGCTCTTTAATCGCTTAAATAGACGAAAAATATGTGTCATATATTGATGTTAAAATTGAGGAACGTGTATAGTTTTCATCGTGGAACATATCGGGATAGTCGGCATAGGAAACAAGTAATTATAAATTTTATCTGATAGAAAGCACCTTCGCACGAGAACTCACTGATTTCTGATTGTTTTTTTAAATTTTAATTCTTCGCAAGAAAAGTTTTTGTTTTTGGTGAACCCATAAAAAGGTGCTTCCAACAGAGATACGTTTGATATACAACATGAATGCAATCACAGTTAATCAATCTATGTTGTGATTATTGTGATCTGTATTGATTAACTGTGATTGCATTCATGATCGGCAATCGTTTGTTTATGGGAGACGGTTTAAAGCAACATAGTTTTGGAAATGTTGAATATTGCTGGCAGGCTCGAGTTAAAGAAAGTTGGCATATAACAGGTGAACTACGTCAACAAGCATCGCGACTCTTAAAACATACTCCTTAGTTTGACATTATATTTTCAAGAAACAATAAAATACTAAAATAAGATATACAATATGCAGGGAATTATGCCAACAAGAAATGAAATTTAATATAACGGAAGTTTCTAGGACAGTTAATGGTGGACAAAAGTGGATTCTCGTTATATATTCTTGTAAATTGAACATTCTAATTAATATAGAAATTAGGTCATGGAGGTACGTACTGGTAAAATAAAGTATCATGCATTATCAAGAAAATAAACAACAATTGAAATTTAATGATAAAATTAATTATTAAATTTCCAAAATAAACCAAGATTTTACTGAAAACTTCCCTAAAAGTTCAAATATATTTCTTTAGGACTCTATGGGTTAACACGTCCACAGAACAATTTTTAACAAAAATTTCGATAGACCAAAAATATTCTAAAGATTAAAAAGATCATATCAACGCTAATTTAGCAGCAATGAAAAGAGTAATAAGCGAATAGGTGTTATTGAAATATATATTTCATGGAGCGCGTTGTATAATCTCTTTTTATTCAATGTGCTCGGAGCACATATTAACTGGGAATTTTGTCAGTCAATGAAATTGATAGAATATGTGTTTAAATATGTTAATGAGGGTTTTGACTCGCTGTACATTCATGTGATGAAGTATTTTACTCATCAAAATGTGGTTGCATTGAATACAGGCGACACCGAGAGGGGATTTTCAAGCATTCAATGGAAGACTCTTGTATAAAACGTTACTACATTCCAAAGTACCTACTTTTATCATTTGGAATGATACCAAATTCACACACCGCAAGTCCCATGAGTGAAAATATAATTGACGCGTGGGTGTAAAACTAATTGACGCGCGTTAGCGAATGTTCAGACCATTCCAATAATTTCACGTGCAACTACCTTTGAACGCTTTCTGTTGGTGCTATAAATATTTCATCCACCCGAAAAAAATGAAATAATTTATTTAAAATAGTTTTCATTGAAAAGTAGAACTTATTAGCTAAAACTTTTGTTTTAAAAATAATATGCTTTTAATTAAATTTCATCGATATTGTTTCGTTCTCCCGGTCTCTACGGTTTTTACGACCTGAATAGAGAACTAAAATCTAACACATCTCAAAAGAGTTTTTTGGAATGTATAAACAGATTGTTATAATACTCTTTTTTTAATAAAGGGAAATTACCGCACAGAAATAAGTATTGTAGAGAATGATGAACTACAGGTTCTGTGTTTAAAACTGAGCTTAAACTCAAGTAAGGTTGTACTAAAATGTTTGTTTTCTTATATTATGAATATAAAATTTGTAAATTTATTTTAAATAAATGTATGTTTAAAAATTCGTATGTTTATGTACGTGACTCCTTGGTTTTAGTAATGTATACACTAACAAACATATACATCGGAGAGGTATAGAATAGGCTACAGGTACCACACTAAAACATTCCTACTACTGTTGGAGAGTCGCACAGCACGGGGACGTGGTTGTATAAAATGTATACGAGCCTTGTCTTGTATGGACGTGCCTCCATGAAGGCGCCATGCTATGAACATCCAGCTTATCAGTCCCCGAACAGACTCGTTTCTTTGTTCTATTGTTTGTGTATCATTTTGTGTGGGTTGACCATCATTACTGGATAATATAGTCAGGATTTTTCAAACCAGTCAGATGTAATTATAGTAAACTGACATTAAAACAAACTAGATGAACTTGTGCAGATAATTTTCTCGCAGTAAGAGAATGAAAATTATAACGCCAGTTTTAATGTATCAAATGCATGTGTAACGAAAATTTCCACTAAAGAATCTTCGAAGGTATGAAATGAAAGTGATTTCACAGAGCAATTACACATAAAGAAAAATGTGACATTAAAATCACAACCCAACATTTATAGACTACTTTAAGAACTTCTGTAGCAAATTGCAGAATTGACAGACAGCGCTATGCGGTGACCAATCGAAGTTTGTTTACGTATTGTTGACCGATGATAATTTTAGAGACAGGACTGAGACAGCGCTACCTGAGCGCAAAAGTATGAGGCAAGAGCAGAGGACAGGTATCTTAGCGAAATATACAGTATAATTCTCTTACTGTATTATCTCTAAAAAAGAAAGGGTTCTGAAAGCGTAATGGACAAATATCTTAGAACGATACGTAAAACATAATAATTTACTACAGTGCAGTAACTTATAGTACAAAGTTGAATTTTTGCATAATGACATGCAAATACATACCATTTGATGAATATTTATCGAATTTGGTGAAACATTTCATCGTGTGAAGGAACCGTAGGATGTTTGAAATTTTTTCCCGTCAATCGCGAATGGTCATTCACGTGTTACGCGTGAAAACCCTATGCGGGCACCAGCAGTACATTGTGCAAGGACGTAGCCGAGAGAGAGACGGTTAGTGGATGATGTATTTTGCTGGAGAGATATCAACAAGTAATTTTGTTCGCTTCACGATGGAAAAATTTAACATACCGCCCCCCAATATATATATTTTTTCATAATTATCTCATATTTTTCTGATGAATATACACGTTCATTGTTTATTATGTGTAATTTCTTCCATTTCAATTTATCTACACATATTCTATTTGTCAAACTGAATGAAATCGGGTGAATCTGCCGGGAAGAGGCCTATGCAACTCCCGAGCAACATACAACTTGTGTGTCATAAAGATCAAAGAAATAAATCTCGGATATTATAATAGGAGACCTACGTTGTATTAAGTGAAGAAAACATTATTAGCATTTAGTAGTAAACAATCAGCGCCCCACATATTTGTATCTCCTTCACAAGCGTCTGTCAATATTATGGTTCATGGGTTGGAAGAATTTACAAACATATCTAATGCCTAAATGCTCTTAATCTACAAGGTTTTAGCGAGTGAATTATGTTGTTATGAAACGTACACCCTCCCAAATGGAATGTCAATTTCACACAAGTGACAATAGTGTATACATTAAACATATATAATACGTGCATAAGTCTTATTTAAGCAACCAACTCGTTTCTCGCCAGCGCTGAATAAAGCTTTTTAGTATTGAGAATAATCATTTTGATTTCTTATGTCTTATCAACATTATAGTTTTAACTTATTTTAATTTTTATATCTAATGCACTCACAACAGTTGATTGTCATATTCTTAGTCTCAGAGACTTTACAAGACATAGTTTCTAATTTTCATACAATTATAAATATGACGAAATGACTTATATATTTGATCAACTGCACTAGCAATTCATTAAGCTGGGGTATCGCCAAGAAAGGCGGATATGATGTCTGACGCTGTGGAGATACCAATAAATTATATTTTTCAATTAATGGTCGAAGCATTTACAATATTCTACAAAAGAAAACTTTTCCTCAGTTATTGTTATTCCCTTATAAATGTATACGTTTTTGGTTTATTCTGAACGATAATCGCATATTTACCTACTGACTGTGTATAATATGTGAAATTATATTTAAAAAATGGGAAGGAACTAAATCAAAGTCTTAGACCACGTAATAATATTATTTAATATTTAATATTTAATATTTAATATCCATTCTATAGGAGTAATGATACCAAGAAAACAAGCGAGAGTACTCTTGAAAAAACAAAACAAAAAACTTTTAGTCATAAAATACTTTATTTCCATTCTAAACCACCCACTATTGAAAATTATGAATGCAAAGAAAAAACCAGTTTACTTTCTCAGCTGTGGATAGAAAGCCGCTAAAGAGGACGTAGCTTGCGTGAATGGAAGGAGGGATATATCAAGGGCTTCCGGCGGACGCACCTATCGCAGTACCCCCCCCTCTCCCACTCGCTTTTCCAGGGCAGGGGAACAGTGTTTCGCAAATGCTATGAGGCCATTCCACTTCTCTAGTGTTACTGATATGCATGAATCACGCATGAATATTTCAAACGTTCCTGCTTTTGTTGGACTAAGTAGGATTTTCAGTACGATGTTTCAGGAAACATTACCGATCGAGATTCCGAAGACAAACTTGAAGTTTAATTATTAATGATATAACATTCTGTAGGTAGACTTTTTATTTAAAATAACTTAATTCATATTTCATCAACATATAATACTTTCCCTAAAATATGAGAAAAGGGTTGGAAATAAGATGTTATCTCCCGATTCCTCAATTTAAAAAGTACGAAATAAGAGTTTAATCTCTTCATTTACATCATAAAACTTAAAATATTTCACTCTATAGACATTTCCACTCCCCACTGAGATATAAGACGCTAAGTGAATTGAAAATTAAACTTATCAGACGTTTCAAAATGGTAAAAGAATTTCATTTGTTTGCTCCAAATTACATCATGTTTCAATACGCCTTATTGGAATAGAAGCTTTGTTGCGTAGAGAATAGAAATTGAATATTCACATACCCATATATGTTGAATTGCATTATAATACATAATGAAAACTTTAACATTTCCATTTCATTCTGCCATGGATTCATTAGGTTGAGACGAACTACGGTACTACCATCCATTAATAGAGGAGAGTATTCAGGACTAGCACTGAACAAGGGTTATTAAATACGCATTTTCTCGCTACGAACAAAACTACATAGATATAAAAATGGTTTAACTTGATCAAGTACGAATTATTAGCCATCGATTCTTGTGAATTCTGAAGGGGGAAAAATCTCGCAATATTATGATTACTTAGTCTATTTTATCTCTTCCATAATGCAAGAAGAGGAGTGAGAGTTTAAACACCATTCACCTTCTAGCACAAAACTTTATCCATTAGAAATAACTTTCATCACAATACTGTTTCAGATCAAAAGATTACGAATGAACGTGTAAAAGGGAAAAATAATTTATTTGACACTGTGTATCCATACCAAAATTCATGCTTTAAAATCAATGTTTTGGAATGTTAAAGATCACTTGTATTAAGAGAGTGAACGCCTTGATTAGAGCAGTATAATATTTACATGTAATCAGTAGTTACATGCTAAAAGTAATTTTTAAGATCATCATTTTTCTTTATTCTTTAAATATTTCTTTCGCTAATCCCTCAGGGGTCGAAAATTGGATTATGCAATTGATCAGATTGGAAATATGGAAGTGCATGTATTGGAATAGAAACAGTTATGGAAGGTACTCATTTGCGTGTCGGTGGATTGTCTCTACACAGTACGCGAAACGTTTCCTCTCAAAGAAGGTCAGACTAGAACGCTTTAGTTTTCCCATTCTATTTACTCTATGACTTTCATCGCTATCGATCAAGTCAATTTCAAAACATAAAAGAAGTCCAGACATACATTCAATTATAATTTGTATTCGATATCAGAATAAACGTGTTTATGTTTGTGTACGCATTTTCCTAGTTCACTCGTTTTTGGAGTTGATCGCAATTATCGGTTTGAATATCTGATGATGACTAAACGTTTCCGTTCATTTTTATCCCTGTTCTTTCGTTGCCAATAGTTGCTACGCAATTTTCACATTCCATCGAAAACAAAATTTCATCTGGAGTTTGCAGAGGAATAAAAAGTGACTCAGAGAAACGTATAAAAACAGGATATACCAAAGAAAACATGATTTTATGAGGTTTTGAAACTTAATACTGCGATAACGTATGGTTGATAGTGAAGTTTATGGCCGAGGCCCCGAGACATCGCAAACACTTCACGTCATCCTCTCCCGCCCTGCCTCTGTTCGCCAGTGCACACACGTACAGCTACCACTTCTGGGTAAACGTCTTCCTCCACCGTCATGTTATGACGACGTGCAATAGAAAACCGTGAGCAATCAGTTTCGTCTCATACTCACTATTCGATACATATTGACTACGGAGAAAATTTGACAATTAAAACAAAGAGCTTTCCAACGACACTAGTTTTTTTTGTTTCTTTTACGGTGTTACAAAACAGTCCATATTTTTCGAAATAATTTTTTTTTGTTCATTAAAAATATATTCCACGAGAAAATCGATGTTTTAATGGAACGAATTTACGCAGTGGTTTCAACATTGAGATATTTCCCGGCTTAATTACCAAGTTGACTATTTTAATCATGAATACACATCAACTCATATATATTCATTGCATTTGACACGCAGAGAAACAATGTGGTTAAGATCTACCAAGAACACCCAATTAATTACGTAATTTTCCTTAGGGTGAAAATAATGTCTTCCGTTTCTTGTCACAGACTACTTTAAGTCCTCAATAAACAAGAGTAAGGATAAAGACAAAAGTCACTCTCAACAATTTCATTTTCGGAAGTTCCTGGACAAGTACAAAATGTTGAATGTATAATTTGCTTACTGTTATGTATTTCATCTTAGAAATTTACAAACTATTTTTGGTTTTTATTGGAATGATGAACTGATTTTATTCCAATGAAAAAATGAGATAATTTCAATTGAACGTTAACAAAAATTAATTTACTTCATATCCATAAAATTAAATGAACATCATTTATTCTCTTTGGATGAAATTCCACCTTACCTAGTATGGGCATCATATATCAAATATTGGTAACGTTTTCTTAAAAAACCGTAACATTGCCATAAACGTTTCATTAGAACTCTAATATTTATTAGAACAACACTATTAATATTGATGTATTCTCACTGAAGTAAGGTAGTTTTTGGATTGTGCCTAATTAAATATTTAATACTTTGAAATTTAATTTCAAAAGCACAAAGGAGATAGAAGCAATATTTGCAAAAAAATCAATGAGCTGTATCCTGCAACAGTGTAGTTCCTATTTCCCAAAATATAAAATAAAAGGACAGGATATATTGCGTCACACTTATCACTTTATCAGTTATATGAAATATTCCGTAATGGTTTTCAGTATGTTCTATTGTAACGTCACGAATATAGGAACGCATAATTAAGCAAAGTGCAAATTCATTCTGTGAAAAAGATAGTTAATAATGGACCGAATTCAACGTACATGGATTTGAGTTTATCATCTCAAGAGTACAAATTCTAGCTTGACAAAGTAAACTAATACGAGGTTTTAGTGTTTAATTTGTAATTTTAAATATCTGTTTTTCTGTAAATTTATTCGACTCGAACGTAACTCAAAATTTTAAATTCCTTTGAGTATATCAACGATTTCCGCGACTTGCATGGTGCTCGAATGTTGCGGTAGAAGAAATGGAATAATGGTTTCTTCCATGGAGAGAATATATGCTACAGGGGAAAACGACGCCAAGTTATTAGCAAGAATGCAATTATCCAAATGCCTTACGGNTACAGGGGAAAACGACGCCAAGTTATTAGCAAGAATGCAATTATCCAAATGCCTTACGGACGCTCGTCTATTTCCTAGCTCAAAGGCGAAACACGGACGATTCAGAATTTTTTAATGTTGAATCGGCAGAATCCGAAAATGTGATATTTCACTTACAACAATATTAAGAAATCATGGACTTTAACACAGATAATATTACGAAAGTTAATTGAAAATAATATTTTTCTATTGAAATATTAATTTTTTCATCGTAATTAACTACACAATTGTCCCCATTGTTTATCGTTTTGACTCACGACTGTGTATTGGTTCATTTGAAAACACTAGAGTTGTTAGCGCGGAAAAACAACATACGCTTCATTTTTCCTGCGCAAAAATCCTGTTTGATCTTACTAATGAATTTGTAGAAACTGTGTTGAATTAAAACTGGACCAAGCGGTGCGGAAGAAAATGAAGTGGGATTGTGTCTGTTCTTTTCTCTCTAATCTAAAAGAGTAAAGAACAATAATTTAATGTCTGAAGTAAGTTCGATTTTTTCTATAATAATAATAATAAATTTATTGTCAGAAAAGCAGTTACAAGCTGTGTATGACCACGTGGAGGACAATAAATTAATTTACTCTCCGGAAGCACGCATTGGACTATCTCATCAATTCCAATCAAGAGCCCTAAGGCAGAAGCACATTTAACATTTTACCACACTACTAAAATAAGAAAAAGTATTTCGGTACGTGTTATAATATTAGGAGGATACCAACAAATTTGTATTTGTTAAAACACAAAAATAGTATTTCACAAGTATGAATTATTATAAATTATAGATTATTTGGAAAATTTTGTTTATAAATCGTAGTAATTAAAATTACTCGAGATTCATTATTTCTATAGATGCCACCCCTAGCCAAAAGCCTAGAGTCTGTATAAAAAAATCCGCCTCTACCCGAAGGAAAACCGGAGAAAACCCCGGGCGAGGATACACGCACGTAATATGTTTGTAAAAATTAATTAATAAAACATTTCATTATGGTTGTGTAAAACGAGACAGAAGGGGAAACCAACAACTCAAGGGATGTAGTTTTGTAAACTAATGTGCGGAAAAGAAGAGAGAGAGAGGGGGGGGGGGAAGAAAAAAAGAAAATAATGACAACCTATTCTAGAAAAGCCAGAAGCACAAGATGTGAAAGGTCACCGCCGTTAATGGAGAGTTTTCCAAGCGGTATGAAACGGACATAAAAAATGGGCCTCGTTGCTTGCGACTTCCGGCCAACGGAAGTGGGCGACCGCCAAAGAGCGAGCAGCGTCGTGCGCGCCGCGTTGCGTCAGTCGAGAGATATGGTCGTGGTGGAGGGGGGTGATGCAGCGAACGCCACCAGTGTCCCACGGCGGTGCCCAAGCACGCGCTTCGCTGCCCATCACTTGCAAAGACAAGGTTTCCGCTTAGAAGGAACCCAGGAAGAAAATATCCGATCCATTTACATAATTCTTCAATAACACACAAACGCACAAAAGCCACTTCTGGTGCTTCCAAAAAGCAACTGAAGAAATAATACCACAGAAGTACATAAAAGAGAGTTATTTTTGTGTCGTATTCGCCCCTGTGTACGTTTGTTTCTCAAGTACGAAATACAAATAAAAGTAACCTCCAAGTGTTATCGCGGTGTTTACTGAAGAGCCATTCCATAATCTAAAGTTCCTCTCACAAAAAATGTGTTATTCAGTATTATTTCTTTAAACACGGTGAAATTTGATAGAGCAATTCGTTTCTGCCTTCACAAAAATACGAGAACGTCTGAAATTGGGTAAAAGCATGAAATTAATTCACTTTCAAATTCTCAACGCTGTCCCATATGGAAAATGAAAACGAGAAAATATCACACAGATTTCCATCTACTCTGAAAACATTTTTTTGTACTAATTCCTAACTGTGTAGCATTATAATGAGGATTCCTTTCTAAAGTTCATTTTCGCTCTTTTTGCATTCTGGGACGAGTTGAGAACCGTAGACACAGTCATCACACGCCAACTGAATCATGTTTTGCAAAAACTGTCTTAATTATTAACTCGCGAACACACTAAACGTTTGAAATAATTTTTAAACATCCTTTGCCAGATACATTTGAGATCACATCACAATTTCATGAAATTAATAAAAATATTTATTTCTACCTTTTATGTAAACAATTTTTTTATTAAGTATTGCGACGTTTTAGCAGTTGGTTACTGCCATCATCAGGTGAATGTTGTGTATAAAAATAAATGTGATAATTGTATACTCCAAACAAAAAGAAAAACAAATTAACTACACATACAAATAAAACAATTCCATAGAAAATTGAATAATATTGAAAACAAAACATCAAAGCGTCGAGATATTTAATACAAAAATTGTCTACATAAAAGATCGATAAATTTCTATTAAATTATTATTGTAGACGTAAATAATAAATGAAGTTTATCTCATTATTCTCACTCTTCGTTCTCGTATAGAAAGTAGTGGGCCAATTGTTCCAAACGTGGTCAAACTTTTAAATAAATAATTAATATCTTACGATCTGGACGAATAATATTTATATTTTCTGTGAAGAGCTATAATAATTTGTTATAATTTGTTGTTACTTGATCACCTGACGACGACTTTAATCCAAGTCGAAACATTTATTTTTTTAAACCACAAAAAAGTGAACTTTCCACAGAAAATAGAAATATTATTCGTCCAGAAAATATCGTATGTTATTAATTATATATTTAATAAGATTATATTATGGTCATTAATAGTAGTAGAATTTGTGGTCAAACTTTATTTCTTTAAGTGAATTTTGCTTACAAGTGACTTTAACAAATTTCAGGAAGTTCCATCCCGATTTATACTTAAAATAAAACAACAACTGTTCTTGTTTCAAATTTAATTTCTCATTCCAAACTCTCGTGAATTGAAATGAAACTTGTCTTCTATTATATTCGTAACACTAAAGAGTGCGCTCGATAATGTTTCGTTTCAATCCGTCCAGAAGCCCTTGCGTGAATCTATTTCAAATAAAAACGTTTGTCCCCGTGTAAAGATGTGTCGTGCGGTAAAACCACCTGTATTGACAAGGAAAACATAACGTGGAGTATAATTATGAATGTATACATGTATCCTGTTGCCTATCTAGAAAACGTATAAATGTGCTTGTGAGATATGAATAAAACGTCAGTATTAATATTGTTAAAGGTAGTCATAAGTTACCTCTCTGGGACAACTGATGTTGGTATGGGTCTGTGTTTGTCTACGAGTTATGTGATGAGCACATAAGAGTTGCGAACAGAAACACTTGGGAATCCATTCCTAAAATTTAACTATGTGAACCTCCGTACATATAACTCAACAAAATTTTATGTAATCCTTGATGGTAATGTAGATTAGTGGTTGCATCCGAAATCTTATCGATTAGTGGTTACAAAAAATAAACTTTCTGATTTGTAACATCAGCAAAAACATATGATCTTTGTTTCTTTATCTCAGTATATTTGTAAAAACAACTAAGTAATATTATGAAAAAAAAAATCTTGGGTCACTTTGCAACTACTAGGGAAAGAATCAATGCAACTGTTGGAGAAACAATGTCTGTAAACATTTTGAATTTATTTATTATTCATAAAATATTGAAGGCAAAAACCAAAATCGTTTCTTCAAATATTTGAGTTTCTTTTATGGGTTCAGTTTTAGCAAAAGTTCAAAGAAACTTTAGTAAACTTCTAATTGTTATTTGTTAACGATTTACCGAGATAGACAACCTGAATTCATACAAGGAACCGATTCTTAACTATACACAGAGTAGACTTTTAACAATAAAAACTGTGAATTTGGTTTCTATTATGTAAAATATTACTCCTGTTTTGGATGGATTTTAGGGTTAAAATGAATAAATATATATGATGCAATCAAAAATATAGATTTTGATATGTGCGAATGGAATTATTCAGTCTTGAAAATTTAATTCTGATCTGGACACAAAGTCAAGAGACGCTACATGATTTATCGCAAAACAAAACTAATTAAATATTTCTGATTCGGTGGATCAGATTGAAAATGGTTGAATATGAAGAGAAAGCGAATTTCCCTCAATACAATATTCGAAATCTCTTGATTTATGTATACTATTCCGGCTACGCGAACCGCGGGAAATTCCCCTATTGTAATTAAAATGTTCATGAAGCACAAAATAGCCAATTATATTGTTATTTACATATCGTGAGAGTTGAATAAGAGGAGAGGAAGTGTGGGGAAGCGCTCGTGAGCTGCCTGTGAAAGAGAGCGATGTGGAAAATGCGATTAAACGCTGGAAATTGAAATGTGAAATTTTTTAGGCATACCAGTTTTATTTTCGGTATCTCTCAAACGCTTGGTGAAAAATGAACTACGGCAAAAAAAAGGAGAGGATTCCCGGGAGAACCATATTGCCTCCTCCTCATTTCCCATTTCAAAGTGAAATAACATTGAAGGCAATGCAACGATCGTAGAACTTGAGAGACTCGTGGAATCTCTTCCAGAAACTTCTTTTATTTTCCTCTCCTGTAGGAGAATTCAAATAGCGCATTCAAATCCTTAAACAGTGGGAGTCGTGAATGCTAAAATAAGCGTGAGATCCAGCGATTATTGGAGTGCAGCATCTTGACGGAGGTAGGGCGTGAAACTTCTTTTGAGACACTCACCGCGTATATGCTCACCGCTGGCGGCGTGTAAGGCCGCTGTTGGCGTATGAGTTGCGACAGGCGTTCCGTGCGTTGCACGCATGACAGACGCGCGCCTGGCGCCGCGGCCAACACGGGCAATTTGCGCACGCGTTCGGCAGGCGGCGGCGCCGGTGATGCGGGTGTCTGTGGCGGTGAGCCGGCGTTGACGGCGGGTGGAGGCGTCGCGGCACATAGTGCAGCCAACGCTGAGCGCGGTCGAGCGAGCGTCTCGCCAACCGTCGCGCGCAAGCAGGGCAGCTCGGCTAGCGACACGGGTGAAGAAGGTCTGCTGGAGGTGGGCGAAGGTGCTGGTGATCGCGCGGGTGAACGCGTGGGCGTGACGGTGGTGAGGGGCACGCGCTGAGCCAGCAGTGTGTCGGAGCGCATGCAGCCGGAGCTGCCGCCGAAGCGTCGCAGGTTCATGAGATCTCCGATGGAGCCTTGAGCGCTGCGTCGCCCCATAACGGGACTGCGTGCCTCTACTGCTGATGGCGAGTACGTGGCCGGTCGCACATGGAGGTCCGACATGGACGATCGACGGCGGCGTCGAAGGCGGTCGCTGGTCAGGAGCGGGGCGGCGGCCGGCGGCGGCGGAGGATCCGCTGGCGGCGGAGGCGTCGCGGGGGACGCGGGCGTCGAACGCACGGCCAGCAGCCCCGCGCGCAGCGGCGCCAGCAACGCCCAGTCCGTGCGGGGCTCCATGGACGCCAAGCGACTGGACGCCGGAGCGCGCGCACACCACAAAGCCAAGGCACCGCAAGCGACGCGATGCGACGCTCCGTCGAACAAGCGGCCGCGCGCACGAGCGCACCGCGGCTAATATTAGCGGAGCGCCGACGACCAGCGCTGCTGCGGCCGTCGAACGCCTGCCTATCTTATCGCCTGCGGCGGCGATACACTGCCTTGCGATTCGGAGCTTTGCGGTGGCGTCGGTGCGGTGGTTGGCGTCGCCCCATCTGGTGGTAGGGCGGGGGCCCCCATGCGGAGCCCCGTCGTCGCCGCGCCATCTGCCCCCCGGCGCGGCTGCAGGGGCGCTGCCGCCCGCCCGCAGACGCGTGCCCCACTTGCGTCCCCTTCTCCTTCCGTCTCACCCACCCACCGGTGATTGAGTTATGGCGCCTCGCACTTCTCGGATCCCTCATTCAAGGGATCACTCTGTTCCTTCCGATTGTAGCTCCGGTGTTGCGAAGAGCGGAAACGTGTCTCTAGAAAACACTTCACCATTCAGGCTTTTGTGCTTCCACGAAACGAGGCTGCCACGGTGTCAAGAACCTGTTCTTTTTCAATCCGTTGAGGAGTTTTTCTGCGCTGATTTCGTAGCACGATCTCTCAAGCGTTGGAATTGTAAAAGTAGTTTCATTTCGTGGAGAATCTGTAATAATCGAATTCTTATTCTTTAATATAAGAAGAATTCCATGGAATACATTAAAAGACGATTCTTCTCGCAGGAAAGTCACTCACATCGTAAATAGCAAAGGTGGCATAATTGAATTTGAGGGTTCTTTTTTTAGTATTTTTGTCTTTGAAATTTTCTCGGTATTTGGTAAACGTTTTCTTCATTAAAAATGCATTTCGCACTTTACCTTGCTGATTAATATGCAATTAAATATGTCAAATTTTTCACCTTGATAATTGTGGCACATTTTTTTAAGAGTGATCTATTTCAAAAGAAATATACTAGCTATAATTGTGGTAACACTGTGCCATTATTTACATCTTGGTTTTATTTTCAAAATCTGTTCATTAAGTTACAAAATCGTAACCCGTGCGAAATGCTATCAATATTTCAATGCGCAACACAAAAACATAAATTTACTTATAAAAACTTTCATGTGATATAGGAAAGAGTAGAAAAGCATGTCGAAAGAAATTTTCTTGTAAATATCTTCAGCTATTTAAATAAAATAAAGTCTATGAAAACAAAATTTTTGTCGCAAAAAGGGATGTTGTTACCAATGAAAGAGGGAGGCATTAAAAGAAAACAATTTCCTCGCAGAATAACGTATGTAATTGGTGAAGATCGGTCGTCATGAAATTCTTGAAAAATACGGTTAAGGTGAGGGGGGGGGGGATCACACACTCTTCATCGCGTACTTGGCTTTTAATTCTGAACCTATCCGAAAAAACTATTCCATTTTTTCTATCATACATCAAGTAGTAGCACGCCAAACTCAGAATTGTTTCCAATCTGAGATAAATGAGTTTATAGCATTAGAGTAGAATATAGCCTTTCAAACTTCTCTTAAGATTTCTAAAACATCTCAATACATGTTTATCAACGTTTACTTTATTAGCGTTCCCCAATACTGTGACACGTTTATTGGCGTCGATACAATATTCAGACCCGTTAATTTCTTGTAACATATTTTAAACAACTAATCAAACTGTAACATTTCTTGCCACATAACAAAACAATTGAATCGTAACAAAGAAATATATTGAATAGCGTAGTAAAAATGAAAACTTATATTATAATTCATAATTTTTATTTATGTAAATAAATTTATTTTTATTTTATTCTAATTAAATTAAAATTGTCAAGAGTAATACTCATTAAATTAAATATTATAAATTAACACACAGTTTGTTTTTGACAGTAAATTAAGTTATTTATACCAAACTTGTAAATAAAGTTTTTTGTTTAAAATAAACACTAATGGAGACAGAGAGATTATTTAATACGAAAAAGAGCAATCAAGATTGGAAAATTACATTGATATGCACTATTCTTTCGTAGATGAGGCCGCAAATATACAGAAGTTTTATGCCCAAGAACTTGGAAAAATTTGAAGTTTCAGGCAAGGCAAAAGTGATGGAGTTTCACTGAATCATATCAGATTCGAAGAATTAAGCTTAGTATTTCGCAACCCTAAAATAAAAATAGAAGTCAAGAAATGTCTTAATGCAAATATGTGTTTTTCCTCGTCTTAAAGTTTACTTTCTATACGTCGCCAGAACTCTGATTCAACGCATTAATTTTGTTGTCACTTTTGATAAAATACCAAATATGAATCAAAGGTGGTGTGTAATGGCTATCACCACAGTAGTCGTGAAGGCTGTCAATTCTGCGGACAAGAGTTGACACAGTATAAATCATAGTGGATGCCCGAGAAATGGATCCTTCTACCTTCCTGCATTTTTGTTAACCTGTGGTGAGCCACTTTCATTTGCGTCATATCAAGTAATCAAAAATGAAATTCACCTGAAGTTCATTTGAAACTTACACAAATGATTATTACAGGTATGTACTTAAAAATGTTTTTTTATCTGTGTAATAAATATTTATACATCATTCAACAATTGAACAAGTTTGAATGTAAAATAACTTTAATGCTATCAACAATTAACTTTTTGAAGATAAATCTGAAACCTACTCTCCAAAAAAAATCGAGATACCGGTTTGTATGACGATCAAAACCAAGGTACAAATTCCATGTTTTGTCTGACATTTGCAGAAATAGTAGGAATTTAATAAAAGACATTCATTTGTTCAAAATGTCTTAAGTTTATATAAGGTATCAGAGGGTTTTATGGCCCTGTATATGTAAGGTTCCTGAGAGTTTTATAATTCTGTAAAAGAATATTGATTTTCCATAGTATTTTTCTGGTAGTTATATTGCCCATCTTCTTTTATTGACGACAAAAGTTTAAAAAGATTTATCGAACAGTTCGGTAAAACGAAGGACAAGTGAGTAGAGAGTTTTTTGTTTTTATATTTAATGATTCAGAAATGAAGTAAATGGTAGATACTTAGCTTTCTTTCGAATATTGGTGCAGGTAATAAAAAAATAATAGAAAGGAGGAACACATGTTGCAAGTGAGCACGTCAATCAGCCCCAAACTAAACGTTCTATAGTGTGATACAGACGAGAAAGTAACGTTTCCGACGTATGGTTAATATGACTGACATGGGCCTTGAAAGCAACATGTCAATATTTTTTAGAAGTATTTTTAACACGTTTTTGGTCGACTGTACGCAAAATCCAACATTACCGGAGTATTCCACGTTGTTAATTAATATGATAAAGATGAGTAAATGCATAGTTAATGATATATCCTTTTAATTTACTTGTGAGAAAAATTCAGACTTACTGAACTACCAAAACAAGGCGAAAACAGCTACACACGACCTACTGTCTAACAGGGGATCACGTCCACAGGAGCGCTCTTGACTGGGGTATTCCATATTTATAGTGGGTCTTCAGGAGGCTGGGTGGTCATACTGCAGAACTGCGCAACACGTGGGGTGAGAGGTTTCCACGGAGCATCGATGTTGTCGCCGGTGGTCAGCAGAAGGTGAACGTGTCCGTCGACCTGGATCCGGACAGCTACGACGTAGATGCACGCCAAGACCGTCGCATCTTACGAAGTGCCGTATCGGACCGCACCGCGATTTCACAGCAGATTAGGGGCACTGTTGCTCCGGGGGTGTCAGCGAAGACCATTCGCAACCGTCTCCGTGAAGCAGGGCTACGATGATGCGTGCCGTTGGGGCGTCTAACGCTCACGCCCCAACCTCGTGTAGCTCGCCTCGAGTGGTGTCGCGATAGGCGTTTGTGGAAGGACCAATGGCGACTTGTTGTCTTCAGTGATGAGAATCGCTTCTGTCTTGGTGCCAATGACGGTCGTATGCGTTTGTGGCGTCGTGCAGGTGAGCACCGACGTCTTAAGTATATAAGACAGACACACAGGGTCAACACCTGGCATCATGGTGTGGGAAGTCATATCTTACAATGGCCGTTCTCCTTCGGTGATCGTAGAGGGAACATTGAACAGTGCACGGTACATCCAAAACATCAATCAACTAGTCGTGCTACCATTCGTGCACCAACAAGGCGATGTCATTTTCCAGCAGGACATCGCACGTCCACATCATCCCGTGCCACCCAACTTACTCTCCAAGGTGTACATCAACTACCCTGACCAGCATGATCCCCAGATCTGTCCCCCATTGAGCATGTTTGGGACTGGATGAATCGTTATATTGCGCGCTCTGCAAGACCTGTAGGAAATCTGTCCCAAATGAGACATCAGGTACAAATTGCATGGCAGGTTATTCCGCAAGACTACACTCGTCACCTCTACGATCGTCTCCATGGGAGTATTGCAGCCTGTATTGCTGCAAATGGAGGGTATCCAGGGTACTAGCTCTAACATTTCGCACTATACGTATGGTTCTGCCGGTGTGAGCGTTTGTTGTACTCGTATACGTCATCGAGAATGTGTCAAAAAAATTTCCTTCTGGTGGGTCCACGAATTCATGATGTTCTTTTTTCATTTTCCAGTACTGTATTATTAATTATTATATTCAATATACCTCGGATAATGAGGATTCCTCATTTTTCTTCATCAAATATCATGCAAAATCTTTTGAAATTGCCTATTAGAAATGTCATTATATTTATGTGTTTAATTCACACGAAAAATGAAATTCTTATAAAGTGTTTTATATTTTCTATAATATAATTGGTTGGAATTGTATAAATTCAAGTCTACTAATTTTTTGAACACGGATAGGTAAAACGAATTAACGAACCCGCATCAGTTTTAAAAGCACCAGAATAATGGTTAATAGTTAACGGCAGGGAGTTGTCAAATTCTTCAAAGCATGTTTTGCATCAGAACCAGTAAAAACTAAAACAAGGGTACTCTTGATAAATTATAACCATCACCTGACGACCCATTCATTTCAAGAGGTACAGTACATTTTACAATTTCACTTCGACTTGCTACGAAATAAATAAAATTAAAGCTTTAACCATGAAAATAAATTTTCCTAGTTTTATATAACCCTATAACGAAACGAAACATGCATCTATGTCACTACTCTAAATTCTGTCCATGATATACGCCTAATTGGTTCTATAAAATAAAAATACCTAAACATTACGTAAAAGGTTATTAGACACAATACGTATTAAAGTACTAGTTCAATACATATTAGCGCCGCTGTCCTGAGCGACTGACATAATGATTTGATATTTAATTAAATATTAAAGAAATACGTATTTGTAGTTTAATTGTATTTTATATATTCAAAATGTGAAGAGCATTCTAATGACATCCAAATCTTAGAAATTGATTAGTTATCTGAATATCGAATCGTGAAATGTAGTATTGGTGGTACATTTGTGTCGTTGAAGCTTGACGACAGCAGTATGAAAGCCAATGAGTAATCTCGGTGTGAAGGGCGACGAATTTTCATCCGGATTTCATATTGAATAACTCTCTCGATAGTCTCGAGGGACCGCATTCGAGAGATATCTGAATCGAATTGCCGGGATTAACGGTCCCAGTGGTGAGTCCTATACATGCTATTTTGGTCGTACTCTGTTTAGATTGTAACGTTTTTATTATCCACAGTACACTCGGAAAACATTATGGGCTTCTCTGTAGCACGTGTAGCTGTACGAGAACAATAGCAATTGTGTGGCGACCTCTCGAGGGATAGGACTGCTACCGCTGCCAGAGGCTGATGTTGACCTTAACCAGTCGACCTTACTGTGAGCATACGTTTAAGTATACTCGTTTAACTTTTGAAAGGGTCAGATGTAACGATACGGCTCGAAGGCTTTGAATGTTGTTCATGTAGGTACATGAGTACTTGGTGTTCTCCTTCGGGATAGTTTCTAGTTTCTCTCAGCAGACAATTTCAATTAGCGCTGGACAGGAAATTAGTGAGTGGAGAATATCTACGTTACACGATAAAATGCCTACGGGATACTCCATACCGGATCGTGAAAATATTTCCTGATCAGGTTTCTATTTAAGTTTCAAAGTTCAAATGAAAGTGTTGAGAATCATTAAAAAAAATATTTGATTGCTCCGATGGTTTATCTGGAAATATCTTTCGTGATTCACGTAAGAGATTGGACATAAAGTATTTGAGTTTGTGAACTCGATTCTGTGTGAAGGTGATTCGCAATAGAAGAAATAAACGCAAGTAAAAAAGAATAAATGGTAAAATTTGCCTCAAAAAAGTTTTAGAAAATCATCCGGTAAAAACGAATGTTCTTGAATGTTAACAATATTATTTCATATCTAAATCTACAATTAAATTCCGGAACATGACAGTGAATTTAATAAATATTCCTGAATTATTAAGGAGTGCAGAAGCTCTAACGTTCAAGGTCGGGGAGTCAATTATTGCATGTAATAAAACCTAATTATACTCTATCAAAGTTCATGCGATATTTAAAATAGAAGTTAATAAATGCTTATCTTTCCTGTTTATATTAAATTTTACTCATTCAAAATAAATTAAATTACAACGCAAAAAGAAATGAATTGATAATCCATACTAATATATAAATGTGTAACGCGTTTGTCTGTCTGTTTGTTACTTGATCACGATTAAACCACTGAACCGATCGTGATGAAATTTTTCAAGGAGATATATTAGATGTCCTGAATTAACGTAGGCTAATTTTTATTTTTAA
Organism: Laupala kohalensis; assembly: GCA_002313205.1. NCBI lineage: Eukaryota > Metazoa > Arthropoda > Insecta > Orthoptera > Trigonidiidae > Laupala > Laupala kohalensis. The sequence continues at coordinate 120,586 of NNCF01128172.1, read as the reverse complement.
AATGTGAGATAATAGAGATGGGAATGGTTTCTGACAATAAATGTCGATAAAACCGAAAAAAGAGAGTTATATTAGCTTACGCTGCCTAACCGGTTAGAGAAAGGTGACAACTATCAATGGCAATATTGTTTGCCTCAGAGAGCACTATAAAAAAGTCCTCAACAGCATATGTCTATCTACAAAAATTAACCAAAAAATATCAATAAAACGCTATTAACAATAGAAGTGTTAAAATACTTGAATTTAAAAGAGTAATTTAAAAAAGAAAATATCAATCATCATCAAATTTAATGAATAATTTGTTTTGTTCATTTAACAAAGATAGAAAACGTCTTTAAATCGTAAAATTTCGACAAATAGTTTAGATTTTAGAAGAACTTTAATGAAATGATGCAGCTGCGTCATGTTTCGGAAGAGAAAATGTGACCGGTGCGGTTTCCTCGAGATGGTGTATTGTGTATACAGTCAAGGTTTGTATTATTATGAATTTGGAAATTTAGGGTATCGGGCATATTAAAAAAACCGGCAGGTACAAGCATTTTGTTCTTACTATATAAATAGTTTTTATTTTTTCCTGAATAAGAGATGACAAGTCTAAGACGCATCCCGTGTAACGCCGTGTAATCAGCTAGCGTTAAATATTATTAAATCATACATCTCATTTGATATTGTCATCAAGCCAATATTACTGTAGTTCATTTCATGAATTTTATTTCGAGCCAGTCGAAATTAGAAAAATAGAGGTAGTAAATATCCTTCAGTCCGCATTACTTGGGCTGTAAAACAACGATACGCTGAACGATGATTTCCTCTTATGCAGATAACACCTGTGCGCTAACCTTAATGCACAAAGTTCAAAATACTATTTTTTAGGATTTAAATCAGTTTGTTTGCACACTCATCTGTTCCGCAATCCCCGCGTTGGATCAGCCCTTTACTTTTGTGTATCTTTCTATCCAGGTTAATATTTGCGTTATAAGCTATATCGTTAAGCCAACAGGAGACCAAGTAGTTTGAAATATTGGCTCAAACATAAGGCAGTTGCGCTAAGAGGATTTTAAAGGTGTTTAAATCGTCAATGAAACATTGAAGTTGTTAAGCTTATCATTTTAGGTAGAAACAATACAACAAATAGAAATCAATATACCTCTCTTCACATTAAAACTTAATCTCTCGCACAAATACTTTCCTCAATGCTGTAATCAATGTATAGGGAGTGTAATTGAAACATTCATTTACGTACACTCTTCAATTCACGTGACATTTTAATGTCACATTTTCAAGTAGCACCATGAAGAATATAAGCTTACATTTTGAACCTTCTTTTTGATCTGAATGCGAATAGATATAATGTAAATCAGCTGCTTCTCAAAGCAAAACCTTTGCGACAATGCTCTTTTAGTTCCCGAAGAAAAATAAAATGTTTCCGACGGTTTATGTAACGTACCTGTCTACTTACCGTTAATGAAGATTAAAGCATTCAAACTCGTAAAGAAACTACAGAAAAAAATATTTGAGGAAGTAAGAAGTGGAAGGTACTGAATCGTCATAAATCTTTGTGCTTTGCTCCAAATAGCTCAATTATCAAGAAGCGCTGAAAGAAGGATTTCTGTGAAGGTACTCATAGTATAAGTGCGAAAAGAAAACGAGCTTTAGACGCAGATCTCACCCTACTTCAACACCCATCTCTGTGAGAATTCATACGTTTCCCGATTTCTTCGGACTGACATCATGAAAGCATTAGATGAACACTGTCTTCCCATCCGGCAACTTTTTGGTACGGCACTTCGAAGCTTATAGATCAACAACAGATGGTGTCTCTCCTGGAGCATCACTTAGACGAAGAAGCTGGGCGCTTGCGGCGGGCAACGAAGCGGGGCCACGGAAGACGAGGCTCGGAGGAAAAGGAAAGTGAAGGAGCCCTAACGCGAAGACGGGATTCGAGGAAGGAATATGAAGAGTGGGAGCGGAGCGTGGCGGGGTGGGAGGAACGACTTCGAGCCTCGGCAGGGCGCCACTAGACTTCGCGCGACCCAGTCGGGATATTGTGGGACGTGTGGACGGAAGGGACGCAACGGGGTGCAGTGCGGGGCGGGGGAGGGGGAGCGAGAACGACAGGGCCCGCGCATCAAGCCCCGCGGCGCACACCCCCTCCGGCTGCAATGCTCCAACCCGCAGCGCAGACCTCGTACCCTCCCTTCCTTCCTTCCTCCCTTCCTAACTCATCCTTCTGCCGTCACCAGCAGCGCCCGCCCGGGCCAACGCTCTCGCTACCGCCGCTCTGCGCAGTCGACGGTTCCCTTGCAACGAACGGAGGTAGCGTTTCGCGAAGTTCACTCTCACTCAACTTCACGAAACAGGGAGCTTTTGATTTCTTTTCTATTTCAGTCACTGAACTCTTTTATTAGTTGCTCTTTCGTCATCAATGTGTGTTACAAGTGAATGAGGACAGATTTCGAGAGGACTCTCTTCACCGTCTGGAGTCGATCACATTTTTGGTAACTCGAAATGTGCCAAGGTCCCGATCTCACTTCGTTTCCGCGAAAAATTGCGTCGTTTCCAATCAACGTTTTAGTATCCCAAGTTATGTTTTCGGTGTCCTCTTTCTTAATTTGTCCCTTTACTTTGTATTTTACAATTTTTTTTCTCGATAATATAACAAAATTACAATTGAATACAGTCTGTGACATCAAATACGCAGAATTTTATTGAAAATTCCGAAAGTTTCGAAATTTGTTTTAACCAATTTATTTTTTTCGTAAAAGTGAAATAAATATTTACGTTTCGAAATATTAACTGTCTTTAGCAATTATATCTATCCCGTAAAGATGCTTCAATGCATTTAACTAAAGAAGTGTTACAAAGGCTCCATTTGTTTCTTTTTGTTTTTTTGTTTTTTGTGTCTTACGTCGTGCACACCACGAAATATAATGAACGCGCATCACATTTCAGTATTTTGCATTAAAACAAATTATGCTACCGGCAATGTTTTACGGTGCAAATGAATTACTGTTTAGAATAAATCTAACTATCTAAGCTTGTCGACAATTGTGCAGTTAGTGTAGGAATAAGTTAACGACGGAGGAAACACGGTGCCTGAAAACAGTATTAGTGCGATGTTTTAAAAACAAATTAGTTTGTAACCAAGTCTGCTGATTTATGTTTGAATGTAAACCCTGTGTTTAATTTCACATATTTCACACTAAACTCAAGAGAGGTCCTTCGTGTGTTTAGTCCTTTCCCTGTTCTATTTGACTTCCGTAATCACGCGTCCTCAGAGTTGAGTTTTGGTCGTCGCTCCACCCTGGCTTGTTGTTTTTAGGTCTTTGCGACGCGCGGACATCCTCGTTAATCGGGTTCTGTCTGGCGCGTCCTCACGATCCACGGCGGAGATTCAAAACTTCTCTCATCGTGTGATCACCCGGGTCTTCTCATCACATGCCCACAGTGCTGCAATCGCTAGCAATCTCTTCAGCGATGCAAGGAAAACTATAACTAAAACTTTCCTTTTTCCATGTAACTAAAACTGCCCCTCATATAAGGAATGAAGTTTTTGTTTCGTTAAGAGCCTATTCTACTACATTAACGTCAACTATATAATCAAAATAAAGAAATAATTTCAGACTTATTTTGTGGTTTGAATATTAAACGTAAATATAAACTCAAAATATGTTTACAAAGAAGCAGAAATATCATGTTCAATTGTCCTCTTGTTATGTTTCTAGTTAAAATTTGTTACACCTGACAACGATTTTAAGCTAAAGTCGATACGTTGTGTTCATCAAACCACAAAATAAGTTAATTATGTTACGTTGAATGAAAATGGGAGACGGGACCGGGGTTCGAACCCGGGACCTTGAGCTCAGCGCGCTCATGCTACCAACTGCGCCATCCCGTTCGCCTCCTGGGCCCGTCTTTTTCATTTAACGTAACATAATTAAGTCTGTTACCAGGCGGTGAGGTTCACCGCAATCTAAGAGATTTCTATGTTTGTGAATCACAAAATAAGTGTTTGTCTATAACAAGGTCGTAAGTCTGAAATTGTTTATTTTTTAAGAGTCTATTCTATCTTTTTTTTTAAATGAAGATTATTTACTGATGTGTCTAATCTAATCGTTAGGCATCATCGTCGCATTCCCACGCGCTCTCTGTGAATTACAGGAACCAAGGGGGCTGCGCAATTGAATGGGAAGAGAAGCGTAGAGATGAATGGCGCAAACGAATATGACAGTGATGAGTGATTGTATTCTTGGAATGAAAGACAATGTAAACAAGAGTACCACTCAGACTGGTTTCGTCCACCACTGCCAGTTCTATGCTAAGTTCATCTGGCATTTGAACCAGCTTCACCAGAAGAAAAAGGCGAGTGCTCTTACCACGACATCATGGGTCGGGTGACATTATTACATAGAGCAACGGAAGGCAATAAGTTTTCCAAATTTTTAGAGCTTTAATCTATGGCATGAAAATACATTTTATGTCACAAAATTATCTTTCGTAATAAGAATCTTGTATCTTTTCAGTCGACAGCCAATATATTACCAAAAACCGCTCGTAATTACGAAAGGGAAATAGCAAATCATGTTATCTATGGGAATCTCGGGGAGTGCTTAAAAATATTTTCAGCATTGTATCGTTTCGCACTCGTTACTGGAGTAATTTATAAATCGATAAACACGACGGATTCCAATGTCCCAATGCATCACACGCGCATAAATGCATTTGAAAAAAACTGGGATGAGTACCAATCAACATTCGAATCGCAATGTTGCTACAGGAAGTTCCGGTGAAACAGTATATCCAATTCAGAATGAAAGAAAATATTTCGGGCGTGTATGT